>CM042262.1:8166883-8626811 GCA_023566225.1 Romanogobio albipinnatus | reverse complement strand
GTTTAAGGACTCTTAGGCCAAAAACATATTCAGTGGGTCAAAAATGGACTTCTGTACAGCCATAACATGTAAAAAAAATTAAAAAATTAAAATCTTTTGTGGACCTTCTTTCTACTAATTGGAATCAGAAGGGAAGTCAATGAGTGACTTTTTTGACCTTTGGGCCAAAAATGTGTTCAGTAGGTCAATTATGCACAACTTTACAGCCATAACGTAATTAAAAAAAAAAAATTAAAATCTTTTGTGGACCTTTTTTCTACTAATTGGAATCAGAAGGGAAGTCAATGAGTGACTTTTTTGACCTTTGGGCCAAAAATGTGTTCAGTAGGTCAATTATGGACAACTTTACAGCCATAACGTAATTTTAAAAAAAAAAATTAAAATCTTTTGTGGACCTTTTTTCTACTAATTGGAATCAGAAGGGAAGTCAATGAGTGACTTTTTTTACCTTTGGGCCAAAAATATGTTCAGTAGGTCAAATATGGACAACTTTACAGCCATAACGTAAAAAAAAAAAATTAAAAATTAAAATCTTTTGTGGACCTTTTTTCTACTAATTGGAATCAGAAGGGAAGTCAATCAGTGACTTTTTTTTTACCTTTGGGCCAAAAATATGTTCAGTAGGTCAAATATGGACAACTTTACAGCCATAACGTAAATTTTTTTTTTAAAAATTAAAATCTTTTGTGGACCTTTTTTCTACTAATTGGAATCAGAAGGGAAGTCAATGAGTGACTTTTTTTTACCTTTGGGCCAAAAATATGTTCAGTAGGTCAAATATGGACTTCTGTACAGCCATAAAATGTAAAAAAAAACAAAACAAAAAAAAAATCTTTTGTGTACCTTTTTTCTACTAATTGGAATCAGAAGGGAAGTCAATGAGTGACTTTTTTGACCTTTGGGCCAAAAATGTGTTCAGTAGGTCAATCATGGACAACTTTACAGCCATAACGTAATTTAAAAAGAAAAAAAAAAAAAATCTTTTGTGGACCTTTTTTCTACTAATTGGAATCAGAAGGGAAGTCAATGAGTGACTTTTTTTTACCTTTGGGCCAAAAATATGTTCAGTAGGTCAAATATGGACAACTTTACAGCCATAACGTAAAAAAAAAAAAATTAAAAATTAAAATCTTTTGTGGACCTTTTTTCTACTAATTGGAATCAGAAGGGAAGTCAATGAGTGACTTTTTTTTACCTTTGGGCCAAAAATATGTTCAGTAGGTCAAATATGGACTTCTGTACAGCCAAAAAATGTAAAAAAAAAAATAAAATAAAAAAATATTTTGTGGACCTTTTTTCTACTAATTGGAATCAGAAGGGAAGTCAATGAGTGACTTTTTTTTACCTTTGGGCCAAAAATATGTTCAGTAAGTCAAATATGGACTTCTGTACAGCCAAAAAATGTAAAAATAAAATAAAATAAAAAAATATTTTGTGGACCTTTTTTCTACTAATTGGAATCAGAAGGGAAGTCAATGAGTGACTTTTTTTACCTTGGGGACTAAAATATGTTCAGTAAGTCAAATATGAACTTCTGTACAACCATAACATGTAAAAAATAAAAAATAAACTTTAAAAACCCTTTGGCGGAACTTTTGGCTGGTAATTGGATTCAGAAGAGAAGTCACTGAGCATGTGTAGTAAGTTAGTTTTTAAGGACGCTTGGGACAAAAATATGTTCAGTAGGTCAAATATGGACATCTTTACAGCCATAACGTAATTTTTTTTAAAAAAATTAAAATCTTTTGTGGACCTTTTTTCTACTAATTGGAATCAGAAGGGAAGTCAATGAGTGACTTTTTTTTTTTACCTTTGGGCCAAAAATATGTTCAGTAGGTCAATTATGGACAACTTTACAGCCATAACGTAAAAAAAAAAAAAAAAAAATTAAAATCTTTTGTGGACCTTTTTTCTACTAATTGGAATCAGAAGGGAAGTCAATGAGTGACTTTTTTTACCTTTGGGCCAAAAATATGTTCAGTAGGTCAATTATGGACAACTTTACAGCCATAAAATGTAAAAAAAAAAATTACAATTAAAATCTTTTGTGGACCTTTTTTCTACTAATTGGAATCAGAAGGGAAGTCAATGAGTGACTTTTTTGACCTTGGGGACAAAAATATGTTCAGTAAGTCAAATATGAACTTCTGTACAGCCATAAAATGTAAAAAAAAAATTACAATTAAAATCTTTTGTGGACCTTTTTTCTACTAATTGGAATCAGAAGGGAAGTCAATGGGTGACTTTTTTTTACCTTTGGGCCAAAAATATGTTCAGTAGGTCAAATATGAACTTCTGTACAGCCATAAAATGTAAAAAAAAAAATTACAATTAAAATCTTTTGTGGACCTTTTTTCTACCAATTGGAATCAGAAGGGAAGTCAATGAGTGACTTTTTTTTACCTTTGGGCCAAAAATATGTTCAGTAGGTCAAATATGGACAACTTTACAGCCATAACGTAAAAAAAAAAATTAAAAACTAAAATCTTTTGTGGACCTTTTTTCTACTAATTGGAATCAGAAGGGAAGTCAATGAATGACTTTTTTTTTTTACCTTTGGGCCAAAAATATGTTCAGTAGGTCAAATATGGACAACTTTACAGCCATAACGTAATTAAAAAAAAAAAAATTAAAATCTTTTGTGGACCTTTTTTCTACTAATAGGAATCAGAAGGGAAGTCAATGAATGACTTTTTTGACCTTTGGGCCAAAAATGTGTTCAGTAGGTCAATTATGGACAACTTTACAGCCATAACGTAATTTTTAAAAAAAAAATTAAAATCTTTTGTGGACCTTTTTTCTACTAATTGGAATCAGAAGGGAAGTCAATGAGTGACTTTTTTACGTTTGGGCCAAAAATATGTTCAGTAGGTCAAATATGGACTTCTAATTGGAATCAGAAGGGAAGTCAATGAGTGACTTTTTTTTACCTTTGGGCCAAAAATATGTTCAGTAGGTCAAATATGGACTTCTGTACAGCCATAAAATGTAAAAAATAAAAATAAAAAATACAAATCTTTTGTGGACCTTTTTCCTACTTAATTGGAATCAGAAGGGAAGTCAATGGGTGACTTTTTTTTACCTTTGGGCCAAAAATATGTTCAGTAGGTCAAATATGAACTTCTGTACAGCCATAAAATGTAAAAAAAAAATTACAATTAAAATCTTTTGTGGACCTTTTTTCTACTAATTGGAATCAGAAGGGAAGTCAATGAGTGACTTTTTTTACCTTTGGGCCAAAAATATGTTCAGTAGGTCAAATATGGACAACTTTACAGCCATAACGTAAAAAAATATTAAAAACTAAAATCTTTTGTGGACCTTTTTTCTACTAATTGGAATCAGAAGGGAAGTCAATGAGTGACTTTTTTTTACCTTTGGGCCAAAAATATGTTCAGTAGGTCAAATATGGACAACTTTACAGCCATAACGTAATTAAAAAAAAAAAATTTGAAATCTTTTGTGGACCTTTTTTCTACTAATTGGAATCAGAAGGGAAGTCAATGAGTGACTTTTTTGACCTTTGGGCCAAAAATGTGTTCAGTAGGTAAATTATGGACAACTTTACAGCCATAACGTAATCTTTTTTTTAAAAATTAAAATCTTTTGTGGACCTTTTTTCTACTAATTGGAATCAGAAGGGAAGTCAATGAGTGACTTTTTTTTACCTTTGGGCCAAAAATATGTTCAGTAGGTCAAATATGGACAACTTTACAGCCATAACGTAATTTTTTAAAAAAAAATTAAAATCTTTTGTGGACCTTTTTTCTAATAATTGGAATCAGAAGGGAAGTCAATGAGTGACTTTTTTGACCTTTGGGCCAAAAATGTGTTCAGTAGGTCAATTATGGACAACTTTACAGCCATAACGTAATTTTTTTTTTAAAAATTAAAATCTTTTGTGGACCTTTTTTCTACTAATTGGAATCAGAAGGGAAGTCAATGAGTGACTTTTTTTTTTTTACCTTTGGGCCAAAAATATGTTCAGTAGGTCAATTATGGACAACTTTACAGCCATAATGTAAATTTTTCTTAAAAATTTAAATCTTTTGTGGACCTTTTTTCTACTAATTGGAATCAGAAGGGAAGTCAATGAGTGACTTTTTTTACCTTTGGGCCAAAAATATGTTCAGTAGGTCAATTATGGACAACTTTACAGCCATAAAATGTAAAAAAAAAAATTACAATTAAAATCTTTTGTGGACCTTTTTTCTACTAATTGGAATCAGAAGGGAAGTCAATGGGTGACTTTTTTTTACCTTTGGGCCAAAAATATGTTCAGTAGGTCAAATATGAACTTCTGTACAGCCATAAAATGTAAAAAAAAAATTACAATTAAAATCTTTTGTGGACCTTTTTTCTACTAATTGGAATCAGAAGGGAAGTCAATGAGTGACTTTTTTGACCTTGGGGACAAAAATATGTTCAGTAAGTCAAATATGAACTTCTGTACAGCCATAAAATGTAAAAAAAAAATTACAATTAAAATCTTTTGTGGACCTTTTTTCTACTAATTGGAATCAGAAGGGAAGTCAATGGGTGACTTTTTTTTACCTTTGGGCCAAAAATATGTTCAGTAGGTCAAATATGAACTTCTGTACAGCCATAAAATGTAAAAAAAAAAATTACAATTAAAATCTTTTGTGGACCTTTTTTCTACCAATTGGAATCAGAAGGGAAGTCAATGAGTGACTTTTTTTTACCTTTGGGCCAAAAATATGTTCAGTAGGTCAAATATGGACAACTTTACAGCCATAACGTAAAAAAAAAAATTAAAAACTAAAATCTTTTGTGGACCTTTTTTCTACTAATTGGAATCAGAAGGGAAGTCAATGAATGACTTTTTTTTTTTTACCTTTGGGCCAAAAATATGTTCAGTAGGTCAAATATGGACAACTTTACAGCCATAACGTAATTTTTAAAAAAAAAATTAAAATCTTTTGTGGACCTTTTTTCTACTAATTGGAATCAGAAGGGAAGTCAATGAGTGACTTTTTTTTACCTTTGGGCCAAAAATATGTTCAGTAGGTCAAATATGGACAACTTTACAGCCATAACGTAATTAAAAAAAAAAAAATTGAAATCTTTTGTGGACCTTTTTTCTACTAATTGGAATCAGAAGGGAAGTCAATGAGTGACTTTTTTGACCTTTGGGCCAAAAATGTGTTCAGTAGGTCAATTATGCACAACTTTACAGCCATAACGTAATTTTTAAAAAAAAAATTAAAATCTTTTGTGGACCTTTTTTCTACTAATTGGAATCAGAAGGGAAGTCAATGAGTGACTTTTTTTTACCTTTGGGCCAAAAATATGTTCAGTAGGTCAAATATGGACAACTTTACAGCCATAACGTAAAAAAAAAAATTAAAAATTAAAATCTTTTGTGGACCTTTTTTCTACTAATTGGAATCAGAAGGGAAGTCAATGAGTGACTTTTTTTTACCTTTGGGCCAAAAATATGTTCAGTAGGTCAAATATGAACTTCTGTACAGCCATAAAATGTAAAAAAAAAATTACAATTAAAATCTTTTGTGGACCTTTTTTCTACTAATTGGAATCAGAAGGGAAGTCAATGAGTGACTTTTTTTTACCTTTGGGCCAAAAATATGTTCAGTAGGTCAAATATGGACAACTTTACAGCCATAACGTAATTTAAAAAAAAAAAAATTAAAATCTTTTGTGGACCTTTTTTCTACTAATTGGAATCAGAAAGGAAGTCAATGAGTGACTTTTTTGACCTTTGGGCCAAAAATGTGTTCAGTAGGTCAATTATGGACAACTTTACAGCCATAACGTAATTTTTTTTTTAAAAATTAAAATCTTTTGTGGACCTTTTTTCTACTAATTGGAATCAGAAGGGAAGTCAATGAGTGACTTTTTTTTACCTTTGGGCCAAAAATATGTTCAGTAGGTCAAAAATGGACAACTTTACAGCCATAACGTAAAAAAAAAAATTAAAAACTAAAATCTTTTGTGGACCTTTTTTCTACTAATTGGAATCAGAAGGGAAGTCAATGAGTGACTTTTTTTACCTTTGGGCCAAAAATATGTTCAGTAGGTCAAATATGGACTTCTGTACAGCCATAAAATGTAAAAAATAAAAATAAAAAATAAAAATCTTTTGTGGACCTTTTTCCTACTTAATTGGAATCAGAAGGGAAGTCAATGGGTGACTTTTTTTTTACCTTTGGGCCAAAAATATGTTCAGTAGGTCAAATATGAACTTCTGTACAGCCATAAAATGTAAAAAAAAAAATTACAATTAAAATCTTTTGTGGACCTTTTTTCTACTAATTGGAATCAGAAGGGAAGTCAATGAGTGACTTTTTTTACCTTTGGGCCAAAAATATGTTCAGTAGGTTAAATATGGACAACTTTACAGCCATAACGTAAAAAAATATTAAAAACTAAAATCTTTTGTGGATCTTTTTTCTACTAATTGGAATCAGAAGGGAAGTCAATGAGTGACTTTTTTTTACCTTTGGGCCAAAAATATGTTCAGTAGGTCAAATATGGACAACTTTACAGCCATAACAAACACTCGTTCTCATGGAGACGGCGGGCGGGTGTGCAGGGAGGGGAGGGGCTGTGTATGTGTGTGTGTGTGTGTGTGTGTGTGTGTGTGTGTGTGGGGCGCGCGTGTATGTGAGAGACTCGTGAGTGAGAGACGCAGGGAAAGGAAATGTAGCTGAACGTTATTTGCTCTATGAAATACATTGACAAAGACGAAAACTAAGGACATTTAATCTTCATTTAAACTTCCGACTTCTCGGCTATTTTTTGTACCTGGATATTGTTGCGTCTAAATATGAATGAGGATATGGTTATTGATAAATCGAATTATGTTGTTCTTTTTATCATTTAGGGGGGCTTAGGAACATTTTGGGGTAGCTTCAGCCCCCCTAAAATAGGCCTAACGACGTCCCTGGTTGCTAGTTCTAGCCAGAGAGCGCAACACCTCTAGACGGCTCTTTTATACTAGCAATTTTAATGACAGCGTATTAAAAACATGATGCCGAGTGATTAACTTCCGTCAAGCCAGTCACAATGAAAATTGTCTGCACGCTTATATCTACGGTAATCAGCAGGTAGCACATAAAAAGATGGCCTTTGAGGTGTTTTTCATTCTGCGAGTCTTCAGCAATGCCCACATTTCAATCAAATAACACTTATCATTTTCTTAAAGGGTAACTAAACCCTAAACCAACTTTTTTTAGTTAATGATCTGTAATACTGGGGCTTTATTAATGCTGTTCATTGATTCAAGTAAATGTTTTGACATTTGGGTATAAAGTGTTTTAATTCTATAAAATATGGTGTAAAACCGCCAAAGTGCTGCCCTCTTAAGGTTGAACGGTGGCTACTGCAGTTGAATTTTCATATTGGACGTTGTGGTACATCGTGACATAGGATGGTACTTCCAACGGCTCACTACACACGCCCCTGGCACAAGCTCACCACGCCCTCAGAAATGTTTTCCCCAATCACATGATGAGAACGGCTTCACTCCAGTATGAACTGTCATGTTACATGAAGTAGAAACATTATGAATGAAACTTACTTTGACACATGCTTTAACATTGTAATGAAGAAAATGCGGTTAAATAATGCAGTTGTCAGTACATGTCAGGAATTTCTTGCAATATTATTGCCGCCCGTCATGTGTACAGACAAGTTTCATACATGAGACGCACTTTCAAACCCTGACACGCAAGTGGTTGCCACGGTAATGAACAACAATACCGTAACGTGCTGGTATATATAGTCTTTTATTTGAGGAAATCTGTTTATAATAGGCTATTAGGTCTGAACTTATTGGTCCTGCGCTGCTTATTGATTCAGTTATTTTGAATGAAAATACATTGTATGTACATCAGATATCTGATCTATTTAGTGGCATTCAGTGAAAGGATTTGATTGTTCATTGATTAGGTCAGTTATCTTGGGCTACTGCTTCACTGGCATCATCGGCATTGGGAGTTAACGCAGTTTGAGCCAGCGGCTCGCATTGATAAGGCTCTGGGTCTGTGTCTACAGACAATTCACCCTCCTCCACTTCAGGTGAAGGTGGGGGAGAATGACCGCTCTGTTGCAAAGCTACTGGCGTCATTCCAGTCACTCAATCTTTGCGACTCGCGAGTCAGACAGCTGTCAATCAATCCGTCACTTGCGGGTCTCAGACACTCACGCCCTCCGCTCAGTCCCGCCCTTGGTTCGTCCCCTCTGTCTCCGCTGGGCTCTGCCCACTTTTCCAGCATTTTTCAAAAATTGCCAGTGGGTGGAGTTAAGCTCTGAGCTGGGGTTTAGTTACCCTTTAAGTAAAAAAAAATTAAGATGTTCTTAAGAAAATATTTGAGAACTTCAACATTTTTCAAGAATTGCAGTTAGTAACATTCTTACGAACATCTTACAATGTATCTACTTTCTTAAGAAGATTTTCGTGAATCCGGCCCCAGGTTTTTGTCTTGGAACTGTACAAATTTCCGCTTGTTTGGTGTGTGCTTTCCTCATTGCCATGGGCGGCGCTAGGGAGGGGCTAGCAGGTGCTTCAGCACCCTCAAGAAAGATCAAAGCACCCCCATAGCACCCCCAAACATTTTTGCTGGAAGCAATTATATACAGGCTGTATTCTAATTAATACATAAGTAAATAATTTAAAACAATAAATGAAAAAAAAAAATAACCATTTTACTCATTAAGCGTGCGTAACATATGTGACGTAACGTGTCACGTGAATTATAGCTACGCTGTCGCGCTTAATAGCATTTCATTCACAAAAAAAATGGAGCGGTTCCTTCTGCCAAGTAAGCGATCTCGTGATTCAAATATAGATCCTAGTAAAAACGAGAAAATAAACTTGTCTCAGCCAGAGGTTGAAACCTATTCAGATGATTGTATGGAGTCTGACACGGAGCAGTCCGCTGACACGTTTGCCACGGAAACAGAGACGGCAGGTAACGTTAATATAACTGGAACGTCCATTCAAAATAGCTCAAGTGTTAACGGGCCTATGGATTTAAGCCAGAAACCAGACGAAGGACCAAGGCGCCCTATCCGTAAATACCCATCCCAGATGTTTGGAAACCAGCAAAGAAGCTTCCAATCTGGATGGTTTGACCAATTTGACTGGCTGGAGTATTCTGTTAATAAGGATGCAGCATTTTGTTTTTCATGCAGACATTTTGCGGCTGCGGGTTGCCATGGTTTCCGTCTAGAGCCAGCGTTCACAGTGTCTGGATTCCAGAACTGGCGTAAAGCACAGCCGAGTTTTAAAGCACACAATGTTAGTGCTGCACACAAGTTTTCGATGGAGGCATGGTGTGAATTTAAACAGAGGATGCAAGATGGCTCAAAAATACTGAACATTATAGATAAGGGACATTCTAAAGTAGTCGAAGAAAATCGCCACTATATGAAGGCAGTTGTTGAGAGTTTGCGCTACACGGCTTGTCACGGCATCGCTCAGCGTGGCCACAGAGAGGATGAGCAGTCAGCGAACAGGGGAAACTTTGTCGAACTCCTCAATGTCATCAGCATTTTTGACCAAACGGTTGCAAAAAAGATAGCACACAACCCGTCAAATGCTAAATATACTCATCACGAAGTGCAAAATGAGATAATCGGTATTATGGCTGATATGGTAAGAAAACAGATAAGTGATGAAGTGAAGGATGCTGGCTATTTTGCATTAATCGTTGACGAGAGCAAAGACATAAGCAAAAAAGAACAGATTTCCGTAGTAGTCCGCTACCTTTATGCCGGGAATGTTATGGAGGAGTTTTTAAACTTTACGCCAGCTGATGGATTGGATGCAGATTCTCTTCTACAGTGTATTAAAAGAACTCTCAGTTATTGCAACATCGATGTCAACGCATGCATTGGCCAATGCTATGATGGAGCTGCGGTGATGTCGGGGTGTAACAACGGGGTGCAGGAAAAGTTCAGAAAAGAGGTGCCTCACGCATTATATGTGCACTGTCATGCACATAGACTAAATCTGGTTCTAGTGGACTGTGTACGAAATACCAAGCCTGCTGCTGAGTTTTTCGAGATTGTGCAGATGCTCTACAATTTTTTTTCTGGTTCAGTGGTCCATGACATTTTCAAGAAAAAACAGAAGGAGCTTGAACCATCTGAACAGCCAGTCGAGTTGAAGAAACTTAGTGAAACACGTTGGGCATGTCAGCACTCTGCGTTGTGGGCAATCAAAAAATCACTCCCTGCCATTCTGGCCACTTTGCAGGATGTTCATGTACACACGAGTGCGAAGCGAAAAACTGATGCCAGGGCAATTCAGGGGCTTATCGACCAACAGTTTGTTTTGCACCTCATTTTATTTGAGGACATATTCCGGGTCACCAAATTTGCTTCAGACCAGCTGCAGTCACCCAATCTGGACATCTCATCAGCAAGTGATCTGATCCAATCTGTCGTCACAGCACTGTCCGAAAAACGTTCAGAGGAATATTGGAGTGACATACAAAACCGTTCAAATGAGCTGTGTGCCAGGGTTGGCCTAGAATCGGAGAGCTTAACACCACAAAGAAGAAGAGATGCCCGACAACAAAGCCAGCGATTGAATGACTTTATCGTTGAGGCTCCTATACCAACCCAGTCTCATTTAAAAACGTACCCTGACTACATTGGTCCAAAGTGCAAAACGTAGAGGGGTTACAATAATGGCCCTTGAATTGTATCACTGTTACATTTTTTTTTTGCCTATTCTTTTCCTCTTGTTTTGCGTCCAAGTCACGTGACTTTCAAGATTCCGGCCGTGAGAACAAAAAACATGGCGGACATTTCTCTCATTTTAGTGGAAAAAATCAGTATTTTGAGTTAGTTTCTGCATAAAAATAAGTTTTGATTACATTTCTAGCGAGAAATATGTATTTTATTTTCATAATATTCACTCAGTGAATGTACATAATCACTCGCTTGCTTGTTGCGAAGATTTTTCAGATCTCTCCAGAAAAATGTGAAACTGTAACGTTTTGGTTGCTATGGACGCTGCTATCAACACATGTGAACGTTATCATGATGAAATTATTTATTGGGTTATCATTTTTCCATTATGACATGTTGGAGTATGATTCTCAATTTAATCAGCCATCATAGTTTTGTTTACATTTATTTATTTTTATTTACGCTATTCAGACACAAACAGTAGCCCAACCCCGCCCCTAAACCTGCCCATGTGCGTTATATGATATAAAACACAGAATATTACAGACAACGGGCACACTTTATTGAAAAAGTTCAAGTATTCCAACTGTTCCGAGGTCAAACGATTGATTTGTGTGAAGAAAAGATGCGCCCCGGTGTCACAAATGAAGAAGACGCCACAGGCCGGCTGCAAGTTAAACCCATAGATATGTATACGTAGATACCTCATTCGACCGCTCCAGGCACGTCGACGCGCCGCCATAGAAACAGTCGCTAAAGGGGTATCTACGTATACATCTCTATGGGCTTACCCCTCGGCGTCATGAAATCGCGCTGAAGAAGTCTCGTTCAGAACACATCGCGATGTTTGGCATCAGTTCACGTGTCCCACGTGTTGGTGAGTTAATAGTCATAAATTATGTCCTAATGTTTGATATAAAGTATTTTCTGCTTGTTGTTATTGATCAGATTATGTTCAGTCCCTGCATTATATCTTTCATCTCCACTCAGGCTTCACATTTCTTTGCTTTCTAAATCAACACACCTTAGGGTGATTAAACACTGTCACGTGACGTGCTATAGACCGTTAAACATATTTCATATTTTTAATATTTAATAATAACTACTAGTGTAGTTCCAACGTGGCATTTGTAGTAGAAGCACAATAAAAACAGCAATGCTTTTACCACAGTATTGGTAGTTTTAATGTGATTTTTGTTGTAAATAGACAGTAAACACAACACTTACCATGCTATAAATGCCTTTTAATGTTAAATCCAAATATTGTAATGTAATAGTACTTTTTACTGTATATAATATATGTATTATATATTATGACTTTTTTTCTCTCTTTCTTTTTTTTACCTGGAAAGAACAAAAGGGCCTTTCGGACTCAGTCAGCCCATTCTTGTTCATGGAGAAGTAACAGAGAAGACCGAAAGCAGCAACAGCAAATATTTGCAATGGTAAGTAAGTGTTGGTTTGAACTCTTTATCAAGCATTTGTGGTTACTTAAACATATTCTTACAAACCGCATGGCTCAATCAGTAAGAACATATTCTCGAAGTCTTAATAATTCACAAGATTTAACAAGTTGTCAAATTCATATGATACTCGTACATAATCCGGCAGCTTTTACTCCGACTCCTGCCATTGGCTACTGCCTCAATTCCTGTACATATTTATCATGATTTTTGTAAATCATTTGCTCCCCTTCTTGGAAAGTAGTCGGATGTCCCACACACTGTCAGAAAGTTTATATTAAGTCCAATGTTTTCTTTAAATTTATTACAAATTGGGCCCTGTCTGTTCATGTAATATTAGATGTCTCTTCAGACCTCATAACCTACCTCTGTTTGCAAGAGTAGAAATGCTCACATGACATCAGATATTCGATTATTTTGTCATAATAATCTATAATCAGATCAGTTGTACTGAAAAGTGTGAAGTGACGTGTGGCCAAATATGGTGACCCATACTTGGAATTTGTGCTCTGCATTTAACCCATCCAAGTGCACACACACAGTAGTGAACACACACACACACACACACCGTGAACACACACCCAGAGCGCTGGTATTCACTCCCCCCACCGACAATTCCTGCCGGACCTGAGACTCTAACCCGCAACCTTTGGGTTGCAAGTCCAACTCTCTAAACATTAGGCCACGACTGCGTACTGCGTACTGCTGATAATGTCCTGTTTGCATGTAAATCATTTACGTGATCAAAAGATCAAGTGAATAATCATGAATAATCAACATTTTTAAACAAATTCATATGTGCTATTAAAGATATACTTTCAATAATGGAAATGCACACATATCAGTGAACTGTATTTAAGATTTAATTATGCAACACTTTTTACAGAAAGAAATCCTACAGTTATGTAAAGGGACAACATCATCATCATGTCCTGTCCTGGGCACACTGGGCAACATGTGTCCTCCAACATATTCGATCTGTGGCCACGTTCTTCACATCTTCTCATGGAACACCTGCATTCTTCAGGTCTTCGCAAAACATCTGTCTCATGTCTTCCTTGGTCTTCCCTGTCTCCTGCGTCTTCCTGGTGGTGTCCACTTCATAACTGTTTTGGGGTGTTGTTGTTTGGGCATGCGTAGGATATGTCCAGTGAGGTGCACCCTTTGCTATGTCACAGTTTCTCAAAGTCTTCACGTGGAGTACCACTCCTCATGATCTCTTCGATATATGCAGAACCAATATTCATAAACTGTACTCGATGTCTGCCTATGCCTTTATCAAAAAAGCATCAGAGCTCATCAGGAGTTTTAGTAAAGGACAAATGTATTGCCATCCACTAGTTCTAGTCATGCAGCGACTTCATGATGCTATAGTCCAATGTATATATCTGCATTTGTATATAGCGGGTGTTTGTTCGAACAAATGAAGATAGTGAGAGTGAATACCTTTTGAAATCAATATTTATTCATTAAACCTTTAATTACAGTGGTCATTATAGTAAATGTCCACCATAACTACATCTATGGTATCATTATATCACTACCTTGTTAATGTAAATGTAATATGAATGTATTTTATAGAAGAATTTTCTTACTGAAAATGGTTAACATTTATAATAATCATTAACTATTTGAATTGGCCTTTCATTTAGTTACAATAAAAGTGAACAATAATCACAAGGAAATAGTATTAAAGTTGAGAATGTACATTTTTTTTGCCTATTTATTTTTTTAAGGGAAGAAACAAATATATTTTCAGATAATAAAGTCGCACCTCATGTCTTGGTTTGTACTTCATAATGGTTATTTTTTTGAAAAGTTATGTTTCAATATATTTCTCTCTCTCTCTCTCTCTCTCTCTCTCTCTCTCTCTCTCTCTCTCTCTCTCTGTGTATATATATATATATATATATATATATATATATATATAACTGATCTTCTTTATACTGTTGTGGAGTAGTTTGGGCACTACATTTGTCTTTGAAATGTTTGACATTAAATATTGGAATATGCTTATAAAATTGTGTGCATTCATTATGCTTTTGTTACATTTATTTTAATTCAGTTCAGATGAAGAATGGCATAAAGAAGTGATTCAATATATATAAATATATATATATATATATATATATATATATATATATATATATATATATATATATATATATATATATATATATATATATAAAATCACTTCTTATTTATTCACATATAATACACACACACACACACACACACACACACACACACACACACACACAATAAATGTATATTAGTAGATGCAATTATCTTTAGTTACAAAAACTGCAACTACCCGTGCTGTTGTAGCTTATAAATATTTAAGAAATAAATATTTAGCAGCCTAAATAGTAAATATTTAAGGAATCTAGCCCTTCAGTTGAAACCGGATGAGATCTGTCATCATTTACCATAAATGGACAAGTAAGTGTGACGCCTCTGTTCTGCTGCGTTGTCATTGGCTGTGACTTTATTGCAGAACTCGCTGTGATTGGGCTATCTTTTAACCCATATAAAACGGCATTTCACGTTACAAAGTATGTTTTGATGTTTTTATTACGTTAATAATGCGTTAAGTTAATTATAAAGTGTCGCTATGTTGTGAGAAATTACTCCTTTACCGAGATCCCAACCCTAACCCTAAGAATTCCTGCACACTTCAATGAACTACAGCGCCATGTTTCCCATTGCATTTGTACAATGACAGAGATGTATGGGTAATGTCGTTCAAAACGTTTAATAATGAAACAATAAATGCTAAGTAAATTACATCTTTAATGGACAACTGGATATCTAAATATGTTCATTGTGTAAACATTTATGACATATATGAGGGGCAGGTTGAAATTTTATATTTTACTGTGAGCACTTTTAGAAAACCTTTATGCCAGCTTTCCATATCTGTCTGAAAACGTCTCGGTTACGTATGTAACCCTCGTTCCCTGAAGGAGGGAACGGAGACGTACGTCGGAACTGACCGACGAATTGGGATCTGATTTCAGAGACCAATCTACTTCGAGTGTTTTAAAACGAGCCAATGAAGATTGGCATGCGATTCACGCATTCCACGCACCGCCCCGCAGCGCGGGTATAAATAAGGAAGTGGAATGCATGATCATTGCTTTTTTTCTGCTGAGGAGCCGAACTCGTGACTCGGCCTCCTAGCGGAAGCACAGCACCTGGCGACGGGACGTACGTCTCCGTTCCCTCCTTCAGGGAACGAGGGTTACATACGTAACCGAGACGTTCCCTTTCAGTCGGTCACGTTCGGCGTACGTCGGAACTGACCGACGAATTGGGATCTCTACCAAAACGCCAGGGCGCTGGCCCTTCCAGCGTCCTGCTTGAGCGCACTGGACCGTCTTAGATGGTACGGAAGTCAGGGCTCCAAGCAGGGAGGTCAGTCACTGCTGTTTCTGCAAGACCCACCCAGTGTGACTATTGGATAACGCTGGGAAAGCGTGCCCGTCTTGGAGACGGTACGCTGCGGAGCCACGTCCTTCAGTAGAAGGCTTGGTGGCGGAATACACATAAGGACTAACCTGGCAGGGTAGTGCAACATATGGCAGTCTCTGGGGTGGTTCCAGCCTGGTTCCAGGGGGGAAAGAACACGCCCAGAGACGACAGAGCGGGCTCTGTCAAGGGAAAGACACGGGGCTAGCCAAGTAGGGTAGCAGGTACCGTGGAAGAATACACATATGGGGTAGCCGATAGGGGACCGCTACATATGGAACCCAGCCTACACACACGTTACACAAGCATACGGGTGCAGGCCTGGCGTCAGACGGCCGCAACGTCTGGCACCGCAGGGGGTGATGGAGGAGCTCGACAGAGTTAGCCGTTTCCGGGGAACACAACTGGAGAAAAATGGATGCACGTATCCGGCCCAGAGGGCGGGAGTGGCGTTGCAAGCCGACACTAGAACGGGCACTTAGCGCTACTGGCCCCTGGAGGCGAGGATGCGGGAAGATACCGGCTCTACACGGAGGCTATAGAATCTAGCGAACGTGTTAGGTGTCGCCCAGCCCGCAGCTCTACAAATATCTGTCAGCGAGGCACCTTGAGCCAGCGCCCAGGATGAAGCAACACTCCTTGTTGTGTGTGCTCGCACCCCGAACGGGCAAGGTACATCTTGGGACTGGTAACCCAAGACGACGGCATCCACTATCCAGTGGGCCAACCTCTGCTTGGAGACAGCATTTCCCTTCTGCTGGCCTCCGTAACAGACGAAGAGTTGCTCTGAGGTCCGAAAGCTTTGAGTCCGGTCAACGTAAGCGCGAAGAGCGCGGACGGGACATAACAAAGCCAGGGCTGGGTCTGCCTCCTCCGAAGGCAGCGCTTGCAGGTTCACTACCTGGTCCCGGAAGGGAGTGGTAGGAACCTTGGGCACATATCCAGGCCGGGGTCTCAGGACAACGTGAGAGTTGTCCGGCCCGAATTCTAGGCACGATTCGTTGACCGAAAGTGCATGCAGGTCCCCTACCCTCTTAATCGAGGCCAATGCCGTCAGAAGCACTGTCTTCATTGACAGGATTTTAAGCTCCACAGACTGCAAAGGCTCAAAGGGAGGGCTCTGAAGTGCCCTGAGCACTAGAGCCAAGTCCCAAGAGGGTAACGAGTTTGGACGAGGAGGATTTAGCCTCCTCGCACCTCTGAGGAACCTGACGATTAGGTCGTGCTTTCCTAAGGACTTACCTTCGACTGCATCGTGATACGCCGCTATTGAAGCGACGTACACTTTGAGAGTGGAGGGAGACAGCCTTCGCTCCAGCCCATCTTGCAGAAAAGAAAGCACGACGCCAACCGAACACCTTCGGGGGTCTTCCCGGTGGGAAGAGCACCATTCAACGAACAGGTTCCACTTCAACGCGTAGAGGCGCCTCGTAGAGGAGGCTCTAGCAGAAGAGATGGTGTCCACCACTGCCTGTGGTAGACCACCTAGAACCTCCGCGTCCCGTCCAGGGACCAGACATGGAGTTTCCAGAGGTCTGGACGCGGGTGCCATAGAGTGCCCCGTCCCTGAGAAAGAAGGTCCTTCCTCAGGGGAATCGGCCAGGGAGGGGCTGTCGCGAGGAGAGTTAGTTCTGGGAACCAGGTCCGGTTGGGCCAATAGGGCGCAACTAACAAGACCTGCTCCTCGTCCTCCCTGACCTTGCACAGGGTCTGTGCAAGAAGGCTCACTGGGGGAAACGCATATTTGCGCAGGTCCCGGGGCCAGCTGTGCGCCAGTGCATCCGTGCCGAGGGTGCCCACGGTCAGGGAATAGTACCACCGGCAATGGGTCGAGTCCGGAGAGGCAAACAGGTCTACCTGTGCGGCTCCGAAGAGGTCCCATATCAGCTGGACCGCCTGGGGATGGAGTCGCCACTCTCCCGGAGGTGCAGGCTGCCGTGAGAGCTCGTCGGCTGTCCGGTTGAGCGCACCTGGGACATGAATGGCCCGAAGCGACCTCAGATGCTTCTGACTCCAAAGGAGGAGGTGGCGGGCGAGTTGGAGCATGCAACGGGAGCGTAGACCACCCTGGCGGTTGATGTACGCAACGGCTGCAGTGCTGTCCGTACGGACCAGTACATGCTTGCCACATAGCGGCCCCTTGAGGCGGCGCAGTGCCAAGTGTACCGCTAACAACTCGAGGCAATTGATATGCCAATGCAATTGAGGTCCCGTCCAAAGACCTGCAACTGCATGCCCGTTGTACGTGGCCCGCCAGCCCGTGGAGGAGGCATCCGTGAAGAGCACAGAATGCCTGGACACTTGTTCTAAGGGCACACCGGCCCGGAGAAACGAAGCGTCGCTCCACGGGCTGAAGGTTCGGCGGCAGTAAGGAGTCACTGGGACCCGGTACTGGCCGCTCTGCCACGCCCACCTCGGGACTCGGCCATGGAGCCAGTGTTGAAGCGGTCTCATATGAAGCAATCCGAGCGGCGTTACCGCGGCTGCAGATGCCATATGCCCCAGGAGCCTCTGAAAAGATTTCAGTGGGACCGCTGTCCTGCTCTTGAACGAATTCAAGCAGTTCAACACCGACTGGACCCGCTCTTCCGTAAGGCGCGCAGTCTGGCTGACCGAATCTAGCTCCATACCGAGATAAGAGATCCTCTGTGTGGGACAGAGTTTGCTCTTCTCTCGGTCGACCCGAAGGCCCAACAGGCTGAGGTGACTGAGCACCATGTCCCTGTGTTCGCACAACTGCTCCCGAGACTGGGCGAGGATGAGCCAGTCGTCGAGATAGTTGAGGATGCGAACGCCGCGTTCTCTGAGCGGAACAATGGCTGCCTCTGCGACTTCCGTGAAGACGCGAGGCGACAGGGACAGCCCGAAGGGCAGGATCTGTACTGATATGCCTTCCCCTCGAACACAAATCGTAGGAACGGTCTGTGTCGAGGAAGGAAGAGACATGAAAGTACACATCCTTCAGGTCGATCGCTGCGAACCAATCTTGGGGACGGATGCATTTGAAAATGCGTTTCTGCGTTAGCGTCCGGAACGGGAGCTTGTGCAGGGCCCGATTCAGGATACGCAGGTCCAAGATTGGCTGTAACCCACCACCTTTCTTGGGTACAATGAAGTAGGGGCTGTAGAGCCCCATCTTCATATCGGCTGGAGGAACCGGCTCGACCGCGTCCTTCGCCAGTAGGACGTCGATCTCTGACCGCAAGACCTGAGCATCGCTGCTTCGCACGGAGGCGAAGAGGATGCCCTTGTACTTGGGAGGCCGGTGAGCGAACTGAATCGCGTAGCCGAGTCTGATGATACGGATGAGCCAGCGAGACGGCCTGGGGAGCTGTAGCCAAGCCCCCAGAGACCGCACAAGCGGGACCAACAGCACCACAGACGTACCCGTGGTGGGGCAGCGAGGCGGAATAGACAGACCCGACTCGGGAGGCCGGAGGCGGCCCGGAGTGTTGTCTGAGAATTCCAGGGTGGGACAGAGTGTGGGTGAGAAGGCCCGGGGGCGTTCTCGGTGCCCACACTGCTGCCCCGTGGCGGGGGGAGGGGAGGAAAGGAGTGAGAAGGCCCGGAGGCGTCGCACACTGCCAACCTGGCCCTCTTGGGGCCCAGGGAGAGAGAAAACTGCTCTGAATGTGGGTACCGCTGGACTCCGGAGAGCCAGCGGCAGAGAAAGACACCAGTCGGGGCCCCCCGGTCCTCCTCCGGGGGGGTGGGGGAGGGGTGCGGACACCCACTCCCTCAGAGCAGCTCCTGTTCTCCCTGGGCTGCCCGTCTCAGGGCCGCTTGCCCTTACGCTTGCTTGTAGACTAGCAAAGCCCTGAGCGGGTTGGGCACCTCCCTTACGTCCGGCACCCCGCCGCCTGGATTTTGCAGGGGTGGAGGTGGACGCAGGAGGGTGCCCTCGGCGACAAGCAGGTAGAGGCGCCCTTTACAATTAGGATGGCTTTTTTTTTTTTTTAAACCGCCTCTGTCTGCTTCTAGGCCATCGAGAACTGCTGGGCAGAGTTCTCGACGGCATCGCCGAGGGGGCCAGCCTGACAGACAGGGGCAATGAGGAACCGAACTTAGTCGGACTCACGCATATCTGCCAGGTTTAGCCCCAGGTTCCTGGACCACTAGTGTGGACATCGCCTGACCCAGGGAGCGTGCAGTGACTTCCGTCGCCCGGAGGGCGAGGTCCACCGCCGCACGCAGTTCCTGCATAACCCCTGGGTCGGGACTACCCTCGTGCATGCAGGACAGAGGGTAGTGAGAGAGGGAAAAATTTATACAGATTTTGGCCCTTTTGGTGTTCCATATTTTGACACCAAATAGTTCCAACTGCTAATTTTTCCAATGCCCATCCGGGGAAAAAAGGCACGGGGGTAGGCAAGGCGATTTTACGCGTTGCTCTACGCCTCAGCCACCCGGGAAAGCATGGCTGTCAACTCTGAATCTGATTCAGCAAGAGCACACACTATTATAGAGGAACTCAGCATCATCATTTCCAGCGCATAACAGCCCTCTCTCCGATGTAGCAATTGACATCTGTCCTCTGCCAGAGCCCCAAATGAAACACTAGGTCCTCTTGTTTTTTAAAAGGACCAGCAATCCCATCTGTAGGCTGCCAGCAGGCATGTGAGACAGTGAATGTGGCCGTCACACTCGACGGCACACGGCGCGCTGAACGTTCAAGCCTTATGAAAGGCAAGACGAACACCGCACCGACGTGGTTATGTTCTCATGAGAGAACATGAACCACCCACAAACACAGTCTCAGCATGCTGTGATGCGATAGAGGAGTGGGGGCCCACGGAGACGTACCCGGTGGGGAAGCACCACTTAAATCCTCAGGCCACCAAAGCTTATTAACCAAAGTAGTTCTTTTCTGCTTTTGCAAGAAAAAGAAACTAAATCGGGGAATAGGCAAAGGGACTCAACCCCGTTTGAGGCATCATAGTCTTAACCGCGCATCTCTAGCGCCGAGTGACGCGCTGGGTTGCCTTGGCAACCCCCGCTGTCAGCCGGCGCCCGACGGCACACGGCGCGCTGAACACTCAAGCCCTTACGAGAAAGGCTTGAGACGAACAACGCGTCGACGTGACCATGCTCTCCTGAGAGAGCATGGATCACCCACGAACCAATCTCACATGTTATATGTGA
Organism: Romanogobio albipinnatus; assembly: GCA_023566225.1. NCBI lineage: Eukaryota > Metazoa > Chordata > Actinopteri > Cypriniformes > Gobionidae > Romanogobio > Romanogobio albipinnatus. The sequence continues at coordinate 8,606,052 of CM042262.1, read as the reverse complement.
GAGAGATCGTGGCCGTCAAATGAGGACAGGAAACAACCGCATCCAGAAACACACGGTTTGAATGACATCTTGAAAAAGACGCAGGGTCAAACCGTGTTGCTCTTTTAGAAAGGAAACTGCTCTTTTTATGTGCTGAAGCACTCAGGGAGATGACCGCGGCACCACACAGTACAATAGTGCAAGCCTGTGTGTGCACTCAAAACGGAAACGCCCAGCGAACCAACACTTTGATGTCCGTTGAAGCAGCCACTCGCTGAACGCGCCGTCACACCCGCACTGGAAGCAGCAGTCATTCCTCTCACGAGACTCGTTTACACTCTTCGTAGAAACAGGAAACATTCACTGTTCGGCTCCGAAGTAGAAAGCAATGATCATGCATTCCACTTCCTTATTTATACCCGCGCTGCGGGGCGGTGCGTGGAATGCGTGAATCGCATGCCAATCTTCATTGGCTCGTTTTAAAACACTCGAAGTAGATTGGTCTCTGAAATCAGATCCCAATTCGTCGGTCAGTTCCGACGTACGTCGAACGTGACCGACTGAAAGGGAACTGTGCCCAACATTATTTAGAAAACATAGCATAAGCAGTTGTCCTGCCAATTTCCTCTGTGATACGCTAACCAGACTTTGAGTAACAGCCATTTGAAATGTGCTTTTTTTGCTCTTCCAGGGGCCTCTACTGGGTCCCTGAGGGCGGAAGGGCAGTACAACATTCACAGATCTATTCTCCTCATCATGGACAACAAACTTTGAGTCACATTTAAATATCAGAGTATTTTCTCTTTTCTATTCTAACATCATGCTTGTATTAGGTTTTGATGGGTATTGTGAGACCATCTGATGAAATGCAGAAATATTTGAAAGAAATGTTGTAATATAATTATTATTAATATTTATTTTTTCTTTTATGGATAAACACCAATAAATATAATGTATGAACCCGCAACAACTTGCAATTATCCAGTTTCCAGTGTAAACAAAAACTATTCATATGTACACTTCACTATTATTATTAAATATAGGACAATGCACCAATAGCAAAAGAGACATTGCCAAAATTTCATGTATTTTCACATACCTGACATCAGTAATGTGCATGCTTTAATTTTTATTGCAGTAGTAGATGTACCAGATTTATCAACATGGATCATCTTCAGTTAAGCTTGAAGTGTTTGTAATCCTGTCCTTTATTTCTGGCATTTAAAACTGGCATAATTGTCACAGCATGCAAGTATATGCAACTTTTTGGTGCATTGTACCAAATATAATATAACCAGATAAAAAAGGTTTATGTCTCAAGTAAAAGAATCTTGGTAATTAATTAGATAACCTAAATAAACTTGTGAAATGTGTATTTACTTTCCAAACACCATACACAATATTCACCATACTTTATCACTCAACACTTTATTGGAGGATACAGTATACAGTTGATACAGTAGCATAAAGACAAATGAGATTCAAGATAAATAAAAATGGGTCTTCAAAAATACATTAACATCATATTAATCCATTCACAGCTGCTGAAGCCACACAAATGAGTGCCACAGAATCCCATCCAGTCAACTATGATACAGAAAACAGATTTGATATTGTGTTGAAAAATAATGATTCATTATCACAGCTAGACTGGTTTCTTGCTCTTCCCTCTATCATGTCCATGTTCTATCTTGTTCTTCTTCTTCTAAGCAATTAGCTTACTTGTACCCTACAGTGTATAATTGATAAACAGATGATGTGGTCACTGATGTGGTGTAGCCTTTTCTCAACCAGAGGAAGAAGTTCTAACATCCCATAGTCAGGCATTCTCCAGTCCTGGTCTAAAAGTAAAACAAAAACACAATTCAAAATAAGTTTAATGTACAGTCAGGTTAGCATATATTCTGCATGATTTAAGCAATGGTTGGCTACTCTGGGCCTCAGCATCCATTGTCCTGCAGATTTAGCTCCAACCTCAAACCCACCTGCCTATAATTATCTATAAGTAAACCTGAAGACTTTAGTTAAAATTTTCAGGCGTGCTCGATTAGGCTTGGAGGTAAACTCTCCATTTCAAAAGGGCCAGAGTTGCCCATTCCTAATTTAAATTTACAAAGCCGCAGTCAGTACATTATATAATACACACTGAAGCATTATGTATATAATATTGCAGCACATAATATTAGCCAAGTACTGAACAAAAACTATTTTACCCATATCTACAGCAACCTTTTAAACAGCAGATCTTTAAAAATATATTTTAGAAAGGCATGGTCTCTACTTAGCCTTTGCCAGTGATGCTAGATTTCTTTTAAGACAACATACTCTTCTGTCACTTGTTTCAAGAGCATCCCTTGTGATAGCCTGGACATTGTAAAATTGTTAAAATATGGCAATACAAATTTCATGGAAAAATTAAGAAATAGGTACAGAGGCACAAGACTTACCATGCTTGTTATGAAGCACCCATGGCCATGCATAGTTCTCAGAGACTGGAGTTTTTGCCTCTTGTATTCCTCCTTGGCTGCACATTAGTCTTTTCCTGTAGAATCTTCTGAAGTGTGTGCCTTCTCTTGCTATCCATCTTAAAACAAAAATGCAATGTGTTTTAATCTGTGGAGTATAAGAAATAAGTATAAAAAAATTAACCAGATATTTCACATAATTCAAAGAACATCTACTATTTGATTCCTAATATATGCCACAACTCAATATCTTCCAAAGCTACCCAGAACCATCCATGGTCTACAAAACAGAGAAAAACCTGGAGTTTATATCAACTAAATGCTTTTTATCACACTTTAAGAATTGAAGGCCAAAAGTCCAGTTCCAGCCTTTATGCTAAAAGGCAATCATTGTAATAATAATTGTATCAAAAAGGGAAACAGATATTTACCATTTTAGATAAATCCAAGATACAGAACCTCATTTGCTCATTTTAGGGTTTATAAAAAGATTTACACATGAATAATGGTGCATATTTTATCAGAGTAGAAAGAATGATCACTGCTGAAATGAATAGTTCTTTAAGAAATCAACATCAAATTCTGTACTACATATTACAGCATTGCTTCAATACAGGACATACCAATGGACTTGCGCACTTTTCTGTCGTCTTTGGGCACAAGATGGCCATGTTCCTTCCTCACCCTAAACAAAGGACTTATTCGATTAGCTTCCTTCGATATAAGGTCTGGTCTTTCTTCTCTGCTGTAAAACAAGAAAGCCTTACTTACTCTATGTGCAATTACTATTGTTTTTTAAACATATCAATTAAGACAGTTACAATACGATTCAGGGGAGCATTTGATTAGTAAATACTGATATAGTAAAATATTCTAGAAACTTTACCTGAAGGGCTGATTCGCTGCGACTCACTAGTAGCTCTTGTGAGGGTTGGCTCTTAAAAGAACTGTTGAGTTTGATATTGTAGAGATCTAAAAAAAAAAAAAAAAAAAAAAGTAATCTGCAAGTATTCCTGCAAGACAGAAAGAAAGGAAATGTCATTACATTGCATGCAAGTTGTGAGTTCATGCATAACTCTTTCATAACTGTTTCTTTCTGTAAAAAGTGTTGCATAATAATGTTAAATACATTTATATAATAAGTTCACTGATATGTGTGCATTTCCATTTTTGAAAGTATATCTTTAATAGCACACATGAATTTGTTTAAAAATGTTGATTATTCTCTTGATTTTTTTGATCACATAAATGATTTACATGCAAACGGGACGTTATCAGCAGTACAACTGATCTGATTATGACAAAATAATCGAATATCTGATGTCATGTGAGCATTTCTACTCTTGCAAACAGAGGTAGGTTATGAGGTCTGAAGAGACATCTAATATTACATGAACAGACAGGGCCCAATTTGTAATAAATTTAAAGAAAACATTGGACTTAATATAAACTTTCTGACAGTGTGTGGGACATCCGACTACTTTCCAAGAAGGGGAGCAAATGATTTACAAAAATCATGATAAATATGTACAGGAATTGAGGCAGTAGCCAATGGCAGGAGTCGGAGTAAAAGCTGCCGGATTATGTACGAGTATCATATGAATTTGACAACTTGTTAAATCTTGTGAATTATTAAGACTTAGAGAATATGTTCTTACTGATTGAGCCATGCGGTTTGTAAGAATATGTTTAAGTAACCACAAATGCTTGATAAAGAGTTCAAACCAACACTTACTTACCATTGCAAATATTTGCTGTTGCTGCTTTCGGTCTTCTCTGTTACTTCTCCATGAACAAGAATGGGCTGACTGAGTCCGAAAGGCCCTTTTGTTCTTTCCAGGTAAAAAAAAGAAAGAGAGAAAAAAAGTCATAATATATAATACATATATTATATACAGTAAAAAGTACTATTACATTACAATATTTGGATTTAACATTAAAAGGCATTTATAGCATGGTAAGTGTTGTGTTTACTGTCTATTTACAACAAAAATCACATTAAAACTACCAATACTGTGGTAAAAGCATTGCTGTTTTTATTGTGCTTCTACTACAAATGCCACGTTGGAACTACACTAGTAGTTATTATTAAATATTAAAAATATGAAATATGTTTAACGGTCTATAGCACGTCACGTGACAGTGTTTAATCACCCTAAGGTGTGTTGATTTAGAAAGCAAAGAAATGTGAAGCCTGAGTGGAGATGAAAGATATAATGCAGGGACTGAACATAATCTGATCAATAACAACAAGCAGAAAATACTTTATATCAAACATTAGGACATAATTTATGACTATTAACTCACCAACACGTGGGACACGTGAACTGATGCCAAACATCGCGATGCAAACGTGAAAAACTTCCTGTTTCATCAGGAAGTGCGTAGATGACGTTGTTCCGACCAAAACAATTCGGCTGTACCCAAACCAGAAGCCGTGGCTAAACGGGGATGTTCGCGCGGCACTCAATGCGCGGACCTTCACTTTTAACTCCGGTAATGCGGAGGAGCATAAACAAGCAAGTTATGCCCTCCGGAAAACCATCAGAGCAGCAAAACGGCAGTACAGGGACAAGATTGAAGGACAGTTCAACACCACCGACTCCAGAAGCATGTGGAGGGGAATTAACACCATCACGGACTATAAAGGGAACACAAACTCCACCGTGAACACCGCTGCCTCTCTCCCGGACGAGCTCAACACCTTCTATGCTCGCTTTGAGGGAACCAACACCGCCCTCGCGGAGAGAGAGCTCGCGGCTGAAGATACAGAGGTTAGTGCACTCTCCGTATCTTTAGCGGATGTAACCCGATCCTTCCGGCGGGTGAACGTCCGTAAAGCTGCGGGTCCAGACGGCATTCCCGGCCGTGTGATCAGAGCGTGCGCGCACCAACTGGCTGGAGTTTTCACGGACATTTTTAACCTGTCCCTCTCCCTGTCTGTGGTCCCCACATGCTTCAAAACGTCCACCATTGTGCCTGTACCTAAGCAGTCAAAAACCACCTGCTTAAACGACTGGCGTCCTGTTGCTCTGACCCCCATCATCAGCAAATGCTTTGAAAGAATAGTCAGAAACCACATCTGCTCTGTTCTCCCCCCCTCACTGGACCCACTGCAGTTTGCATACCGCACAAACCGCTCCACTGACGATGCCATTTCATCCACTATACACACTGCTCTCTCCCACCTGGAAAAGAGGAACACGTATGTGAGAATGCTGTTTGTGGACTACAGCTCAGCATTCAACACCATTGTGCCCTCCATACTTGATGGGAAACTCCGGGCTCTAGGCTTAAACAGCCTGTTATGCAGCTGGATCCTGGACTTCCTGTCAAACAGACGCCAGGTGGTCAGAATGGGCAGTAACATCTCCTCATCACTGACTCTCAACACTGGAGCCCCTCAGGGTTGTGTTCTCAGCCCACTCCTGTACTCCCTGTACACACATGACTGTGTGGCTACCCACAGCTCCAACACCATCATCAAGTTTGCTGACGATACGACGGTGGTAGGTCTTATCACCGACAATGATGAAACGGCCTACAGAGAGGAGGTGCACACTCTGACACGGTGGTGTCAGGAGCACAACCTCTCCCTCAACGTCAGCAAGACCAAGGAGCTGGTGGTCGACTTCAGGAGGAATGAGAGTGAACACCGCCCCATCACCATCGATGGAGCACCGGTGGAGAGAGTCAGCAGCTTCAAGTTCCTCGGTGTCCACATCACAGAGGAACTCTCATGGTCCGTCCACACCGAGGCCGTTGTGAAGAAGGCTCATCAGCGCCTTTTCTTCCTGCGACGGCTGAGGAGGTTTGGAATGAACCGCCACATCCTCACACGCTTCTACAGCAGCACCATCGAGAGCCTGCTGACTGGCTGCATCACCACCTGGTACGGCAACAGTACCGCCCGCAGCCGCAAGGCCCTGCAAAGGGTAGTGCGCACGGCCAGCTGCATCATCGGAGGTGAGCTTCCCTCCCTCCAGGACATTTACGCCAGGCGGTGTGTGAAGAGAGCTCAGAGGATCATCAGAGACTCTAGCCACCCGAACCATGGGCTGCTCTCACTGCTCCCATCAGGCAGACGGTACCGCAGCATCAGAACACGCACCAGCCGACTCCAGAACAGCTTCTTCCCACAAGCAATTAGACTACTTAACTCCTGATCCATCAGGATCATAACACACACTGGACAGAATATCACTCCGCACAACCCACTGTAGATACACACACATTATATACACATTTATGTATCATTTATTATTTATCATTTATCATATAGCACCTATTGTACATAATTGGATCTCTACTGTGAATAATAATGTATACTGTACATTGTATATTATTATTATAGCTTATACTGTTTAATGTATGTTTAGTGTATATTGTTTAAAGTATATGTATATTGTAAGTATGTGTATATTGGCTAAAGCTGTGAGAACTACACTCACATTGTGTAAATTATTTATTGTTTATTGTAGTGTATACTGTGCTGTGAGTAATTGTGGGCGCATCAGATGTGTAATCTGTTGTTGCTTAAATGTTGTACATGTCATGTCGTGACTGCTATGTTGCTCGGAACTGCACCAAGAATTTCACCTGCTGTTGCACTTGTGTATATAGCTGTGTGACAATAAAGTGATTTGATTTTGATTTGATTTTTGATTTGATTTTGATGTGTTCTGAACGAGACTTCTTCAGCGCGATTTCATGACGCCGAGGGGTAAGCCCATAGAGATGTATACGTAGATACCCCTTTAGCGACTGTTTCTATGGCGGCGCGTCGACGTGCCTGGAGCGGTCGAATGAGGTATCTACGTATACATATCTATGGGTTTAACTTGCAGCCGGCCTGTGGCGTCTTCTTCATTTGTGACACCGGGGCGCATCTTTTCTTCACACAAATCAATCGTTTGACCTCGGAACAGTTGGAATACTTGAACTTTTTCAATAAAGTGTGCCCGTTGTCTGTAATATTCTGTGTTTTATATCATATAACGCACATGGGCAGGTTTAGGGGCGGGGTTGGGCTACTGTTTGTGTCTGAATAGCGTAAATAAAAATAAATAAATGTAAACAAAACTATGATGGCTGATTAAATTGAGAATCATACTCCAACATGTCATAATGGAAAAATGATAACCCAATAAATAATTTCATCATGATAACGTTCACATGTGTTGATAGCAGCGTCCATAGCAACCAAAACGTTACAGTTTCACATTTTTCTGGAGAGATCTGAAAAATCTTCGCAACAAGCAAGCGAGTGATTATGTACATTCACTGAGTGAATATTATGAAAATAAAATACATATTTCTCGCTAGAAATGTAATCAAAACTTATTTTTATGCAGAAACTAACTCAAAATACTGATTTTTTCCACTAAAATGAGAGAAATGTCCGCCATGTTTTTTGTTCTCACGGCCGGAATCTTGAAAGTCACGTGACTTGGACGCAAAACAAGAGGAAAAGAATAGGCAAAAAAAAAATGTAACAGTGATACAATTCAAGGGCCATTATTGTAACCCCTCTACGTTTTGCACTTTGGACCAATGTAGTCAAGGTACGTTTTTATATGAGACTGGGTTGGATGATGCAGCGAGCCGTGCGCACTACCCTTTGCAGGGCTTTGCGGTTGCGGGCGGTACTGTTGCCGTACCAGGTGGTGATGCAGTCAGTCAGCAGACTCTCTATGGTGCTGCTGTAGAAGCGTGTGAGGATGTGGCGGTTCATTCCAAACCTCCTCAGCCATCGCAGGAAGAAAAGGCGCTGATGAGCCTTCTTCACAACGGCCTCAGAGTGGACGGACCATGAGAGTTCCTCTGTGATGTGGACACCGAGGAACTTGAAGCTGCTGACTCTCTCCACCGGTGCTCCATTGATGGTGATGGGGCGGTGTTCTCTCCATTCCTCCTGAAGTCGACCACCAGCTCCTTGGTCTTGCTGACGTTGAGGGAGAGGTTGTGCTCCTGACACCACCGTGTCAGAGTGTGCACCTCCTCTCTGTAGGCCGTTTCATCATTGTCAGTGAGGTATGCTGCAGTGCATGTTGGGTACCCCCAATCAACCTCAAATGATTGTCACCATTGTAGAGATTCATACGCTGATTAATGATGTCTGTGTGTGTTTAAGTAATGCCGTAGATTAAAACCCTTTGTCCAATTTGTTACATTTTTTATCTGGATATTATTTAATTAACACAACCATGTTGGATCTTGTTCTGTAAAATCAAATGGCTATTACAATGAATGCAACACACTTAACATATTACCTCTATAACCAGAGAATTAGCCTCTGAATGAGAGCAGTGATTCAGGCCACTACAAACAGCCAACATCACCTGATAATATTTTCTCTTGGATTCCCTTGAAATAACAAATGTGCTTTCTAAACACACAGTTAAAGGAGCCAGAGAAAAAACTAAAGTTAAAGAGTTAAAGGTCAAGAGCCCAACTAAAGCAGACACTGATCTCCAGCATGGTGACTTCCAACAAAACTATTTTCATTAAAACAGAAATGACAGAAATAAAGTAAGTCTGGTTAGATAATGCTGTTTGTGAAGTTGTTTAATCCTCATCTACGGATATCTTCAGAGATTTAATGTCTTCTTTTATCTTCAGTTGATTTCATCTAACAGCTGTTTCACACCGCAAGCGTGAGCAGCACATCTTTTTTTCGGCGCCCATGAGTGCTTTCACACCGGGAGCAGGAGCAGCGCATGACCGTCAAGCAGGAGCTTCGCGTGAGCAGCAGTGAAGCGGGGGTTTCGGTGCCGAGCCTATTTTTGCTGTGCTGCTGACGGTCAATTAAAGTGAAAGCACACTTTTAATGGACAAAATAAATATGATTTCACACAAAAGGTGCTCAAAATGCACACAAAAAGCACGTGTAGTGTGTTTTAACAAGAACTGAAATAAACAAGAAATAAAAAGATATTTAAAAGATTTACCCATTTAAACCATTTTAATTATTCAGCTTGGGTTAAAGTATAGTATAGTATGTATAGTATGTATATATATATATATATATATATATATAGCCTATATAGACTCACCTAAAGGATTATTAGGAACACCATACCTAATACTGTGTTTGACCCCCTTTCGCCTTCAGAACTGCCTTAATTCTACGTGGCATTGATTCAACAAGGTGCTGAAAGCATTCTTTAGAAATGTTGGCCCATATTGATAGGATAGCATCTTGCAGTTGATGGAGATTCGTGGGATGCACATCCAGGGCACGAAGCTCCCGTTCCACCACATCCCAAAGATGCTCTATTGGGTTGAGATCTGGTGACTGTGGGGGCCATTTTAGTACAGTGAACTCATTGTCATGTTCAAGAAACCAATTTGAAATGATTCAAGCTTTGTGACATGGTGCATTATCCTGCTGGAAGTAGCCATCAAAGGATGGGTACATGGAGGTCATAAAGGGATGGACATGGTCAGAAACAATGCTCAGGTAGGCCGTGGCATTTAAACGATGCCCAAATGGCACTAAGGGGCCTAAAGTGTGCCAAGAAAACATCCCCCACACCATTACACCACCACCACCAGCCTGCACAGGGGTAACAAGGCATGATGGATCCATGTTCTCATTCTGTTTACGCCAAATTCTGACTCTACCATCTGAATGTCTCAACAGAAATCGAGACTCATCAGACCAGGCAACATTTTTCCAGTCTTCAACTGTCCAATTTTGGTGAGCTCGTGCAAATAGTAGCCTCTTTTTCCTATTTGTAGTGGAGATGAGTGGTACCCGGTGGGGTCTTCTGCTGTTGTAGCCCATCTGCCTCAAGGTTGTGCGTGTTGTGGCTTCACAAATGCTTTGCTGCATACCTCAGTTGTAACGAGTGGTTATTTCAGTCAAAGTTGCTCCTCTATCAGCTTGAATCAGTCGGCCCATTCTCCTCTGACCTCTAGCATCAACAAGGCATTTTCGCCCACAGGACTGCTGCTAGGGCTGTCAAAATGTCTGAAAAGCTAAATTCTAAATTCTTTCTTAAATATTAGCAAAATTCGAATTCTAAAGGCAATATTTAAATGTTAGAGGGAAAAAGTACTGTATGGTCTCCTATCGCCACAAGAGGGCGCAACAAGCAAATGAAAACCAAATCAAGCATTGCATATTTTTTATTGAAATTAAATGACATTCACTTTTACAGTGCATACATTTTTTTTAAACAATTGTTATTAAATAAAGTATCATTTAATTAATGAGCATGTTTTGAAAATTAGGTAACAAAAGTGCATAAAACTGCAATCAGTGCATCAGTAACCTGAAAAGACACCCTTCAACAGACAACGTAATGTGGACACAAAATAGCAAACGGACATTCAGAAACAATCCATTTCCACTCACTAAACATCTACATATTGTTGGTGAAAAACTCCAAACAGTCAACTTGACCTGCAGTGAGTGCTGAGCGTTTTTTGCTGAGGTATGATCAAGTATCTTTGCCAGTTGCGCAATATGTGGATACATAACGTTATACCGCATGATTTTGCCACCAACTGAGAGGATTTTCGTCAGCAGGAAGCATATCTTCTTTTTCGTTTATCCATCTCATGCTCCAAAGCCCTGATTGCCTTCTTCTGCACTGCTGCTCTGTGTCTGACTGAATACGCCGTTGAACAGGTTGCCCATTTTTTACGCCTTTTTACAGCCGCACCGATGTACTGGATAAACAAACCGTGTCAGTTACGTCATCATGTCTCGCGCCTCTACCAAAAATTCGAATGCACAGTTTTTGCATTCGAATGTGCATTTTTTTTTTTGTAAATTCGACGAATATTCGAAATTCGATTTTTTTTTTGACAGCCCTAACTGCTGCAAACTGGATGTTTTTCCCTTTTCACACCATTCTTTGTAAACCCTAGAAATGGTTGTGCGTGAAAATCCCAGTAACTGAGCAGATTGTGAAATACTCAGACCGGCCAGTCTGGCACCAACAACCATGCCACGCTCAAAATTGCTTAAAATCACCTTTCTTTCCCATTCTGACATTCAGTTTGGAGTTCAGGAGATTGTCTTGACCAGGACCACACCCCTAAATGCATTGAAGCAACTGCCATGTGATTGGTTGATTAGATAATTGCATTAATGAGAAATTGAACAGGTGTTCCTAATAATCCTTTAGGTGAGTGTATATAAACAGTATTTGAGGCTACACAGACAGGTCTAGGCTACCCAAACCAAACAAAAGTGTGGGTTTTATTTTTGTCTGCAGAGTTTGCTGTCTTCTAAACATATCAAAGTATGAATGAAACCACATGATCGCAGTTTTCTTGGTTGTGTTTGTCGTTTACCATTTACATGCGAATGTGGCAGCCTACACCTCCCCATGTTAACAAAGTTTCCAGACTATCAACACAAATTTTTACATAAATCTTACCTGTTTCATTCACATATAACTGGTATATATGAATCACATTAAGTTTATTAATTTGTTAAAATTATGTAATCCAAATGCATGGAAAATGTATATGCAATTAAAATACATAAATCTTATGTTTAGACATGATTTTTTTTGGAGTGTACGTATGTTAATAAGGTAGGCGGTCCTAACCTCTCTCAATGCAGCAGGATTGGTTAAACAGGATCGTTATCGTCGCTACGGCTGTACTGTGGATACTAGTTTTGTTAAATATTGCGGGTTTTTTAAGTCCCATTGCTAATGATTTGTGTTTAATAGCAAATTATATAGATCATGCACAAAGCGACTACCATCTGTTTCGTTTGAAACGTGTAGTCGATGATTTAGTTCAGCTCAGTGCTGATATCATGGATGAAGACTTGGATTGAGAAGGGTCTGACTGCAGAGCTGCAAGTTTTACCGTAACTAACGTAACAGTTTAATGCTGCCTTCACGTGCTATCGGTAATGTCCTACTTCCCACCCACTTCAGAAATCGTGATTATGAGTTCATTACATTCAAGTTTTGACTTGAGAGGGCGTTCATGTCCATCTTTTAACTAGGAAACTAGTATTTACGATGATTCCGATAGCATGTGAAGTCAGCATTACCCCACACAGTTTTGCCTGTGCATGTTTACCATGAATAACATTGATCTAGTATGATTTACCATAGTTTATCATGAATTACCATAGTTTACCACATTCACAATTTACCACGTTCTAGCATGATTTACCATGATTAACATTGTTCTAGTATGATTTTCACTTTCCTTTCTTTTACTTAAGTTTATTTTCTTTCCTTTGAGTCTCAGTTGTTTCGCTGCAAAGTTTTGCTCGACGAATCTTCTACAGTAGTGTTTCTCAACGGGGGCGTTCAAGTGTTCCTGGGGGGCGTTCACGAGTTTACAACAAAAATCCAGGCAAAGCCAGATTAAACATGTAGGCTAATTAGTTGCAAAATAATTGCCTAAAACATTATAAAATGTTATTTTTTTTAAATATAGAGGCTATATATATATAAAGCCAACAATATTTTCTTGGCACAGATATATGTATGTATATATATATATATATATATATATATATATATATATATATATATATATATATATATATATATATATATATATATATATATATATATATTTTTTTTTTTTTTTTAAATACATATATAAAAATCAAAAATATAAAATATAAAATTAAATGAAATCCATTTTTTTCCCTCCCTAATTCCGTTTTAATTTTTATGGATTCCGTTTTTTTGGACTCCATTTTAATGGTTAAATTATTATTATTATTATTATTATTATTATTATTATTATTATTATTAGTATTATTGTTGTAATTAAAAAGCATGTTAATTGAAATAATGAAACCAATTACAGCTTTAGGGCCCTATGAAATACGTTTTCCCCCATCCAATTCCGTTAATTTTTTTTATTACCAAATTCTGTTTTCAAATCAAATGAAGAAATAAAACATTACTTTAATTCAACTTTTAATCATAAGAAATTAAACAAACTGTTTTGTCAAACAACATGCTGCACTGAACTTTATTGATCAAATTAAAACATGGAAGAAAACGTGATTCCTTAAATTAAGTTTTAATAATATTGTATTATTATTAGTGTTATTATTACATTGAGACTTATCTAAATTCTACTGTACAACATTAATATATATAGGCTATTTTTGGCTACTCCTCGCTGATTGGATGTCAAATTTGTAACCATTGCATTTCATTAACACTGGCACTGATTTATAATTTCTATCTCAGACTACTCTTTTGCTCTCTGGGATTCTAATATTCCCGCGTTCTACTGCTTTACGGGGTCTGGGCTTTCCCTGTCCGTGCAATCATCCTTGAATGAGCGTGGATTTCTAGCATAGGCCTATTTACTTGAATTTCTTAGGTAATATATATGGGTTGACCCATTTGAGAGGCGGCTAAAATCCAAATTCGAATGGACTGTGAATAAATCTCTCTACGAACGTTACGTGCATGCGATGCCGCGCTGACTGACATATGCTGCATCTACTGTCACATTCTCACGCACAGAGAAATATTGTAAGTTACATTTTTAACAAACAGAATAATACTGCATCACAAATTCAATATAGCGTACATTATAGCTAATGTCTTTTAACTATTACTAGTATTTTGAAAGACTAAAACATGTGCTTTATCATGACATGAACCATTATTGCTTTTACATTAAGTCAACTATCACTTTACTTTGAGGCCCTGGTGAGGTGCAAGGCCCTGTGCGGTCGCACACTTGGCACAGCCCCTGCGCTGGTTCTGTGTGGAGGTAGGCTACTGTGCTACTCCGCAGCGCTCCGTAGTGCGCTCATAACAGAAGCGACGCGGTTGCAACACGCACGCGGTGCGTTTTTCCTGGCGCGCCTAGCTCGCGGCAGGGGCGCAACTACCCAGTGCCAGAGGGGTATGCAGCAACAATTTTGGTGCCCCAAAAGTTATATATATATATATATATATATATATAATTATTATTAACAATGTTAACAAATAAAAAAAACAGTCACAAATTGACAAACATTAACATTGTGATCGGATTCCAATAATGAAAAGAAAGAAAATAATCTGAATTTTTATAACGATTCCAAGTAGGAACCGGTTCTCGATGCCCAATACTAGTAACGATGGTGCTAGCAAACATTCTAGAGCGCTCTTTAGTTCCTACTAAATTGTGACATGGCGTGCCTTTTTACTTGCCCATTTATCTAGTATTGATGGTCATTGCAAAAACTGTCATGCAGATGGGCTGAGGATGGGAACCGATGATGGGGAATTAAAATTTTACTGAAATTAGAATCATAGGCGCGAGCGAGATGATTGACAGGACGATAGGGGAGGCACAAGCGCAAGATCACTTTTGTTAATAACAAAAAACACAAACCACAAATTGAGGGTGTCCGTTTTACAGGGGAATTTCCAAATATCTTTTATTTGTTATAATTCGGGTATAGATATTTTGTCATCCGTCTTATTCGTTTTTTTAACAAAAGTTTAATATACGCAAGTTTTTTTTATTGTTGTTGTATTTTCATTAAAAATAGGCTAATAACGAACAAAAAATTAAACATTCTTTTGAAAGTAATTAAAATTATGAGTTATCATACGAGCAATACGAATATCATACGAGCAAGAGTACTATTTTCCAGAGTAGCCTATATCAGCACGATTGCAAAATGCAATATTAATTTTATACAACAGTTCAATAAAAAACAAGATGTCATTTTTTTACAGTTTTTCTCTATTTTTCCAACAAAAATAGCTTCAAACAAAGTATAGGTTTCGTTCTCACATAATTCACCGTTCTCTTACGAGAGGTTCTCTCGTATTGCGTAAGTTCCTTACGCTACGTATTGCGTAAGTTCCTTACGCTACGGGAAAGTATTCTTTCTTCGAGATTTCTGAAAAACCCAAAATTATCCTTAATTTTGTAACATTGTCAACGCAGTGCAGCAGCCTGGCAGACCATAGCAGGCTATTCCAGCGTGCCATTGGCTGCTCTGCTGGCAACTGCAGCAGCCTATCGGTGAGCCCGCGTGACGTGGCGACCAATGAGGGCGCTTCGCGCCCACCTGGCTTCATTTGCCTACAGGTGGGGCGTGGCCACGTGTATATAAGCAGGGCTCACGGGCTGCATATTCGATTTTCTTTTCTTCAGCGAAGCCCTTCGCATCGCTGGATCTGGAACCCGCCGCCGTTGAACGTGCAGACGAGCAAGCAGAGGACAGCGCCTGAAGAAGCCGGCAGCATCGCGCCACCTTCAGCCATTCGTGCCTGCTCTGCTATCCGGCAGCATTATATCCTTTTATTGCTCAGTGTTGTCGCCGCTGCGTCACACTTTCACAAAAAGAGCCGAGCGTTTTTCTAAAAATGTCTCGTTCCACCTGCGGCTCGTGTCACGCGCAGCTCAGTTCCGGGGACCGCCATGTGATCTGCGCTCTCTGCCTGGGCCGTGATCACGCCGCCGCCGCACTTCTCGCCGGCGGATGCCCGGAGTGCGAAGAACTAACGATGTCGACCCTGCGGGCTCGACTCGATCAGTTCGAAGATGACATCCCTCCAGTCTCTGCTAAGCCGCGCAGGAAAAAGCGCCGCTCGCAGCGGACTCCGGAGTTGGCCGAGAGAAGCTCGCCGGAACCCTTCCCGCCCGCTTCACTCTCGCCTTCCCCGCCCCCACCCCAGGCCGCCATTTCTGTTGCCGCCTCTGGGGATGAGGCGGATGCGGCCGCGGAACGCGCCGACAGCTGCTCCATCATGGCTTCCGACAGCGAGGAATGGTCTTCCGCGACCTCTTCAGTCCGAGCCTCCGGACGCTCTCGAGCGGGTGAGGACGCCGAACTGTTGCGCCTTCTCACCCGGGCCGTCGAGCAGCTAGGCCTCGAATGGGCCCCGCCTAAGGTGGCAGCGCCGAATCGGCTCGACGGATGCTTCCTGAACAGTCGCCGCCGTGCGCCCACCGCCAGGACTGCACCCTTTCTGCCAGAGCTTCACGAGGAGCTCGCGAAGTCCTGGAACGCGCCGCAGCACAGGCCCTCGGACGCTCCATGGCCTCCCTCACGGTAGCTGAGCGCCACCTCTGGCTCACGCTCGCGGACATGCGAGAAACAGAGCGCGCGGCCTTCTTAAACGCCCCGCTCTCTCCATCTGGGCTCTTCGGACCAGCGGTCAAGGGGATCGTCGACCGTTTCTCCGAAGTACAGAAGACGACGCAGGCCATGAACCTCTTCCTGCCTCGACGCCCAGGCGCCAGCGGTAGCTCCGTTGCTCGCCGTCCTCGCGACCAGCCAGCACCGAGCTCCACGCAGCGCCCAGCGCGGCCCCCTTCGTCTCAGCGAAGACCGAGCGGCCGCCCCAGATCGCGCTCTTCCAGCCACGGTAAGCCGCCTCCCCCTCGGGGCCCCCGGCCTAGGATCGTGCTGAAGTCCGAGCCTCCAAAGCCCTCCTAGCCAGAGGCAAGAAACGACGGTTAAGTCCCGCTGCGGCCGGACCACCGTCAAAACTCTTTTTCCTGTCAGCCCCCACCACTGTGGCTGCTGCAGAGGAATTTCACGCAGCCAACGAGCCGGCAAAAACGCCCTCTCGCCTGTCAACCACCGCCGTTTTTACGGCGAACCAGAGAAATCACAAAAGTTGCATTATTTCTGGTTGCACGGCTCACGCCGTATGTGTTTCAAATGCAGTAAATGTGCCCACTTTTCTGTGTTCACCCCTGCACATAAGCACAATAAACCCCGTGTCCCCCACTCACATAAAGCGGCCTCCGGCCGCTCGAGTGCTAGAGTTAGGTCACGTGTCCGCTTGTCTGCGTCCACGCCTAGCCACCACACGCGCTGTCACACAGCCACTCTTAACCGGTCATGTTCCACGCGTAAGAGTTGTGCCCGCTCAAACGCGCTCACACATTTTCGCGAACATTATGCCCCAGGCGCTACGCGCCGCGCCACACACCATTTGTTTTCCGCCCAAGGTGGCCGAAGCGATGAGTGTAGGGCCACACACAAGACATTCCCCGCTCAAAGCGGTAGAGACACAGTGTGTAAGGCGGCCAGCCACCGAAAGCGAGCGGCTGGCCCACAGCACAGAGAGCGCGCGCACCGCGCCCGCCCCTCTTATACGGGCCGTCAAACCCGCGAAACGCGGCGTTTCGAGCCCAGAGGCCGTTCTGTCCCGTTTGGCACACGCGAAAGCGTGGGAAGCCATTCCAGGCGTATCAGAATGGGTGCTGAGAACAGTGAAGCACGGCTACACTCTGCAGTTCGCTCGCCGCCCTCCGCGCTTCTGTGCGCGTATAGAGACGAGAGTGAGCGAAGAAGTAGCACATCTACTTCGAGCGGAGATAGCCACGCTGCTGTGCAAAGGGGCTATAGAACCGGTTCCCCATTCTATGAGCGAGTCAGGCTTTTACAGCCGATATTTTCTCGTGCCAAAAAGGGACGGGTCGCTCAGACCGATTCTGGATCTGAGCAGGGCCGGATTAACCATTAGGGCAACTGGTCACTTGCCCAGGGGCACAGGACATCTAAGGGGCCCTGGGCACCGTCAAATATTATGTTTGGGTACTGTCTAATATTATGTTAGATCACTTTATAAACGCAGTCCTCACTTAACTAATTATATGCAGATTTTTGCCACCAGTTCGTTCAAAATATTATCACGTAAACAGTCTGCGTCTTGCGCTGCTGCGCAGCGAGCTACGAGCTGTCACTTTTACTCCATACACACTGCCTGATTCATGGCTGGTGATAATTTCACATTGTAGCATTTTAGAAATAATCTCTGATTTTAAGTTAAGGCTTCCTACCTGTCTGCTTTATTTCACTGTTGCAGTTAGGGTTGGGCAATATCCCCTAAATTGGCAGTTGACGAAGTTTACAGTAAACCTTTGCATTGAGGATGACATCGTTGGAGGGGGCATATATTTTACTATATCTCTTTACAAAAATATTATTTTCCACTTAAAAACTATAATTTCGTTATTTTAATAACCCGACTAATTCATCTGCACTTTCCAATAGTTTGCGCGTGAGGGGAAAAACGTAGCTTTTCCACTTAAGAATAGGCTAGTTGTGCACTTTTAAGTAGGCTAATTTTTATTTTACTATATCTCTTTATAAATATTATTTTCTTCTTAAAAAGTGTAATTAATTTCGTTATTTTACTAACCCGTAATAACTCATCCGGGCTTTTTAATAGTTTGCGCGCGAGGGAAAAAACTTAGCTTTCTTCCACTTGAAGAGTTGTGCACTTTTAATCAATTTTTATTTTACTACATTAAACAAATTCTACTTAAAAACTATAATATTTTACTAACCCAACTAATAACTCATCCGTTACACGCACTTTTCGCAATCCGAAGCTATTCAATTTTGATTTTGCATTATGTTTTTTAAACGTTTATTCGTGTAGTTCATATGACCACCTTACAATATATATTTCAACAACATAATTTATTTGGTTGTCTATGCTTTGCACAACAAAAAATTAATTGTGCTGCTAATAAGTTAAATGTAGTCTATTAAATCCCGAGTTTCGGTCTGCATGTTTTTCCCGTTTTCTTGTTCTTTTGTTGTTCTTCTGTGTTTTAATAAATGTGTGTGATCAGAAACACCTTCATTCTTCCATTTGATTTGACATTATGGCTAAGGCCAATTGTCTTTAAAAGTAGCCTATTAACCAGACAAAAGTTATTTGACGTTCGCTGAAGTCTGAGTTTATCTGCAGCTTGCCTGCTCCAGTGCAGTAACTACAGAAGAGCTGTGTGCCAATGAGCGCGATCTCCTGAGACACTACAATAGCCTACTAATAATTATAATAAGGGCTGTTTTCTTGTACAAAGTTAAATATTGACGAGCTGGCATATACAGTATGCTATTTAAAATAGCATATATGCAATATTTATATTGTCAATTTAATTTATAGAGCAATGCCTGCAAAGATTTAGGAAGTAGAGATTGATAGAGAGATAGAGTATGAGTAGTGCGTGTCGAACTTGCAAGACTTGCAACAGGTGGCGTGTCATCACTGTTGGCGTGCTCAGTTGGGGACATTATTATTTAGATTTATTTCGATGTTTAGTTGAAAAATTTAAACTAAATTTACCATTTAAACTAAATTACTGAATGAATTATTGATCTAACGCCCACACTGTCACTGTATGATACTTGAAATGTTTCCAGAATGGCTATACAGCTGATTAAAATTATGCTGCATTATTTTCCTGTTTAACACTGTAAAGCTGCTTTGAAACAATCTACATTGTTAAAAGCGCTATATAAATAAAGTTGACTTGACTTGACTTGACTGTTGGGGGGTGGGGGGCCCTTGGGTCTTGTTGCCCAGGGCACAGGAAATTGTTAATCCGGCCCTGGATCTGAGGCGTCTGAACAAAGCTCTTTTGAGGAGATCGTTCAAGATGCTTACGACCAAGCAGATCCTCGCGCATATTCGCCCGAGAGACTGGCTAATTTCCCTAGATTTGAAAGACGCATATTTTCAAATCAAGATAACGCCCCGTCACAGGCCATTCTTACGATTCGCCTTCGACGGCCAGGCTTATCAATACACCGTCCTTCCGTTCGGCCTGTCACTAGCACCCCGTACATTTACGAAGTGCATGGACGCGGCCCTCGCTCCCCTGAGAAACCGGGGGATGCGAATATTGAACTACTTGGACGACTGGCTCATCCTGGCGCAGTCAGAGGCCGAGCTCCTCGCCCACAGGGCAATGCTGCTCAGCCATTTGGACAGCCTGGGGCTCACGGTCAACTGGACCAAGAGCTCATTAGTGCCCACGCAATCAACCTCATTTCTGGGTTTGAATCTGGACACTGTGGCTATGTCTGCCCGCCTGTCACCACAACGCACGCGCCAAGTTCGGCGCATGGCTGCGTACTTCCGGCCGGGCAAAATCGCACCTCTCAAGCTTTTTCAGAGGATGCTGGGACGTATGGCCTCAGCTGCAGCTGTGCTCCAGCTGGGCTTAATGCGCATGCGCCCGCTGCAACGCTGGTTAAACGCCCGAGTGCCTCACAGAGCCTGGGCTGCCGGAGGTTTCAGGATCAGAGTGACTCAGGGCTGTGTTGCAGCCCTAGAGCCCTGGTTAGTAGCCGACTGGTACCAGCGGGGAGTGACAATGGGAGCCATCTCACACCGCAAAGTCATCTCGACGGACGCCTCCACCTCGGGTTGGGGCGCCGTTTTCGAGGGCAGACCGGCCTCGGGCCTCTGGTCGAGCGGAGAAAAACTCCTACACATAAACTGTTTGGAGATGAGAGCGGTAGAGAACGCGCTCAAGCAGTTTCTCCCGTTTATACGGGGACACCATGTGTTGGTCCGGTCGGACAATACCACGGTGGTGTCCTACGTGAACCGGCAGGGCGGTGTCAGGTCCAGGTGTCTGGGCAATCTGACGGAACGCCTGCTCGTGTGGGCACACAGCTCGCTGCGCTCGCTGAGAGCGGCGCACGTTCCGGGCCACCTCAACGTGGGCCCGGACAAGCTGTCCAGGGGCCTCATTCTCCCAGGAGAATGGTCCCTGCACCCCCAGACAGTCCAGCTGGTATGGCGCCTATTCGGCAGAGCGGAGCTCGACCTCTTTGCAACAAAAGAGAACGCCCGCTGCTCGACGTTCTTGTCCAAAAGCGAGGATGCGCTGTCCCAACTTTGGCCCAGCCTCCCGCTGTATGCTTTCCCGCCGATTTCCCTATTGACCCAGGTTATAGCGAAAATCAGGGAAACGCGCCGCCCGGTGCTCCTTATAGCGCCGCGCTGGGAGAACCAGATTTGGTACCCAGAGCTGGTGAAGCTGTCGCACTCACCCCCCTGGCCAGTTCCGCTGAGAGCAGACCTCCTCTCTCAAGCAGGAGGGTCAGTTTGGCATCCCCATCCAGAGCGATGGTCTCTGCATGTATGGGTGACCAACGGATACCCGTTGACCTGCCCGAAGGGGTTATGAACACGATCTCACACTCTAGAGCCCCCTCGACGAGGCGGTTATATAGTTCTAAGTGGTCGGTGTTCACTGAGTGGTGTGCTTCCAAGGGATTGGAACCGCAGCAATGTGGGGTCCAGCGGGTGCTCTCCTTCCTCCAAGAGCTTTTGGAACTGGGCAGGTCCCCTTCCACGCTCAAAGTGTATGTAGCGGCTATAGCAGCGTTCGCCCAGACGACGCTAAGCAGCACGCTAGGAAGGAACGAGCTCATCATCCGTTTCCTCAGAGGAGCTAGACGGATGAATCCCCCGCGGCTCCCATCGGTTCCTATTTGGGATCTGGCCTTGGTCCTAGAGGCCATGAAGGCTCATCCCTTTGAACCGCTCGAGACTGTGGAACCAAGGTTCCTTTCGCTAAAAACCGCGTTCCTGATAGCTCTGGCTTCAGTGAAACGCGTGGGGGATCTACACGCGCTCTCAGTGAGCCCGACGTGTATGGAGTTCGGTCCTAATGACTCTAAGGTCATTCTCAGACCGAGGCATGGTTATGTCCCCAAAGCGATCGGCACTCCTTTCAGGGCGCAGATTATCTCCCTCTCGGCTCTGCCAGCATCCGACGAGGGGGACGGTGGCAATATCCTCTGCCCTGTCAGGGCATTGAGGGTTTATGTCACACGCTCCGCCGCCTTCAGGCGTTCTGAGCAGCTATTTGTTTCGTTTGGAGGGCGCACTAAAGGTCTCGCCTCCTCGAAACAGACCCTGTCCAGGTGGATAGTGGACGCGATTGCAACTGCATACGCTTCCAAACACCTGCAGTGCCCGCTAGGTGTCAGAGCACACTCCACCAGAGGCATGGCCTCTTCGTGGGCTTGGGCCAGAGGGATTTCCATCCACGATATTTGCGTGGCGGCAGGCTGGGCCTCCCCGTCTACGTTCGTGAGATTTTACAATCTGGAAGTTCCTGCCTTACAGGCGAAAGTGTTATCAGTTCAATAAGGCTGTTGGTTCTGCCCGGTGATTCTGCGCAGACATAGCTCACATACTGGTAGTAAGTTCGGTACAAGGCTTATGTAAATTTGAAGGAGACCGGCGGTACCGTTCCCTCATTTACGAAAAGAGCTATTGTGAGTTTGAAGGTGACCGGCGGTGCCGTTACCTCACTCATATGACAAGATATTGTGAATTTGAAGGCGACCGGCCTTGCCGTTCCCTCATTCATGAGACAAGGTGTGGTGAATTTGAAGGCGACCGGCAGGTGCCGTTCCCTCATTCTTAAGGCAGGGTGTTGTAACCACCCGTTGTAACCACCCGTCAGTTCAAACGAAGTGTCCGTATATGTGGTGGCCCGTTTCCTTTACCGGCCACCCTGCCCGAGCAGTGTTATGGTCCCCGGTTCCCTGGGATACATATGCTGTATGCGAGGCGCGCACGGCGTTGACAATATGTTCCCGTAGCGTAAGGAACTTACGCAATACGAGAGAACCTCTCGTAAGAGAACGATACTCGGTTACTTAACGTAACCTCGGTTCTCTCTAGAAGAGGGAACGAGTATTGCGTTCCTTGCCGTGCGCCCCGCGGGCTTTTACGCTTCAGAACTACGAAAACCGAATATGCAGCCCGTGAGCCCTGCTTATATACACGTGGCCACGCCCCACCTGTAGGCAAATGAAGCCAGGTGGGCGCGAAGCGCCCTCATTGGTCGCCACGTCACGCGGGCTCACCGATAGGCTGCTGCAGTTGCCAGCAGAGCAGCCAATGGCACGCTGGAATAGCCTGCTATGGTCTGCCAGGCTGCCGCACTGCGTTGACAATGTTACAAAATTAAGGATAATTTTGGGTTTTTCAGAAATCTCGAAGAAAGAATACTTTCCCGTAGCGTAAGGAACTTACGCAATACTCGTTCCCTCTTCTAGAGAGAACCGAGGTTACGTTAAGTAACCGAGTATCGTTTGTTGTGGAAAAATTTAATATTTATGTTTGAGTTCACACAGAAGTCAAAATCTGCTTTAGCCATGCAAATCACCTCTCTTAGTTCAAAAGACCCAGTGTCTGTGGAAACCCAGGGGGGTAGCGGCAGGACACCTGAAATTGAAGGCCTTCCTGAACCAAAGGTGTCGGATAATTTAAATTAGTTTTAAGACAAAGAGGGACCATTTGTGTATTGTGTTTCTTGCCTTTACCCTGTGTGGAAAATGGAAAAATACTGAGAAGGTGTGTTTAGACATTGGGGGTATAAGAAGCTTGTGGCTTCTTTGTGTCTCCAGTTCACACTCAAGGCAGCCCGAGCGGCTGCACTGACCGTGGCTCTTCCTTGCAAGGAAATAAATCTTTATAAAGACAATTGGATCATGGTTTGTCTCTTATTAGTGATGTCGATGAATTAATTTTTGCCATAACAGTTGGTGTCAGAATAGTGGGATTCCTTGGATGTGCCTTCTGGACCCTGAGAGCAGGTCGGTGACTGATCATCCTGGACATTAGAGTCACAGCCTTACCCCGAACGATTGAGGGAAAAGGGCTGACCTCTCTGGGGTGTCTGGAGGGTCCAGCCACTGGAATCAGAGAAATCGAATCCGATGGCAACGGGGCGCTTCTGGTAGGAGACAAACTCTTGAAAAAAAATTCAGGGGGAATTTTATTTTATTTTATAGAATTTGGTTAAATTGAATTGATAGGGATAAACCATAGGGGGAGTCTGACTCTGTGACGAATGCAACGTGGTTGATATGTTTATTGGATAGAAACTGAAATCACGTGGGCGATTAAATAAGACCTAGATTGGTCTGGGAACCATATTACCTAGATTGGGTTGGTTCCGCCCGAAATAAGACCTAGATTGGTCTGGGAACCATATTACCTAGATTGGGTTGGTTCCGCCCGCGGTCAGGTAACCAGGGCACAAAATCGGGCACTATTGAGAGTGTCCGCCCGGCTGATCTTGGGGGAGAAGATCAGATCTGTCCTGGAGACGTCCAACAGATTAATAGCGCGCGCGCGCGAAAAGCCACAGAATCAGACTGCCAATATGGGGAAATCCAAAGCAAGCTAGCTGAATATGAGACACCGGTATTTTATCAAATGAGAAAATTATATGGCCAGAAATGCATGCAACGTATACGAAATTCATTAAATGTCATGATTTGAGTGTCACCGCTGAGTGACCGGACTGGGACTGTGAAAGAGTCCGTTGAAGGAAAAGGATAAATCAATGGGCTGTTGTGAGAACACGCGTGTGAGAAATGTGAGCAGACACTGAAATGCTGGGTGTGAGAGGCATTGACTGTGGAGAAATGAAACAGAGAAATTAAAATGCCACAGCTGTTTAAAGATCGCTGGTGAGTATGAACTTTTACTAAATTTTAGCTAACAATTTGAGTGATATGATCAGTAATTTGATTAGTCGGTATAAAGATTGTAAGATGAACAAGAGCAAATGCTGTAAGCAGCTCCGCTCTGAAGCCCTGACTTCAAAGAAATTTGCTGGACTGATGAAGGGAATGGGCAGAAATGTTTTTATTGTAATTGGAAGTTGACTAGCTACAAACAAAGAGAGAACAAGAAAATTCAAATTTGTAGATGTTTGTGCGTATTCATTAATTTATAAAATGGGTGAGGTGCCATACCCGAAGGGAGATATACATTACAATTTGAGTAACTAAAAATAATGTTGATGAAAAAAGCAGATAAACTTTGATAAAGCACTATAAATTGCAAGCCATTGTCTGTTTTATTGGACCCCGAGCGAGCTTTGTTCTCAGACAGACTGCTACTGTTGGAGCACACAGGTTGCTGAACGCTGCTCCATAAGCTAAAGATGAGAGCGTTTAATTGTGCTCAGCTGGGTCATTGATTTCGCACGTAACTGTGTCTAAACACCCATAAGGTGTAAAAAGTGTGGCAAATCAGGTCACCAGACTAAATTCTGTAAACGAAACTCAGTAAAAAAGAATCAAACAGAGATTTACACTAAGCAAATGAGAAAATAATAAGCTTGATAAAGACTTTAGTGATTATTTTCGAAGGATTTGAGATAATTTTAATATGAGGTTAAAATTAAAGTTAAAGTCAAAGATGATAAACTATATTGTAAAAGATATATAAGATATATAAATCCTGATTAATCGAGTTTTAAATGAAAAAGATATAATAAATATGTTCTTGCTCTTCTCACCTTTGCAAAACTCTGATAATGATGATTTGACTGAATATTGGGTTGTTGAAATAACTATAGGTGTTAAAATGTTGAAAACCCTAGAAATTGATGTTTTGGTTTCAAAAGATAAGCCTGTGCTGATCTGAAATAAACAATTTGTAATCTCAATCCGGCCACCACGTGGCCTAACTTGAGTAACAGAGACTCAATCTGAGTGGAAATTAAAGTTTCTGAATTCATTTTGGGGGCAAGAGGCAAATATAAAGTCATGATCATTTGAAAATGTGATTTCTGTCTAAGGATAGAGTTAAAAGGAAAATGTCTCATTTATTTGAAAACAAAGCCAGATCTTACACTGAGCTAGTGTGAAGAGTGAAAAGTTTATGAAAATGCAGTGTACCAGCCCTGAAGGCCTCAGAGTCTCTCTCTCATCCCAGACCAGCTCAAAGCTGATATCTGACCCTGTGCCACAGATGATAGAAGATATTGATGAGTAAAGGCACAGGCATCATGTGAACATAATGTACAGTTGTTTGTTAAGATAGAAAAAAGGTGCCATCAAGAGGGCAATAAGACATGTTTTAAAAATACAGACTTTTAATGAACTGAAATGTTTGACTAATGTTTGATAGGACCAGTAACTTCTGTCTGCTCTTAGCCTTCACCATGTAAAGAACTGATGGCCATGGTCACGGATGTAGCAGAACATTAAATTGAATGGACAGGTGTTTTGGCTAAATTCACTGAAAATAATCTAAGCACTGCTATGGGGCAGCTTTGAAGAAGTATGATGGATTTTAGTGATTAAGTTCTGTTATAATTAACCTGTCTCCATGTTTTTGCTAATTTGAAAGCAGACCAGATGGCTCTGATGACTCTTGAATGCACTTTCCAAAAGGCTCCAAAAAAAAAAAAAAAAAAAAAAAAAAAAATGTTGATCCTGTTGAGGGTCAAAGACGCGATGACCAAATAAGCACGAGGTGATTTCCTAAAGACGGGGAAGACTTCCTACGGCCTGACAGGGGGCAACCCAAGCCAGGGAAATCACGATAAGTTATTTGGGACTCCCTCCCCAGAAAAAAAAAAAAAAAAAAAAAAAAAACAAAATTGTAGGAGGGGGTTTTATGTGAGGTGTGTATGAGAGGTGAGGCAGATGTCTGTGAGGCCAGCAGCATCTCTGTTGGGGGGGGAAGCTGTGTTTCGTAGGGGCCAAGGTCAAGACTGGACACAGCAGCCCCTGCCCTAAATATGGCCCCTCTATACCGCTCACCAAATACCGCATAAATTGAGAGCCAGGAAACACCCTGAAGAAAAGAGCAATGACGAGATTGGCATTCAAGAGCCAGTTGAGACCATGCTGATCATCCTTAACCTTGCAGAGAACAGAACAAAATGTATTAATTTGTATCAGGAAAACTGTGTGATCAGGAACTAATGTTATTATAAGTTTACTTCAGCAGGCATAATTCAGAGACATGGTGATGGCTTTAAGATGAGAACGGCTTTTGAAGTTTAAAGAGAAGGTCTGAATAACAAAGGTATCTAAACTAAAGATAACTTGAAACAATAAGTTACACTATGAAATTTCTAAACTTTGTGAAGAGTTAATGAATTTAACATTTATAGTTAAGGGTTAATGAATTTAACATTATAGTTAAAGTCTTAGAAGACTGATGAAAAGATTATCTGGGTGAGAGAGAGAGAGAGAGGCTGGAAACAGGAATTGTACTCTATCTGTTATCGCTCTGTTAAAGCTGAGACAACACAAAAACAATGATATCAGAACAAAACAACCCAGCTGACTTTTCTAAAAATAAACAACTAATGAACAGACATATTTGAAACTGGTTAAGAGACCATGTAAAAGCATATCTTGAGAATGAGCAGTTCATATTTATGTGTCCTGATTGAGTGTAGTGTGTCATTAACCTCTGGAATGAGTGTCTTTATCATCACAGATGGGTTAAGTTAAACAAAACAAACAAAACTTTAGAGGGAGTTGATCATTCTGAGTGAAACTGATGAAAAGATGATCAGAACATTGGACGAGCTTTAAGTGGATTGGACATCCAGCTCTGTCTGTCACTAGTAATTATGACCAAATTTGTCATGGATGAAGACGATTTGAATTAATCTCTGTATTAATTAATAGACAAAGTGACAATTTAACTGAAGTCGCTATCCAAATGATCTAGAGACTCCCTCATATTTACAAAAGGCCGGAGGGCGAACCAAAAAGATAACTTCTAAAAGAATATCTAGATAACTTCTAGACATATTTTGATTCATACAGGAAAAAAAAATAAAAAAATAAAAAAAATAAAAAAAATAGAAAATAAAAATAAAAAATTAGGATTTCTGACAGGGATTGTGAACAACCAAAGTCAAATTAGGCCAAAATGGATATTGAAATATGAATGCTTTTTAAAATAGAGACTGGTTTTAACCAGCGTTAAAGAAATTGATGTGGCAAGTTTGATGATAAGAATCACTGCCAAATTACATGATATAAGAGGAGTTTTAATGGACAGGGCATGGAGAAAAGGGTACTTTAAAAGAAACCCTAATTGATTAATTAATTAATTTTGTTTATTGATAACAGGAGCTGAAAAGATTTTGATAAAGAATTGAGAATGATTAAGTATGATGTCATGAGATAAAGATGAGCAAACGAGCTGATTGAACGTAATACGAATTGATAACTCATTTTGATGAAGTGTATTTAACATTAACAAATTTAGATTTATGTTCGTTAATTGTTTAAATATGATGTGGGCTATGATGAGTGAAAATGGGTCTGTTGGAAAAAGTAAGTAGGGTGGTTTGTGAAGAATTGTTGAAACGATTGACTGAAGAAAGGTTGATAAGTATGTGATGCACAGTGAGAAACTGTGGGCATTTAGATCTGAATGTAAGCATGTAGTTGAGGTAGAAAGGACAGTGACCACATTGACAGACGCACAAAAGAGAATCAGTGCATGGCAGACAATTGTGATTTGAAAATACACCCTGCATGGGCAGAGGTGTCATCTGAACTGTGGGCAAAGCACAAAATGTAAACTGAAGGATGTTTTATGTAGATATTTAAAGTCCTAAGATGGATTATTATCTATCTTACTTATTTTTTATTGTTTAGTTTGAGTGAATGCCAAAAAAAAAAAGGTCTGTTATGATTTTGATTAATCAAGAGAACCACTGATTGTTTGTTTTTTCATATATGTTTTCTACAGTATTTAGTCTCTGAGGAGTGACTGTGGGTCTGGCCTAGGGATGTGTGTGTCGTCAAACGGTTGATAGCAGAAAGTTGGAATGTTTGGATTTTGGAGGTATCACACACCCCTAACATGATGGGAGAGCAGTGACAGTGATTACTGACTTAGCCTGGCTTACAGAGATGAAATACGGATTTGTCTTTCAAGACTTAAATGCGCAGCGTAACTTACAACAAAGAGTTTATTTCAACAGGAAACCGTGAGAGCAGATGGGGCTGCGAAGGCCGCGGCAGCACAGCAGTCAAAGGAACCAGAATGTCTTTTATTATCTGAAACTAACACAAATGCTTTGATTTCCTTACAGAGTATGCAGGCATTTGCCACAGCAGCGGAGAAGCACCTGTGGAGACGTGGCTGGAAACTTATGAATGATGTGTGAATGTGCAAAATGGCGTCTAGACAAGAAGTGATGGAAAGCCTTGTTTACCCCAACAATATTTTCAATGATTATGATAAATGGCTGCATGGGCGAGCCTGCAGCCAAAGGGGGAATGGTAATGGTAATGGTACTCAAATTAATGAAGTTTATAAGGGGGTTACAACATTTGCTGAAAATGTCGCATTTTGATGCATATTGAAATACATGAAAACGAGAAAAGGCCTTGATTAAATCTGAGCCCGTTTGAGACATTTTTTTTTTTTTGGAAGACCACCATTCATGGGAATGGAAGGGGGTAAACAATAGCTTGCATCATTAGAATTGTGAATTATTGCAAAGAAATGTTTCTCTGTTGTCTGATATCTGTGTGCAGGAGAAATCTGCTTGCACAAAATCGAGCCAGGAGATTACGTGGTAAAAAGGGACCTGAGTACGAAGAGCTGGAAGGCGGAAATGTGGCTAGGGCCTTTCGTCATACTTCTGACGACACACTGCCGTCAAGGTATCGGAGAGAGCGGCGTGGGTGCATGCGAGCCTACCAGTTTTCAAGTTAAACCCTATATCCAGCCCACAGAATCCAGTAGGTGGGGCTTAGAGCTGCAACGGACATCAAGCAAGGGAAGATTCCAACAAAACATCCAACATCTGCCTGCAAGAGAATGCAACGGACCACACAGACATGTTGATTCCACCATTGAGAGTGATGCATGTTTTTGGGTTTGTGGCGACAGAGCATATCATTTCCACAGAAAGACTGGACAGGTTGCTGTTTGATGAGATGACTAGCGAGGAGATGCCTAAAACATATTAGGGGATTTTTTTATTTTTTATTTTCTTCAATTACAAATTTAAGAGCGTGATCATTTATACAAAAGATCAGAGAGGAAGAGTGTAAGAGTGACTTAAATTTGCCTGTTTTATTACTACTTTTTTTATTTATTATTATTATTGTTTTATTATTACCACCTCTATTTTTATTATATTCGTATCTACACTTCTTAAATTTTTTCTTGTGAGTTATCAAAGAATGATAAAAGGGGGAATTGTTGTGGAAAAATTTAATATTTATGTTTGAGTTCACACAGAAGTCAAAATCTGCTTTAGCCATGCAAATCACCTCTCTTAGTTCAAAAGACCCAGTGTCTGTGGAAACCCAGGGGGGTAGCGGCAGGACACCTGAAATTGAAGGCCTTCCTGAACCAAAGGTGTCGGATAATTTAAATTAGTTTTAAGACAAAGAGGGACCATTTGTGTATTGTGTTTCTTGCCTTTACCCTGTGTGGAAAATGGAAAAATACTGAGAAGGTGTGTTTAGACATTGGGGGTATAAGAAGCTTGTGGCTTCTTTGTGTCTCCAGTTCACACTCAAGGCAGCCCGAGCGGCTGCACTGACCGTGGCTCTTCCTTGCAAGGAAATAAATCTTTATAAAGACAATTGGATCATGGTTTGTCTCTTATTAGTGATGTCGATGAATTAATTTTTGCCATAACACGTTTTACCGCAACTAACGTAACAGTTTAATGCTGCCTTCACGTGCTATCGGTAATGTCCTACTTCCCACCCACTTCAGAAATCGTGATTATGAGTTCATTACATTCAAGTTTTGACTTGAGAGGGCGTTCATGTCCATCTTTTAACTAGGAAACTAGTATTTACGATGATTCCGATAGCATGTGAAGTCAGCATTACCCCACACAGTTTTGCCTGTGCATGTTTACCATGAATAACATTGATCTAGTATGATTTACCATAGTTTATCATGAATTACCATAGTTTACCACATTCACAATTCACCACGTTCTAGCATGATTTACCATGATTAACATTGTTCTAGTATGATTTTCACTTTCCTTTCTTTTACTTAAGTTTATTTTCTTTCCTTTGAGTCTCAGTTGTTTCGCTGCAAAGTTTTGCTCGACGAATCTTCTACAGTAGTGTTTCTCAACGGGGGCGTTCAAAGCACAACGGGGGGGCGTTGGAAGCAAGATTTCTGAAAGGGGGCGTTCAGGTGTTCCTGGGGGGCGTTCACGAGTTTACAACAAAAATCTAGGCAAAGCCAGATTAAACATGTAGGCTAATTAGTTGCAAAATAAATTGCCTAAAACATTATAAAATGTTATTTTTTTTAAATATAGAGGCTATATATATATATAAAGCCAACAATATTTTCTTGGCACAGATATATGTATGTATATATATATATATATATATATATATATATATATATATATATATATATATATATATATATATATATATATATATATAAATAACATATATAAAAATCAAAAATATAAAATATAAAATTAAATGAAATCCATTTTTTTCCCTCCCTAATTCCGTTTGAATTTTTATGGATTCCGTTTTTTTGGACTCCATTTTAATGGTTAAATTATTATTATTATTATTATTATTATTATTATTATTATTATTATTATTATTATTATTATTATTGTTTTAATTAAAAAGCATGTTAATTGAAATAATGAAACCAATTACAGCTTTAGGGCCCTATGAAATACGTTTTCCCCCATCCAATTCCGTTAATTTTTTTTATTTAATTTTTTTTATTACCAAATTCTGTTTTCAAATCAAATGAAGAAATAAAACATTACTTTAATTTAACTTTTAATCATAAGAAATTAAACAAACTGTTTTGTCAAACAACATGCTGCACTGAACTTTATTGATCAAATTAAAACATGGAAGAAAACGTGATTCCTTAAATTAAGTTTTAATAATATTGTATTATTATTAGTGTTATTATTACATTGAGACTTATCTAAATTCTACTGTACAACATTAATATATATATAGGCTATTTTTGGCTACTCCTCGCTGATTGGATGTCAAATTTGTAACCATTGCATTTCATTAGCACTGGCACTGATTTATAATTTCTATCTCAGACTACTCTTTTGCTCTCTGGGATTCTAATATTCCCGCGTTCTACTGCTTTACGGGGTCTGGGCTTTCCCTGTCCGTGCAATCATCCTTGAATGAGCGTGGATTTCTAGTGTAACAGCTGGATGAGACCAGGAGAGTAGAGGACACTACACCAGGATGGTAGTTTACACACAATACTTTATTAATCGTTAAAAACACAGCATAACCTCATAAAACACGTTACCGCCCTTGTGTCAGTAGGCGCCGTCACACGCGAGCTCACGTCAGCAGGGAAGGCTCTCTGGGGTTCCCCTTGTCGACTACGTCACACAGTAGGCAGATTGGTCTCAGGTTCGCATCATCCGCAGCCCAGTTTCCGGGTTCCGGGTCACTCAACAGTCCTCTCAGTGTCCTTGGGAGCTCTCCTAGCCCGCGAGTCAACTCCTAACTATCTAACACATTTACCCCCCGCTTCCTGACTATCTTCACCGCCGGAGACACTAGTTGTCCCGAGCGGCCGGTTAGCGTTCCCCACAAGTGAGAGCTCTCACCACACAAAATGCAGCCCGCGCGACTCTAGAGCGGCACTCAAACACTGCTTATATAATCAGGATTCACACGCATCACCTGCGCACATTAATTTCATTACGAGACACCCCTTCACATTAACTGAGGGGCGTGTACGTTAACCATAGCCATTCTCCTACTATTACACTACCCCCCTCCCAGGCAAAAAGGACTCGTCCTCGAGTCAAGCAGATAGCTCATAATCCAGCAACCGGGCTGGTAACTTCCTGGCCCGTGACAACCGTCCCTCAACCAGTTCGTTTTGTGCCACAGCCCGCGACTCACAGGCTACCGACTCCATAAGTCCATCACCAGACAGAGAAGCACCCATATTCAGCCTAGGGACAGATAGAAAAGTAGGGGCAGAGGGCAGCACAGGGTCCGGAGGCAGCACAGGGTCCGGAGGCCGCACAGGGTCCGGAGGCCGCACAGGGTCCGGAGGCCGCACAGGGTCCGGAGGCCGCACAGGGTCCGGAGGCAGCACAGGGTCCGGAGGCAGCACAGGGTCCGGAGGCAGCACAGGGTCCGGAGGCAGCACAGGGTCCGGAGGCAGCACAGGGTCCGGAGGCAGCACAGGGTCCGCCTCTCCCCCATTCTGCTTTTCGGGCATCCCTACAAAGGAATTAGAGACATATGGCTTAAGGCGATTAAAATGTACAACTCGCTCAGACCCTTTCTCCGGTGGGGCTATTCGGTACAGAACATCCGTAACTCGTTCCATGACAACAAACGGCCCCACAAAATGCCTTTGTAATTTTGGACATAGTCCCCGCTTACGAGCCATATTATTTACCCACACCAATTCTCCTTCTGTATAAAACTGATGAGAAACCTTTAAGTCAAAACATTGTTTCTGCCGTCCTGATGCTTTAAATTGGTGTGTCTTCACAGCTTCTGCTACCGTAGACAGGCTTTCAGCTATTTTCACCACATAATCACTTAAGGAATCAAAACGTTCCCCCTCCCCCACTCCCAGAACAACATCAACAGGCAAAACAATTTCTCGTCCAAAAAGAACCTTATATGGTGAAAATTTTGTAGTAGCATGCGTGCTGCTCCTATAAGCCATCATGACATAAGGCAGGAGTGTGTCCCAATTCAGTTGGTTACTATCTACAAACAACGACAGCATGGAAAGCAGGGTCCGGTTAAACCGCTCAACCATCCCATTCGATTGCGGATGATACGCTGTCGTCCTTGTTTTATGCATCTGCAACAGACGACATAATTCTGCAATTAATGTTGACTCAAAGTTACGACCTTGATCAGAGTGAATACTGCGTGGGACCCCAAATCTACACACCCACTCCTGCACCAAAACCTTAGCTATAGATACTGCCTCTTGATTTGGGAGGGCAAATGCTTCGGTCCACTTCGAAAAGTAATCCCCAATAACCAGGATATACCTATTCTTCTCCGCAGACAAGGGCAAAGGCCCCAAAATGTCTACCGCTACCCGTTCAAAGGGCCGAGAAACAGAAGAAAGCTGTAAAGGGGCACGAACATTTAGACCTGAAGACTTACGAGAAGCACATTCAGTACATTCTCTACACCATTTCCTTACATCCTCAAACCACCCGGGCCAATAAAACCGATCTTTTATTTTTGCCTGTAATTTCTGCACCCCAAGATGGCCACCTGTTGCCGAATTATGCAACATTTTTAATACATCTGGAATCATCACCTTTGGAAGGATCACCTGAATCTTTGAAGCTGCATCAGTATTCAAGGGTGGTTGGCGCACCAACCGACCTCGCTCAAACGCCAATTGATTCCACACAGGCAAAAAACCCCTCACCTCTGCTCTAGTCTGCGCTTCCGCAAGCCCCTCCTCCCCTCGCGACCACAACTGAACTACGAGCTGTAAAACGGCATCCATCTTCTGTGCCCCTACCAACTCATCGTCAACCTCAACTTCTTCAGAAGGAGCCGATTTACGCACAACGCAGACAGACGCGCTACCATCCAGACGCGGATCTACAGAATCTTCTCGCTTAGCACGAAGTGATGGCAATCGTGAAAGCGCATCCGCGTTAACATGCTTTTTCCCGGGGCGGTGCACAATGGTATATTGAAAACTGGCCAACTGTTCGACCCATCTAGCCAGCTGTCCCTCCAGCCCCTGAAAGTTATGAAGCCACCTTAAAGAGCTGTGGTCCGTACGCAATACAAACTCTTTTCCCAGCAAATAATGTTTGAAGTATTTGGTAAATACGACCAAACTAAGTAACTCTTTTTTTGTAGTGGCATACTTGCGCTCCTGTTTCGTTAACGCTCGGCTCGCATACGCCACAACCCGCTCTAAGCCATCCCTCTCCTGTGACAAAACTGCACCGATCCCCCCATCACTTGCATCAGTGTCCAAAATGAATGCCTTATGCGGGTCGGGATATGCGAGAACAGGAGTGGTCACAAGGGCTGTTTTGAGCTGCAAAAACGCCCGTTGACACTCATCGTCCCACTTAAATTTTCTACCTTTCTCCGTGAGGCGATGTAATGGTCGCGCAATTTCAGCAAACCCCTTAATAAAACGCCGATAATATGATGCCAAACCCACAAAACTTCGCACCTCCGATTGATTTGCCGGTATGGGCCACTGCCTCACCGCATCAATTTTAGCTGGATCTGCTCGTACTCCGTCTGCTGATATAACGTGTCCTAAATAACGCACCTGAGTGGAAAACAATGCGCATTTCGAAGGCTTAACCTTCAGGTTGGCTTGGCGTAATTTACAGAGGACCTCATCAAGCCGTTGTAGATGTTCTCCAAATGTCCTGCCAAAGACAATAATATCATCTAAGTAAACAAGGCAAGTCGTCCACTGCAGATCCGCCAACACCAAATCCATAAGGCGCTGGAATGTGCTTGGTGCGTTGCATAATCCGAAACTTAAAACATTAAATTCGAATAACCCCTGTCGCGTTATAAATGCGGTCTTATGTTTATCTTGAGGGTCCACCTCGACCTGCCAGTAACCACTGGCCAGATCAAGAGTGGAAAACCATTGGGCATGAGCAAGACTATCCAACGCATCATCGATACGCGGTAAGGGGTACGCGTCTTTCCGTGTTACATCGTTCAGCCGCCTATAATCGACACAAAAACGAAGTGTCCCATCCTTCTTGCGTACAGGGACCACAGGCGCTCCCCACGGACTACATGACGGCTGAATGATTCCATTTACCTGCATATCCTTAATATGCTCAGTCACTTCAGTTTGTAAATGAAGAGGAACACGACGCGGAGGTAATTTAATAGGCTTAGCATCCCCGGTCTCAATCTGATGCGTTATTACTTGCGTCCTCCCTAAATCTGCCTCATTTATGCTAAAAACCGACATATTCCTACACAACAATTCACGCACCGCGCGCATCTCAGCATCCCCAAACCCCTTCTCATGCAGATTTAGCCGCTCCATAAGTAAGTCAACGGGGAGTGTGGCCCCCATAGAAACACACCCTCCCTCAACCACGGCGTCACAAAATAACGTACCAACTTTCATTCCTCGTTTTAAAATATGGGTGTCATCAGTAACATTGATTACACGAACGGGCAACAAACCCTGATCCACCCTACATACCACCCTTGCAACTAAAAGGTCACAATGGGTACCCAGGGAGGCCGACGGCTCTAACATGCCCTGCAAACTGTCAGACACCCCGTCCACCGCCCCTGTAATCAGAACCTCACTACGGGGGGGAACAGATGTATCAGCGTGCACGACCACGTCACAGGACTGCGTAACATTATTTGTTGTACACAGGAGGGGTATTTGTTTTCCCATCAACCGGCAGCTCTTTTGATCAAGATTAATAACAGCGCCAAATTTTAACAGAAAGTCAGCGCCGAGCAGAATTTCTTGAGGCTCCGACTCCGCCACGAGAAACTCTGCGATGACAGCCAGGGACTCAAATTGGCAAACAGTTTGCCAACGCCCCAAAATCGGCATCCTCCCCCCGTTAGCCACACTAACCACGCCCTCGTGATGTTCGAGCCGGGCCCCCCCATTCGTGAGTGCAAGCCACCTTTGTTTTGGTATTATTGAAACTTGTGCACCCGTATCGAGTAACAATTTAACATCACACCCACCTAATTTAGCAGCAAGGAAAATCCCCGGGTTGCCTTGAAACGATGAGGCCAACTGACAAAAACGTTCTTGAATTGGGGCAGGCATTTGGCCTATGGTGCCTGCCCCCTCCCGTTTCCCTGCACATAAGGGCAGTCCCTCCTAATATGCCGATTACAGCCACATTCCCAACAACCACCCCCTAAAGGTTGTACCTGCCTATTCCCGACTCCACTAATTGGTGGCTCAACGCTACTTCTGAATGGTACAGCTTTTAATGATGGAACTGCCTCTAGGAGTTGTTGCACTGATTTTTGTAGCGTCTGCACTTCATTACGAAGTGCATCCACCACACCCGTTAGCGCATCTACCTTAGTTTCTGCCACAGACATTTGCAAACCACGTATTCTAGCGTCAGAGGGGACTGTACACTGTTCTAACCCCTGAATAAGTTCAAATTCCACTGCAATATTAATGGCTTCTTCTAAAGTGATAGGTTTAACACTGCGTAGTCGGATACGAGTGTCCCCATTTCCCACATGTGCAATAAAATGATCTCTAGCCAATAGATCTTGCGTATCTGCACCTACTGAAGGATATGCTTTAGTGGCCAGCCTCCGCAGCGCGTTACCAAATTCCCGCAAAGTTTCATTCGGCATACGCTTGCGCGAAGAGAAACTAACCCGGTTCCATTCCGCGGTCTCACATGGTTCAAAACATTTCCCCAAAGCATCTTTCAATAACACGTAACTGCGTTTGGCCTCTAATGGAAGGCCACTATAAATATCTCGAGCGCGCCCTGATAATAAAAGTGCCATAAACTTCAATTTCATTCCGTCATTCCAATTATTCACCACAGCTGCCATCTCAAACTGTTCTTTCCAATCAGACCATTCCCGGCCCGTACCAGTAAAGGTCTCCGGCATAAATACCGGACGTGCAACAGACGCGTTTGAGAACGCAGCTGTGGCTACAGACGAAGATGCAATAGCTGCCGCAGATGGGGCGGTTACTAACCCTTCCCGGTGCTCATCCCTACCCTCCATCATCCAGCTGTTTTCTTATTAGGGAATAAATCCCACCGCTGCCACCAGTGTAACAGCTGGATGAGACCAGGAGAGTAGAGGACACTACACCAGGATGGTAGTTTACACACAATACTTTATTAATCGTTAAAAACACAGCATAACCTCATAAAACACGTTACCGCCCTTGTGTCAGTAGGCGCCGTCACACGCGAGCTCACGTCAGCAGGGAAGGCTCTCTGGGGTTCCCCTTGTCGACTACGTCACACAGTAGGCAGATTGGTCTCAGGTTCGCATCATCCGCAGCCCAGTTTCCGGGTTCCGGGTCACTCAACAGTCCTCTCAGTGTCCTTGGGAGCTCTCCTAGCCCGCGAGTCAACTCCTAACTATCTAACACATTTACCCCCCGCTTCCTGACTATCTTCACCGCCGGAGACACTAGTTGTCCCGAGCGGCCGGTTAGCGTTCCCCACAAGTGAGAGCTCTCACCACACAAAATGCAGCCCGCGCGACTCTAGAGCGGCACTCAAACACTGCTTATATAATCAGGATTCACACGCATCACCTGCGCACATTAATTTCATTACGAGACACCCCTTCACATTAACTGAGGGGCGTGTACGTTAACCATAGCCATTCTCCTACTATTACACTAGCATAGGCCTATTTACTTGAATTTCTTAGGTAATATATATGGGTTGACCCATTTGAGAGGCGGCTAAAATCCAAATTCGAATGGACTGTGAATAAATCTCTCTACGAACGTTACGTGCATGCGATGCCGCGCTGACTGACCAACACAGTCTCACTCCCACTCGTCACATATTGACGCTTGGTCAGGACCCCTCGTCGTCACTTTTTTACGTACAGGGTACCCCTTGAAAGGCATTTTTCGACGTTAAGGGTACTGCAGTGATTCCAATGAGACACCTTTGGCGTCATACACAGACGTGTTGGGCATGTGAATGTTATCACGATGTAACTATTTATTGGGTTATAATTTTTCCATTATGACATGTTGGAGTATGATTCTCAATTTAATCAGCCAGCATTATTTTATTTACATTTATTGATTTGTATTTACGCTATTCAGACACGGTTTGAAAGTAGCCCAACCCCGCCCCTTAACCTACCCATTTGCGTTATATGATATAAAACACAGAATATAACAGACAACATGCACACTTTATTGAAAAATGTCAAGTATTCCAACTGTTCCGAGGCCAAACGATTGATTTGTGTGAAGAAAAGACCCAAAAATCGGTATGAAATCTCGCTGAAGAAGTCTCGTTCAGAATACATCGCGATGTTTGGCATCAGTGCACGTGGGCCACATGTTGGTGAGTAGCCATGAATGTTTGATATAAAGGATTTTCTGTCGTTATTCATCAGATTATGTTCAGTCACTGCATTATATCTTTCATTTCCACTCAGGCTTCGCTTTTCTTTGCTTTCTAAATCAACACACCTTGCTAATAGGGCGATTAAACACTGTCACGTGACGTGCTATAGACCTTTTAAACAGTTATTCATATTTAATAATAACAACTAGTGTAGTTCCAACGTGGCATTTGTAGTAGAAGCACAATAAAAACAACCTTAGTTGTAATGTGATGTTTGTTGTAAATAGACCGTAACCACAACACTCACCATGCTTTTACCACAGTATTGGTAGTTTTAATGTGATTTTTGTTGTAAATAGACCGTAACCACAACACTCACCATGCTTTTACCACAGTATTGGTAGTTTTAATGGGATTTTTGTTGTAAATAGACAGTAACCACAACACTTACCATGCTTTTAATGCCTTTTAATGTAAAATCCAAATATTGTGATGTAAATAGTACTTTGTCCTGTATATAATGTATGTGACTTTTTCTCTTTTTTTTTTTTAACCTGAAAAGACCAAAAGGGCCTTTCGGACTCAGTCAGCCCATTCTTGTTCATGGAAAAGTAATGGAGAAGACCGAAAGCAGCAACAGCAAATATTTGCAATGGTAAGTATGTGTTGGTTTGAACTCTTTATCAAGCATTTGTTGTTTCTTAAACATATTCTTACAAACCCCATGCAGGCATGTGATTGGCTAAGGACAAAAAAGCAGGAAAATATACTGAGACCCCCCCACCCCCCACACCGATCAAACTGGTGGCGGATCGATATGGACAGTAAAGCAGGACCAATAACAACTTATTTGAACAAAAAAATAAATTTTATTTTAAAGCTAGATGTGCAATGTGCAACTTTTTTGTACAGTATGAAAAATAAATTATTTGGTGGATGCATTTTTACCCAACTTTAACAGCTAAATGTGCAACATGCACATGGCAACATGCACATTTTCGCTCGTGCGATCTCAATGTGCATGTTCTGCTGTTGGATCTTCCACAGTTTCACATGTTTTGGATGCATCATATGTTTCCGGAGTGCAATCTTCCCACTTGTACCATAGTTAATAGGATGGTTGCAAATGTTGCAAATAGCTTTGCCTGGTTCTCTAATTTTGCTAAAGCAATTGAGTGAGAAAGTGTTTCCCTCAACTTGGACAGTCTCCAGCAACCAGCTCCATTTTAACCGATTCTTGACCCCCTGTTCGATAGACATTAATTCAGGGCTGTTCAGTGCTAGCTTGGCCATGAGTCTGTGTATGCTGGAAATCAAAAATAATGGAACATTTTCATTAGAATGTAAGAATCCATATCAGAAAATATATTAATTTTTACATGTTTGACTATGTACTGTATGTCTATCCGCTCTTCAGAAAGGTTGAAAACTAGAGCAGAGGTGCGCGAGCGCAGAATGGAATAACACTTGCTATAGCTTAGAAAGTTAATACTTTCCATGTCTGCTCTGCCATTAAACATATTGGATCCACAGGGTCACTGGGCTCCTCATGTGAACAGACAGGCACAGAAGTGCTGCGCGATTAAACTAAAACACCAAATAGACTTATGTCCCTCACATTAACCCTTAAATGCATACCTCAGGTCGTTAGCGACCCGAGACGTCATTCACTACCCTGCTCCTCATTCATTTTTTAAGGTTAGAAATCAACCTTCTTAGTATTTC
Source organism: Romanogobio albipinnatus (assembly GCA_023566225.1). Lineage (NCBI taxonomy): Eukaryota > Metazoa > Chordata > Actinopteri > Cypriniformes > Gobionidae > Romanogobio > Romanogobio albipinnatus. The sequence goes on along the minus strand of CM042262.1, from coordinate 8,565,307 downwards.
TCAATCAATCCATTTTAAACAATATAACAAGAAAAAAAAATAATAGAATTATAATTGAATGCCTGTTTTTTCACTAGTTTTTTGTCAAAATGTATAGGGTCGCTAACGATCCGAGGTGTGTAGGATTGTACGTATATATTTTTTGCACAATGATAAATGAATCTATAATGATGAAATAGGTGCAATTCACCTTTATTCCACAGGGTGGCGATGTCTGATACACAATGATGAAGTGACGTGTCACTCATAGTTACCTCTGACAGAAAACGAAACAATAATAATTATAATCTGCAAAACTTGAAATGGCTTAGTGATTTACTGCAGAGAGCAAGTACTGAACACAATCAAATATTAGCATCACTGTATCTAATGATGGATGTGGTCAAGAAGCTGTCAGTGAGCAAAATATTGATTTTGAAGACGTTGAAAATGAGTTGGAGAATAAGCGTGAGATCGCGAATATCAGCCAGATGCTGAATGTACTGGTAAACGAGCTCTGACGAGGACATATGATGATGGTATTAAACATCTGCTCAAACTGAACCCTTCCAAGCTCCAAAAGGTAACGAAATACGTTTTATTTTATTTTCCTGTAGCTGTTACTCTAACATCAGGAGTTTTACATATTATCGCGACAGGTAGAGGTCTAAGTTATCCATGTTAAATATAGATCCGGGTCGCTAACGACTCCAATATGTAAGAATGTTTGGCGAAACATGCATTTAAGGGTTAAGCTATGGAATGGCTTCAGATGACTTTGTCACCCAAACTGACGTGAAAAAGCGGGGGCGCCGAAAAGCGCGCTGTTTGCTAGCAAATACAAGTAACGTTAGCCGCTAAGTTAATGTTAAATGCAGCTTAAACATCCTGCCATAGTGGAAAATCAATCAAAATCGATCATCTAATCAATCGACAACAAAGTCAAATTAGTAACTTATAGGTTATATATAGACACAAGCAATAATACATAACCAGATCATCCGATCCGGCGATGTTCTTGTCACGATACAGTCCTTGTTGCGCACCCCGCGATTGTGGTTCCGTCCCGGGTTACCATGGCTGTGAGATGATGGCCAACCCCCCCTCCCCTCCCCCCCCTCCCCTCCCCCCCCCTTTTTTTTTACAGATCTGCATGATTCACGTAGGTGACATTTTCAGGTCGGAAAATCCGGAATTCCGGATTAATCCGGAAAAATCACATCCCTGCCCATGGCTCAATCAGTGAGAACATATTCTTAATAATTCACAAGATTTAACAAGCTGTCAAATTCATATGATACTCGTACATATTTGTACAAATACTCGTACATAATCCTGCAGCTTTTACTCCGACTCCTGCCATTGGCTACAGCCTCAATTCCTGTACATATTTATCATGATTTTTGTAAATCAGTTGCGCCCCTTCTTGGAAAACAGTCCCAGAAAGAAAAGTTTATATTAGGTCCAATGTATTCTTTAAAATTATTACAAATTGGGCCATTGGGGAGGTCTCTTCACACCTCATGACCTACCTCTGTTTGCAAGAGTGGAAATGCTCACATAACATCAGATATTCTATTATTTTGTCATCAGTTGCACTGCTGATAACGTCCCGTTTGCATGTAAATAATTTACGTGATCAAAAGATCAAGTGAATAATCAACATTTTTAAACAAATTCATATGTGCTACTAAAAATATACTTTTAATAATGGAAATGCACACCTATCAGTGAACTTGTTTCATAAATGTATTTGACATTTAATTATGCAACACTTTTTAAAGAAAGAAACAGTTATGTATGAAATCACAACTTGCATGCAATGTAATGAAATTTCCTTTCTTTCTGTTTTGCAGGATTACTTGCAGATTACTTTTATGAGCCAACCCTCACAAGAGCTACTAGTTAGTTGTAGTGAATCTTGCCGTAATCAGGTAAATAATATTTTTAGTATATCAGTATTTACTCATGAAATGCTCCCCTGAATCGTATGTAAATTCATTTTATTGTAACTGTCTTAATTTATATTTTTCAAAAACAATAGTAATTGCACATAGAGTAAGTGAGACTTTCTTGTTTTACAGCAGAGAAAAAAGACCAGACCCTTATATCGAAGCAAGCTAATCGAATAAGTCCTTTGTTTAGGGTGAGGAAGGAACATGGCCATCTTGTGCCCAAAGACGACAGAAAAGTGCGCAAGTCCATTGGTATGTCTTGTATTGATGTATTGTCTTGCTTTAATATGTAGTACAGAATTTGATGTTGATCTCTCAAAGGACAGCTGTGATCATTCTTTCTATACTCTGATAAAATACACACCATTATTCATGTCTAAATCTTTTTATAACTCCTAAAATGAGCAAATTAGGTTCTGTATCTTGGATTTATCTAAAATGGTAAATATTTGTTTCCCTTTTTGATACAATTATTATTAAAATGATTGCCTTTTAGCATAAAGGCTGGAACACTTTTGGCCTTCAATTCTTAAAAATGGCACCGTCTGTTTGTCTTAGATAAAAGCAGACATGTATTGAAGGGTTAAAAAAAGCATTTAGTTGGTATAAACTCCAGGTATTTCTCTATTGTTTTGTAGACCATGGATGGTTCTGTGTAGCTTTGGAAGATAATGAGTTGTGGCATATATTAGGAATCAAATAGTAAATGTTCTTTGAATTATGTGAAATATCTGGTTAGTGTTTTGGCTTGAAACAAGGCTTTATACTCCACAGACTAAAACACATTGCATTTGTGTTTTAAGATGGATAGCAAGAGAAGGCACACACTTCAGAAGATTCTACAGGAAAAGACTAATGTGCAGCCAAGGAGGAATACAAGAGGCAAAAACTCCAGTCTCTGAGAACTATGCATGGCCATGGGTGCTTCATAAGCATGGTAAGTCTTGTGCCTCTGTACCTATTGTATTGCCGTATTTTAACAATTTTACATTGTGCAGGCTATCACAAGTGATGCTCTTGAAACAAGTGACAGAAGAGTATGTTGTCTTAAAAGAAATCTAGCATCACTGGCAAAGGCTAAGAAGAGACCATACCTTTCTAAAATATATTTTTAAAGATCTGCTGTTTAAAAGGTTGCTGTTGATATGGGTAAAATATTTTTTGTCAGTACTTGGCTAATATTATGTGCTGCAATATTATATACAGTGTTTCCCCTAGAATTGTTTCCAGCAGCGGTGCTGTTACGTGCCGGAGGTTAGCCGCTCGTAGGGGGGTCCGGGGGCATGCACCTCCGAAAAAAAAAAAAAAAAAACCCTTAAACCATGACTTCTGGCAAGTTTTGTGGATAGAAATAGACATTTTGAACATTAAAATCCAAAATAAGCTTTTCATTAGTTTAAAAGGTGAATAGCTTATAGCCTATTTTACTTCAATAACCTGCAGGGACGTGCAGAAAGTTCCTAAGGGGCAAGGGCTCAAATGTAAGAAAGGGGCAATATCTAAAAAAAATAAATAAATACTGGAAAAATTTGGATACTATTTTATGTTTTTGCAAAAAGTCTCATGCTTATCAAGCCTGCATTTATTTAATTAAAAATACCGGAAAAAACAGTAGCCTAATATTGTGAAATATTATTACATGATGTTTTTTTTTTTACCTTACGTTTTTATTAATCGAATATATATATATATATATATTGTTGTTTTGATTCACATTATGGCTCAATCGTCTCGTCACCGGGTTTATTAGATGCTGCCCCTTTAAGACGCAGATCTAAAATCATTCTCCACTTTACGCCCATTTAAGTTAAACTGTGTTTAAGTGAATAATCTCCAAGCCTGTCATTTTGAGATATAGGCTATTTTGTTGTGTATTTGATGGTTTAGTCGCGCACACGAAGCATATGTGAAAGTCGGTCCGTTTCGCAGCGTGCGTACACACACACACACACACACACCCGCCTTGAACTTGGAAACAGCGTCTATTGCGCGGATTATTGTGCTTTTCATTTAATCAAACACGTTCAGCAATTTAGCCAAAGTGGAGTGTGCATTTGACAACAATCACGGATTGTGCTGAATTTGACGTTAAATACATGTTTGTGGAGAAATGACATCGCGCGCTGTGAAGGGAAGGAAGTTGTGCTAGACGATGCGCGAGCATAGTTTATAATAGTTTTACCTCATATCTTCTTTTTTTAATCCTTGGAAGCGAAAGTAAGATTAATATTACAGCCCTGTGATATTGTGAAAGTGTAAGCAGACTACATTTTTGTTTAGTTCTCTGGCCATCGTCAATCTCTCTCTCTCTCTCTCTCCTTTACAGTGTGTATGTCGTGATATTACTGAGCATGTGAAGATTTTGCAGTGGCGCTGAAAATCCAGCGGCGGCGCTGCGCCGCTGTGAATACATTGTAGGGGAAACACTGATATACATAATGCTCCAATGTGTATATTATATAATGTACTGACTGCGGCTTTGTAAATTTAAATTAGGAATGGGCAACTCTGGGCCTTTTGAAATGGAGAGTTTACCTCCAAGACTAATCGAGCATGCCTGGAATTTGTAACTAAAGTCTTCAGGTTTACTTATAGATAATTATAGGCAGGCAGGTGGGTTTGAGGTTAGAGCTAAATCTGCAGGACAATGGATGCTGAGGCCCAGAGTAGCCAACCACTGCTTAAATCATGCAGAACATATGCTAACCTGACTACATTAAATTAAATTTGAATTGTTTTTTCTTTTACTTTTAGACCAGGACTGGAGAATGCCTGACAATGGGATGTTACAACTTCTTCCTCTGGTTGAGAAAAGGCTACACCACATCAGTGACCACATCATCTGTTTATCAATTATACACTATAGGGTACAAGTGGGCAAACTGTTTAGAAGAAGAAGAACAGGATAGAACATGAACATGATAGAGGGAAGAGCAAGAAACCAGTCTAGCTGTGATAATGAATCATTATTTTTCAACACAATATTAAATCTGTTTTCTGTATCATAGTTGACTGTATTGGATTCTGTGGCACTCATTTGTGTGGCTTCAGCAGCTGTGAATGGAATAATATGATCTTAATGTATTTTTGAAGACCCATTTTTATTTATCTTGAATCTAATTTTTCTTTATGCTACTTTATCAACTGTATACTGTATCCTCCAATAAAGAGTTGAGTGATAAAGTATGGTGAATATTGTGTATGGTGTTTTTAAAGTAAATACACATTTTATGAGTTGATTTAGGTTATCTAAGTAATTAACAATATTATTTTACTTGAAACATAAACATTTTTCATCTGGTTATATTATATTTGGTACAACAATGCACCAAAAAGTTGCATTTGCATGCTGTGACAATATGCCAGTTTTCAGTGAAATAAAGGGAAGGATTTCAAACACTTCAAGCTTAACTGACGATGATCCATGTTGATAAATCCGGTACATCTACTACTGCAATAAAAATTAAAGCATGCACATTACCGATGTCAGGTACGTGAAAATACATACAATTTTGGCAATGTCTCTTTTGTTATTTTACTTAATGGTGCATTGTCCTATATTTAATAATAATAGTGAAGTGTAAATCTAAATAGTTTTTGTTTACACTGGAAACTGGATAATGGCAAGTTGTTGTGGGTTCATCCATTATATTTATGGGTGTTTATCCGTAAAAGTTTGTTGTCCATGATGAGGAAAATAGATCTGTGTATGTTGTACTGCCCTTCCGCCCTCAGGGACCCAATGGAGGCCCCTGGAAGAGCAACAAAAAAGCAAATTTCAAATGGCTGTTACTCAAAGTCTGGTTAGCGTATCACAGAGAAAATTGGCAGGACAACTGCTTATGCTATGTTTACTAAATAATGTTGGGCACAGTTTTCAGACAGATATGGAAAGCTGGCATAAAGGTTTTCTAAAAGTGCTCACAGTAAAATATCAAATTTCAGCCTGCCCCTCATATATGTCATACAGGTTTACACAATGAACATAATTAGATATCCAGTTGTCCATTAAAGATGTCATCTACTTAACATTTATTGTCTCATTATTAAACGTTTTAAACTACATTACCCATATACCTTTGTCAGTGTATCAATGCAATGGGAAACATGGCGCTGTAGTTCATTGAAGTGTGCAGAAATGCTTAGGGTTAGGGTTGGGATCTCGGTAAAGGAGTAATTTCTCACAACATAGCGACACTTTATAGTTAACTTAACGTATTACTAACGTAACAATAACACCAAAACATACTTTGTAACATGAAACGCCGTTTTATATCGGTTAAAAGATAGTCCAATCACAGCGAGTTCTGCGATAAAGTCCTAGCCAATGACAACGCAGCAGAACAGAGGCGTCACACTTACTTGTCCATTTATGGAAAATGATGACAGATCTCATCCGGTTCCAACTGAAGGGATATCCTTAAATATTTAATATTTAGGCTGCTAAATATTTATTTCTTTTAATTAATTAACTCACATTTTAAAACAAAAATCTCCTTTGTGTGGTTAAACTGATGCATAGATATATATGGAAGAGAAATCTCTCTCTCTCTATATGTGTGTGTGTGTGTGTGTGTGTGTGTGCGTGTATTTATATATATATATATATATATATATATATATATATATATATATATATATATATATATATATATATATATATATATATTAGATCACTTCTTTATGCCATCGTTCACCATCTGAACTCTTGGAATTAAAATAAATGTAACAAAAGCATAATGAATGCACACAATTTTGTAAGCATATTCCAATATTTAATGTCAAACAGTTTAAATACAAATGTAGCGGCCAAACTACTGCACAACAGTATAAAATAACCATGCTGCGGTACAAATAAAAGAAATGAGGTTCAACTTTATCTGAAAATATATTGGTTTCTTGCCTTTAAGAAATAAATAGGCAAAAACATTAAGAACATTTTACATTCTCAACTTTAAAACTATATAAACTATATCCTTGTGATTATTGTTCACTTCTATTGTAACTAAATGAAAGGCCATTTCAAATAGTTAATGATTATTATAAATGTTAACCATTTTCAGTAAGAAAATGCTTTAATAAAATACATTCATGTTACATTTACATTAGCAAGGTAGTGATATAATGTTACCATATATTTAGTTATGGTGGACATTTACTATAGTGAATACTATACCACTGTAATAAAAGGTTTAATGAATACATATTGATTTCAAAAGGTGTTCACTCTCACTATCTTCATTTGTTCAAACAAACACTGTTATACAAATGCATATATATGCAAATATACAAATGCAGATATATACATTGGAATATAGCATCATGAAGTCGATGGCAATAAATATGTCCTTTACTAAAACTCCTGATGAGCACTGATGCTTTTTTGATAAAGGCATAAGCAGACATCAAGTACAGTTTATGAATATTGGTTCTGCATATATCGAAGAGATCATGAAGAGGAGTGGTACTCCACGTGAAGACTTTGAGAAACTGTGACATAGCAAAGGGTGCACCTCACTGGACATATCCTACGCATGCCCAAACAACAACACCCCAAAACAGTTATGAAGTGGACACCACCAGGAAGACGCAGGAGACAGGGAAGACCAAGGAAGACATGAGACAGATGTTTTGTGAAGACCTGAAGAATGCAGGTGTTCCATGAGAAGATGTGAAGAACGTGGCCACAGATCGAATATGTTGGAGGACACATGTTGCCCAGTGTGCCCAGGACAGGACATGATGATGATGTTGTCCCTTTACATAACTGTAGGATTTCCTTCTGTAAAAAGTGTTGCATAATTAAATGTTAAATACATTTATGTAACAAGTTCACTGATAGGTGTGCATTTCCATTATTTAAAGTATATTTTTAGTAGCACATATGAATTTGTTTAAAAATGTTGATTATTCACTTGATCTTTTGATCACGTAAATTATTTACATGCAAACGGGACGTTATCAGCAGTGCAACTGATGACAAAATAATAGAATATCTGATGTTATGTGAGCATTTCCACTCTTGCAAACAGAGGTAGGTCATGAGGTGTGAAGAGACCTCCCCAATGGCCCAATTTGTAATCATTTTAAAGAATACATTGGACCTAATATAAACTTTTCTTTCTGGGACTGTTTTCCAAGAAGGGGCGCAACTGATTTACAAAAATCATGATAAATATGTACAGGAATTGAGGCTGTAGCCAATGGCAGGAGTCGGAGTAAAAGCTGCAGGATTATGTACGAGTATTTGTACAAATATGTACGAGTATCATATGAATTTGACAGCTTGTTAAATCTTGTGAATTATTAAGAATATGTTCTCACTGATTGAGCCATGGGGTTTGTAAGAATATGTTTAAGAAACAACAAATGCTTGATAAAGAGTTCAAACCAACACATACTTACCATTGCAAATATTTGCTGTTGCTGCTTTCGGTCTTCTCCATTACTTTTCCATGAACAAGAATGGGCTGACTGAGTCCCGAAAGGCCCTTTTGGTCTTTTCAGGTTAAAAAAAAAAAAGAGAAAAAGTCACATACATTATATACAGGACAAAGTACTATTTACATCACAATATTTGGATTTTACATTAAAAGGCATTAAAAGCATGGTAAGTGTTGTGGTTACTGTCTATTTACAACAAAAATCCCATTAAAACTACCAATACTGTGGTAAAAGCATGGTGAGTGTTGTGGTTACGGTCTATTTACAACAAAAATCCCATTAAAACTACCAATACTGTGGTAAAAGCATGGTGAGTGTTGTGGTTACGGTCTATTTACAACAAAAATCACATTAAAACTACCAATACTGTGGTAAAAGCATGGTGAGTGTTGTGGTTACGGTCTATTTACAACAAACATCACATTACAACTAAGGTTGTTTTTATTGTGCTTCTACTACAAATGCCACGTTGGAACTACACTAGTTGTTATTATTAAATATGAATAACTGTTTAAAAGGTCTATAGCACGTCACGTGACAGTGTTTAATCGCCCTATTAGCAAGGTGTGTTGATTTAGAAAGCAAAGAAAAGCGAAGCCTGAGTGGAAATGAAAGATATAATGCAGTGACTGAACATAATCTGATGAATAACGACAGAAAATCCTTTATATCAAACATTCATGGCTACTCACCAACATGTGGCCCACGTGCACTGATGCCAAACATCGCGATGTATTCTGAACGAGACTTCTTCAGCGAGATTTCATACCGATTTTTGGGTCTTTTCTTCACACAAATCAATCGTTTGGCCTCGGAACAGTTGGAATACTTGACATTTTTCAATAAAGTGTGCATGTTGTCTGTTATATTCTGTGTTTTATATCATATAACGCAAATGGGTAGGTTAAGGGGCGGGGTTGGGCTACTTTCAAACCGTGTCTGAATAGCGTAAATACAAATCAATAAATGTAAATAAAATAATGCTGGCTGATTAAATTGAGAATCATACTCCAACATGTCATAATGGAAAAATTATAACCCAATAAATAGTTACATCGTGATAACATTCACATGCCCAACACGTCTGTGTATGACGCCAAAGGTGTCTCATTGGAATCACTGCAGTACCCTTAACGTCGAAAAATGCCTTTCAAGGGGTACCCTGTACGTAAAAAAGTGACGACGAGGGGTCCTGACCAAGCGTCAATATGTGACGAGTGGGAGTGAGACTGTGTTGGTCAGTCAGCGCGGCATCGCATGCACGTAACGTTCGTAGAGAGATTTATTCACAGTCCATTCGAATTTGGATTTTAGCCGCCTCTCAAATGGGTCAACCCATATATATTACCTAAGAAATTCAAGTAAATAGGCCTATGCTAGAAATCCACGCTCATTCAAGGATGATTGCACGGACAGGGAAAGCCCAGACCCCGTAAAGCAGTAGAACGCGGGAATATTAGAATCCCAGAGAGCAAAAGAGTAGTCTGAGATAGAAATTATAAATCAGTGCCAGTGCTAATGAAATGCAATGGTTACAAATTTGACATCCAATCAGCGAGGAGTAGCCAAAAATAGCCTATATATATATTAATGTTGTACAGTAGAATTTAGATAAGTCTCAATGTAATAATAACACTAATAATAATACAATATTATTAAAACTTAATTTAAGGAATCACGTTTTCTTCCATGTTTTAATTTGATCAATAAAGTTCAGTGCAGCATGTTGTTTGACAAAACAGTTTGTTTAATTTCTTATGATTAAAAGTTAAATTAAAGTAATGTTTTATTTCTTCATTTGATTTGAAAACAGAATTTGGTAATAAAAAAAATTAAATAAAAAAAATTAACGGAATTGGATGGGGGAAAACGTATTTCATAGGGCCCTAAAGCTGTAATTGGTTTCATTATTTCAATTAACATGCTTTTTAATTACAACAATAATAATAATAATAATAATAATAATAATAATAATAATAATAATAATAATAATTTAACCATTAAAATGGAGTCCAAAAAAACGGAATCCATAAAAATTCAAACGGAATTAGGGAGGGAAAAAAATGGATTTCATTTAATTTTATATTTTATATTTTTGATTTTTATATATGTTATTTTTATATATATATATATATATATATATATATATATATATATATATATATATATATATATATATATATATATATATATATATATATATACATACATATATCTGTGCCAAGAAAATATTGTTGGCTTTATATATATATATAGCCTCTATATTTAAAAAAAATAACATTTTATAATGTTTTAGGCAATTATTTTGCAACTAATTAGCCTACATGTTTAATCTGGCTTTGCCTAGATTTTTGTTGTAAACTCGTGAACGCCCCCCAGGAACACCTGAACGCCCCCCTTTCAGAAATCTTGCTTCCAACGCCCCCCCGTTGTGCTTTGAACGCCCCCGTTGAGAAACACTACTGTAGAAGATTCGTCGAGCAAAACTTTGCAGCGAAACAACTGAGACTCAAAGGAAAGAAAATAAACTTAAGTAAAAGAAAGGAAAGTGAAAATCATACTAGAACAATGTTAATCATGGTAAATCATGCTAGAACGTGGTAAATTGTGAATGTGGTAAACTATGGTAATTCATGATAAACTATGGTAAATCATACTAGATCAATGTTATTCATGGTAAACATGCACAGGCAAAACTGTGTGGGGTAATGCTGACTTCACATGCTATCGGAATCATCGTAAATACTAGTTTCCTAGTTAAAAGATGGACATGAACGCCCTCTCAAGTCAAAACTTGAATGTAATGAACTCATAATCACGATTTCTGAAGTGGGTGGGAAGTAGGACATTACCGATAGCACGTGAAGGCAGCATTAAACTGTTACGTTAGTTGCGGTAAAACTTGCAGCTCTGCAGTCAGACCCTTCTCAATCCAAGTCTTCATCCATGATATCAGCACTGAGCTGAACTAAATCATCTACTACACGTTTCAAAGGTTGAACGAAACAGATGGTAGTCGCTTTGTGCATGATCTATATAATTTGCTATTAAACACAAATCATTAGCAATGGGACTTAAAAAACCCGCAATATTTAACAAAACTAGTATCCACAGTACAGCCGTAGCGACGATAACGATCCTGTTTAACCAATCCTGCTGCATTGAGAGAGGTTAGGACCGCCTACCTTATTAACATACGTACACTCAAAAAAAAATCATGTCTAAACATAAGATTTATGTATTTTAATTGCATATACATTTTCCATGCATTTGGATTACATAATTTTAACAAATTAATAAACTTAATGTGATTCATATATACCAGTTATATGTGAATGAAACAGGTAAGATTTATGTAAAAATTTATGTTGATAGTCTGGAAACTTTGTTAACATGGGGAGGTGTAGGCTGCCACATTCGCATGTAAATGGTAAACGACAAACACAACCAAGAAAACTGCGATCATGTGGTTTCATTCATACTTTGATATGTTTAGAAGACAGCAAACTCCGCAGACAAAAATAAAACCCACACTCTTGTTTGGTTTGGGTAGTGCTAGAGCCTAGACCTGTCTGTGTAGCCTCAAATACTGTTTATATACACTCACCTAAAGGATTATTAGGAACACCTGTTCAATTTCTCATTAATGCAATTATCTAATCAACCAATCGCATGGCAGTTGCTTCAATGCATTTAGGGGTGTGGTCCTGGTCAAGACAATCTCCTGAATTCCAAACCGAATGTCAGAATGGGAAAGAAAGGTGATTTTAAGCAATTTTGAGCGTGGCATGGTTGTTGGTGCCAGACTGGCCGGTCTGAGTATTTCACAATCTGCTCAGTTACTGGGATTTTCACGCACAACCATTTCTAGGGTTTACAAAGAATGGTGTGCAAAGGGAAAAACATCCAGTTTGCAGCAGTTAGGGCTGTCAAAAAAAAAATTGAATTTCGAATATTCGTCGAATTTACAAAAAAAAAATGCACATTCGAATGCAAAAACTGTGCATTCGAATTTTTGGTAGAGGCGCGAGACATGATGACGTAACTGACACGGTTTGTTTATCCAGTACATCGGTGCGGCTGTAAAAAGGCGTAAAAAATGGGCAACCTGTTCAACGGCGTATTCAGTCAGACACAGAGCAGCAGTGCAGAAGAAGGCAATCAGGGCTTTGGAGCATGAGATGGATAAACAAAAAAGAAGATATGCTTCCTGCTGACGAAAATCCTCTCAGTTGGTGGCAAAATCATGCGGTATAACGTTATGTATCCACATATTGCGCAACTGGCAAAGATACTTGATCATACCTCAGCAAAAAACGCTCAGCACTCACTGCAGGTCAAGTTGACTGTTTGGAGTTTTTCACCAACAATATGTAGATGTTTAGTGAGTGGAAATGGATTGTTTCTGAATGTCCGTTTGCTATTTTGTGTCCACATTACGTTGTCTGTTGAAGGGTGTCTTTTCAGGTTACTGATGCACTTGCAGTTTTATGCACTTTTGTTACCTAATTTTCAAAACATGCTCATTAATTAAATTATACTTTATTTAATAACAATTGTTTAAAAAAAATGTATGCACTGTAAAAGTGAATGTCATTTAATTTCAATAAAAAATATGCAATGCTTGATTTGGTTTTCATTTGCTTGTTGCGCCCTCTTGTGGCGATAGGAGACCATACAGTACTTTTTCCCTCTAACATTTAAATATTGCCTTTAGAATTCGAATTTTGCTAATATTTAAGAAAGAATTTAGAATTTAGCTTTTCAGACATTTTGACAGCCCTAGCAGCAGTCCTGTGGGCGAAAATGCCTTGTTGATGCTAGAGGTCAGAGGAGAATGGGCCGACTGATTCAAACTGATAGAGGAGCAACTTTGACTGAAATAACCACTCGTTACAACTGAGGTATGCAGCAAAGCATTTGTGAAGCCACGGCCTACCTGAGCATTGTTTCTGACCATGTCCATCCCTTTATGACCTCCATGTACCCATCCTTTGATGGCTACTTCCAGCAGGATAATGCACCATGTCACAAAGCTCGAATCATTTCAAATTGGTTTCTTGAACATGACAATGAGTTCACTGTACTAAAATGGCCCCCACAGTCACCAGATCTCAACCCAATAGAGCATCTTTGGGATGTGGTGGAACGGGAGCTTCGTGCCCTGGATGTGCATCCCACGAATCTCCATCAACTGCAAGATGCTATCCTATCAATATGTGCCAACATTTCTAAAGAATGCTTTCAGCACCTTGTTGAATCAATGCCACGTAGAATTAAGGCAGTTCTGAAGGCGAAAGGGGGTCAAACACAGTATTAGGTATGGTGTTCCTAATAATCCTTTAGGTGAGTGTATATAGGCTATATATGTATATATATATATATATATATATATATATATATATATATATATATATATATATATATATATATATATATATATATATATATATATATACATACTATACATACTATACTATACTTTAACCCAAGCTGAATAATTAAAATGGTTTAAATGGGTAAATCTTTTAAATATCTTTTTATTTCTTGTTTATTTCAGTTCTTGTTAAAACACACTACACGTGCTTTTTGTGTGCATTTTGAGCACCTTTTGTGTGAAATCATATTTATTTTGTCCATTAAAAGTGTGCTTTCACTTTAATTGAGCGTCAGCAGCACAGCAAAAATAGGCTCGGCACCGAAACCCCCGCTTCACTGCTGCTCACGCGAAGCTCCTGCTTGACGCTCATGCGCTGCTCCTGCTCCCGGTGTGAAAGCACTCATGGGCGCCGAAAAAAAGATGTGCTGCTCACGCTTGCGGTGTGAAACAGCTGTTAGATGAAATCAACTGAAGATAAAAGAAGACATTAAATCTCTGAAGATATCCGTAGATGAGGATTAAACAACTTCACAAACAGCATTATCTAACCAGACTTACTTTATTTCTGTCATTTCTGTTTTAATGAAAATAGTTTTGTTGGAAGTCACCATGCTGGAGATCAGTGTCTGCTTTAGTTGGGCTCTTGACCTTTAACTCTTTAACTTTAGTTTTTCCTCTGGCTCCTTTAACTGTGTGTTTAGAAAGCACATTTGTTATTTCAAGGGAATCCAAGAGAAAATATTATCAGGTGATGTTGGCTGTTTGTAGTGGCCTGAATCACTGCTCTCATTCAGAGGCTAATTCTCTGGTTATAGAGGTAATATGTTAAGTGTGTTGCATTCATTGTAATAGCCATTTGATTTTACAGAACAAGATCCAACACGGTTGTGTTAATTAAATAATATCCAGATAAAAAATTTAACAAATTGGACAAAGGGTTTTAATCTACGGCATTACTTAAACACACACAGACATCATTAATCAGCGTATGAATCTCTACAATGGTGACAATCATTTGAGGTTGATTGGGGGTACCCAACATGCACTGCAGCATACCTCACTGACAATGATGAAACGGCCTACAGAGAGGAGGTGCACACTCTGACACGGTGGTGTCAGGAGCACAACCTCTCCCTCAACGTCAGCAAGACCAAGGAGCTGGTGGTCGACTTCAGGAGGAATGGAGAGAACACCGCCCCATCACCATCAATGGAGCACCGGTGGAGAGAGTCAGCAGCTTCAAGTTCCTCGGTGTCCACATCACAGAGGAACTCTCATGGTCCGTCCACTCTGAGGCCGTTGTGAAGAAGGCTCATCAGCGCCTTTTCTTCCTGCGACGGCTGAGGAGG
Source organism: Romanogobio albipinnatus (assembly GCA_023566225.1). Taxonomy (NCBI): domain Eukaryota; kingdom Metazoa; phylum Chordata; class Actinopteri; order Cypriniformes; family Gobionidae; genus Romanogobio; species Romanogobio albipinnatus. Next base: position 8,550,200 of record CM042262.1, on the reverse strand, counting down.
TTTGGAATGAACCGCCACATCCTCACACGCTTCTACAGCAGCACCATAGAGAGTCTGCTGACTGACTGCATCACCACCTGGTACGGCAACAGTACCGCCCGCAACCGCAAAGCCCTGCAAAGGGTAGTGCGCACGGCTCGCTGCATCATCGGAGGTGAGCTTCCCTCCCTCCAGTACATTTACGCCAGGCGGTGTGTGAAGAGAGCTCAGAGGATCATCAGAGACTCTAGCCACCCGAACCATGGGCTGCTCTCACTGCTGCCATCAGGCAGACGGTACCGCAGTATCAGAACACGCACCAGCCGACTCCAGAACAGCTTCTTCCCACAAGCAATCAGACTACTTAACTCTTGATCCATCAGTATCATAACACACACTGGACAGAATATCACTCAGCACAAACCACTGGAGATACACACACATTATATACACATTTATTTATCATACAGCATCTATTGCACTTTGGATTTCAATTTGTGAACATATTGTATACTGTACATTGTATATTATTACTATAGCTTAATGTATACTGTTATTGTTTAATGTATGTTTAGTGTATATTGTTTAAAGTATATGTATATTGTAAGTATGTGTATATTGTTTAAAGCTGTGAGAACCACACTCACATTGTGTAAATTATTTATTGTTTATTGTAGTGTATACTGTGCTGTGAGTAATTGTGTGCGCATCAGATGTGTAATCTGTTGTTGCTTAAATGTTGTACATGTCATGTCATAACTGCTATGTTTGCTCGGAACTGCACCTAAGAATTTCACCTACTGTTGCACTTGTGCATATGGTAGAGTGACAATAAAGTGATTTGATTTGATTTGATTTGAAGCTTTTAATTGATTGTCAAGTCAAGTCAACTTTATTTATATAGCGCTTTTAACAATGTAGATTGTTTCAAAGCAGCTTTACAGTGTTAAACAGCAAAATAATGCAGCCTAATTTTATTCAGCTGTATAGCCATTTGATGTCATCAGTTCATTTCAATTTCCATACGGTGACAGTGTGGGCTTTAGATCAATAATTAGATCAGTAATATGGTCATACTTCCTGGTTCTAGTAAGTACTCGAGCTGCTGCGTTTTGGACCAGCTGGAGTTTATTTATTAAGCGAGCAGGGCAACCACCCAATAGAGCATTACAATAATCTAGCCTTGAGGTCATGAACGCATGAACTAACTGTTCAGCATTTTGCATTGAGAGCATGTGCCGTAATTTAGATATATTTTTAAGATGGTAGAATGCAGTTTTACAGATGCTAGAAACGTGGCTTTCAAACGAAAGATTGGTATCAAAGAGCACACCCAGGTTCCTCACTGACGACGAAGACTTGACAGAGCAGCCATCAAGTGTTAGACAGTATTCTAGGTTACTACTTGTGGAGCTTTTTTGTCCAATAATTAAAAATTCTGTTTTTTCTGAATTGAGTTGCAGGAAATTACCAGTCATCCAATGTTTTATGGCGGCTATGCATTCCGTTAATCTTGTGAATTGGTAAATTTCTTCAGGGCGTGAAGAAATATAGAGCTGAGTATCATCAGCATAACAATGAAAACTAATGCCATGCTTCCTAATAATATCTCCCAGTGGTAGCATGTACAGGGTGAAGAGTAGCAGTCCTAGCACTGAGCCTTGTGGTACTCCATACTGAACTTGCGATCGGTGTGACATCTCTTCATTTACTGCTACAAACTGATAACGGTCGCATAGGTATGATTTAAACCATGATAACGCAATTCCACTAATACCTACATAATTTTCGAGTCTATTCAAAAGAATGTTGTGGTCGATGGTATCAAATGCAGCGCTAAGATCGAGTAACACTAATAGAGAGATACAGCCACGATCGGATGATAAGAGTAAATCATTTGTAACTCTGATGAGAGCAGTCTCAGTACTATGATACGGTCTAAATCCTGACTGGAAATCCTCACAGATACCATTTCTTTCTAAAAAGGAACATAATTGTGAGGACACTGCCTTTTCAAGTATTTTTGACAGAAAGGGTAGATTTGAGATTGGTCTATAATTGACTAATTCTGTAGGATCAAGTTGCGTTTTTTTAATAAGTGGTTTAATAATAGCCAACTTAAAAGTTTTCGGTACATATCCTAATGACAAAGATGAATTAATGATATTAAGAAGAGGATCTATGACCTCTGGTAGCATCTCTTTTAATAGCCTAGTCGGTACAGGGTCAAGCATACATGTTGTTGATTTTGATGATTTAACGAGTTTAGCCAATTCTTCTTCTCCTATAGCAGTGAATGATTGTAGTTTTTCCTCAGTGACACTACAATGCTCTGTCTGATGTGATACTGTAGTAGACGGCTGCATGGTTAAAATTTTCTTCCTAATATTATCAATTTTACATGTGAAGAAGTTCATAAAGTCATTACTGCTGTGCTGTTTACAATCATCAGAAGTTGAAGCTTTATTTTTGGTTAATTTAGCCACTGTATCGAATAAATACCTTGGGTTGTGTTTGTTTTCTTCCAAGAGAGTTGAGAAATAAGCGGATCTAGCAGTTTTTACGGCCTTTCTGTATGCGATCATGTGCTCTTTCCACGAATTTCGAAAGACCTCTAGTTTTGTTTTCTTCCAGCTGCGCTCCATTTTTCTGGCTGCTGTTTTAAGGGCCCGGGTGTGCTCGTTGTACCACGGCGTTGGACTATTTTCTTTAATCTTCTTTAAGCGCAGAGGAGCAACTGTGTCTAAAGTACTGGAAAAGAGAGAGTCAATAGTTTCTGTTGCAACATCGAGTTATTCTATGCTATCTGGGTTGCTGAGGAGATGATACTGATGAGGAAGAGTATTTAAAAAGAAATCTTTAGTAGCGGCAGTGATTGTCCTGCCATTTTTGAAACGAGGGGGCGGCTTTGCAACTTTAGCTAAATTAAGTATACAAGATACTAAGTAATGATCTGAGATGTCATCGCTCTGCTGCAGAATTTCAACGGTATCAACATTAATTCCATGTGACAATATTAGGTCTAAAGTATGATTATGGCGATGAGTGGGTCCTGACACGTGTTGCCTAACTCCAATAGAGTTTAGTGTATCTTTAAATGCTAATCCTAATACGTCTTTTTCGTTATCTACATGGATATTAAAATCACCAACAATTAGTACTTTATCTACGGCCAGTACTAATTCTGATAGAAAGTCAGCAAATTCTTTGATAAAGTCTGTATTATGCCCTGGTGGCCTGTATACAGTAGCTAACACCAATGTTGAACGGGTTTTGTCATGTACACTACATAGAGTTACATAAAGCACCAAAACTTCGAAGGAATTATATTTGAAACTAGACTTCTGAGTAATACTGAAGATATTATTATAAATTACAGCAAACCCTCCCCCTTTACCTTTCAGACGCGGCTCATGTTTATAACAATAATCTTGGGGGGTGGACTCATTTAAGGTAATGTAGTCGTCAGGTTTTAGCCAGGTTTCTGTCAAACAGAGCACATCTAGATTATTATCTTTAATAATATCATTAACAATAAGCGCTTTTGGGGAAAGGGATCTAATATTCAGCAACCCAAGCTTTATCAATTGTTCATCTGTATTATATCTTTTGTTTATTTGTTGGACATCAATTAATTTTTTTCTATTGAATGGTTTTGATGTTTTTTGTATTTACTAATTCGGGGAACAGACACAGTCTCTATATGATAATATCTCGGTGAAAGAGTCTCTATGTGCTGGGATTTATCTGACTCCGGTGACGTGAGACAGCTAGCAGACGGTCGGTTTAGCCAGTTTGTCTGCTTCCTGACCTGGGCCCTAGTGAGTCATGGTTTAGCTCTAAGACTATGTGCCAAATAACTAGAGAGAAGAGCGGCACCACCCCAGGAGGGATGGATGCCATCCTTCTTCAACAGGTCAGGTCTGCCCCAAAAACTTTTCCAATTGTCTATGAACCCTATGTTATTTTGCAGACACCACTTAGACAACCAGCCATTGAGTGATGATAGCCTGCTAACTATCTCATCACTCCTTCTAACGGGGAGTGGACCAGAACAATAAACAGCCTCTGACATCGATGATTGTCACCATTGTTGAGATTCATACCTAATCGTATCTAAGCAATGCCATAGATTTAAATCCTGCATATTATTTGATTACCACAACAGTGCTGTAACTCGTGCTGTAGAATCAAATGGCAACTATTATGAATAAAACAAAACTATTAACACAGTATAACCAGAGGATTAGACTCTGAATGAGATCAGTGATTTAGCCACATGATGATGTCATTAACAATATATAAAAAGCCAACATCACCAGATAACATATTCTCTTGGATCCCCTTGCCATAACAAAGGGAATCCAAGAGAGAGAAAACTAAAGGAGTTAAAGGAGCCAGAGAAAAACTAAAGTTAAAGAATTAAGGGTCAAGAGCCTAACTAAAGCAGACACTGATCTCCAGCATGGTGACTTCAAACAAAACTATTATTTTAATTAAAACAGAAATGACAGAAATAAAGTCAGTCTGGTGAAGCTGGTAATGCTGTTTGTGGAGTTGTTTAATCCTCATCTGCTGAGATCTTCAGATTGAATGTCTTCTTTTATCTTCAGTTGATTTTATCTAAGGCTGTAGCTGAAGTCAGTTGTAGTTCTTGTGTTTCTCTTTCTGTCAGTGATTCTGCTCATTATTATCAAGTGTTCATCATTAATGCTCAATCATCACCCAATTATCTCATTAACTTTAACACTGCTTCATTTGTACTTTAACCCCGTAGTGAGCACACACATGAACACTATGAAGTGTTTATTTAACATGGGCGTTTTCTATGCACTTTTACATAAATCTTAGCTGTTTCATTTATGTATGACTTACATATAAGAATCACATTAAATTTATTAATTTGTTTATGTTAAAATTATGTAATCCAAATGCATGGAAAATGTATATGCAATTAAAATACATAAATCTTAATGATTTTTTTGAGTGTACGCATAAATAAATAAATGTTGAAATGCATAAATAAATGTAAAAATAAATAAATGTAGAAATACATAAATAAATGTAGAAAAAGTATAGTATAACACACAAATGATACAAAAATAGCACAATTCAAAATGATACTTTTGACAAAAAAAGTTATTTATTTATTTATTTATTCATTTCTGCATTTATTTATTCATTGATTTATGTATTTCTATATGTATTTATTAATTCATTTATTTATGTATTTCTACATTTATTTAATTATTTAATTCTGCATTTACGTATTTATTCATTTATTTATTTATTTATTTATTTATTTATTTATACTTAAGTCATTTTTCATCCTCCATACTCTTTCACTCAGTCATTCAATAGCTACATAATTACAGGAATTTTGAGGTGTGCATATGCATAATGGTCACGTGTATTGGTTATAGACATGATACATTCAAACAGCCTTCTACTGCATAATTATATAAGTCCTGTTCTCATTCCTTTTTGAATGATTTGATGCAGTTTATATGTAACAACAGTTTCTGTGAATTTTCCTGTGGATTTTAGCCGTGTCACTCAGAGTTCATTTAAAGGTTGTTGAGGAAACAGGGATCTGGTTTGACTCTGTCTTGGGAGTCAAACTTTGTTGTTATCTTGGTGTTTGTCAAAGTTTGCAGGGCAATAAAGTACTTAGCTGTGGTTGTGTCAGCCTGATGCAAACTGACCGGCGCCTGCGTCTTTTCTAGTGATAGATGGTTGATTTTTCGAGGTATAGTGTTGAGTTGGGTTTTGTGTGGAATTATGTTTGAGCGAATCATCTGGAATAGGGATGTCACAAGTACCGGTACTTCGGTACCAAGTCGCTACTGAAATTTAAAAATGTGACCACCAGCATTTCTGTGGGCTAGTACCAGTAGTACAGATTCCCGAGTATATTCGGTATCTGCAACTGCGTTCAGTTGCTTCCACGTTTATTTAAGCGCAGGGCTCCAGACTGTGAATTGAATGTTTCATTTGAGAAAACTGTCATATCATCAACACAGACACTCAAAGGTCTTCACAGCAACCCATCGAAATAAAAGTTTGGTTTAACAAAGAAATTGACAGAAAATATTAGGCTACTGTTGTAACCTACAGTAGATTTTGCTACATCTCTATGTAATAATAATACGTCTCTACTAATAAAATAATTATGCCTAGATGGTTGCTTATTTTTCACTTGATCTTTTTTTTATAAACAATGTTTACTTTTTAACAGCATACAGCCTTTAAATGTTTATGTATTATTTACTGACTATCATAATAAATAATAAACTTATTGAATTGTATTATTTCTGAAAAATTATTAATATTTTTGAAAAAAATTTAATAGTTAAATTAAATAAAAAAAATTTAAAAAAGATTTACTGAGTACCGTAAAATTTGTATGGTATACCGACTACTGGAATTTTGGTATTGTGTCATCCCTAATCTGGAAGATTCATTTGTGTCTGGTGCGCCCTCAATCCCTACACAACATACTTTAAAAATCATAAAATAAACAAACACAAAACGAAAGTAAAGTAAAGGACGACAGTAAAGACAACATAGCAAGACGACTGTTGAGCCTATCCTATAAGCCTCGGCATGGATGGCCAACCCAGTCTCACGGCAGTTCGTGAAATAGTCACGAAATTTAATCTATTTATTCGTGGCAGGGACACGTTTATTTCGTTCTTTTCGTAATAGCAGCACGTTTTTTAAACTAATGCATTTCAATTGGATGCATCTTTCGTGCAACAGCACGATTCTTTCTGCCAGTCGGGCTGCAGCAGAGAAGCTGTTTAATCAACATTTATTCACTAATGCATTTATTCACGAGCACGTGGTGGGAGTGGCGGTGCTGTATATTAATTATGTATTATTTCGGTCTTTTTCGGTTATCATTTCGAAGCTGGGTTGCTTTGCTGTTTATTGATATTTTTAAGACTATAGGCTACATCTATCAACGTTTATTTCGATGTTATCATTGTATTCATTAATTTCTTCATAATAATATTATTTCGGTCTTATTAAAGGTGATATTACAGTAAGCCAGAACACGGGCCGAGCGGGGCCCATTACAATACAGTGCGCCTGCGGACATTCATATCACAAAGCGACCAGCGTTTTTTTTTTTACTACATTGTTACTAAATGTGAAAAATGTGTCAAAGTAATGTGCCAAGGACTTGATATTGAATTCTGTAATTTAAAAAATTCAATGAAACAAATAATTAAAAATAAGAGAGAACAAAAAGCTGTGTTTTTGTCACCAGCTTTTTGCTGTACGTTGCTCAGTTTTATTACAGTAAGTTAAGCTCCGAAATATTTTTAAACCTCCAGGGAGTTTCTTTGATGCCCTGTTGAATTAATAAAAATAATTTTAATTTATTTAATTTAATTTAATTTTTCGCAAGGTCATTTTTTTAACAATATCCGGATGACGGAGCTAATTACTTCCTCTCTGGAGTCGTCGATTAAGGTAGGCTTAAATTATTGGCAACCTCATGAACATGTAGCCTATATAATTCGATTAAATGTATGCAAATGTGTATTAGTCAAGTATGTTGAGTATTGTCATGACTGCCTTATGCCCTAATTTAACTTTTTGTGACATTTGTTTCCATTTGTATGATATCCTCTCTGGGTTGTATTCACTACAACAACCGCATATCTCTCTACATTATCATTATCCATGACTACCTACCAAATAAATCAATCATTTGACACAAAATAAAAAGTTTAGTTTATTGATTTAAATACGATTTTATTGCTTCCGCTTAAGAAAATAGTCCAGTTTTTTACGGTTGTAATCCTGCAATGTAAACTTGTTTAATTAACCGGACTTCTTTCAGTGGAATGATAGTTGTCTTCCAGACACCGAGTGAACAGAACTGCTTCTATTTTAGTTTTTGAGATCTTCAGTGCTCATTAAAAAAGTTATATTTAGCTGCACCAGTCTCAAAAATGTATATTTTATCCATTGTTAAGTAAATTAATTGTCTCTGTCCCATTAACTCCCCCTAAACGAGTGTTGTTTTTGTTTTGTTTTTTAGATTCTACCAACCTACCTGCTAGTAAATCACCAGTAGATCACCACAACCAAAGGCCCTTTTAAGTGCCAACCTATCTGGTTTTGTTCACTGTCTGCCTTTTGGTCTGTCTCTCATTTCTGTCTGTGTCTCTTATCTCTGTCTGCCCCTCTGTCCATCTCAGTGTCTGTCCTTCTTTTTTTGTCTGCCCCTCTCTCCGTTTCTGTGATGACCACTACACATGTCACCGACTGTCAAGATGGCAGTTACATGGAGGGGAGACGGATGGCTCTTGAAATGAGCTTAGAACATTCTCTGACTGAAGCCAGGGTAGGTGTTTTTAGGTGTTGAATTTTCAGATGCAATGAAGTGGAGTGCCTACATCGGGTCCTATTCTATGTATTGCCACGTACAAAAAATAACTATCCATTGTATCGTAATGGTTGAAGAAATATTTAGACTATAATAATTATTCTGTAGCTTATTAGAAAACAGTATTAGATAATGCTATTATATAAGCCTTGGTACCTCAGACTCATTCAGTCTGTGAATGCATCTAGCTGCTCTCAGCTGTCAAACATTTTCATGAAAGGGGTGTAGAGTTGGTTTTTACTTTTGAACTCCTTGGTCCAGCCAAACTGAATGTATTGATCAAGGATTCTTTCTTGAAGTGTTCCCCCTCAAAATATATAGGGTATAAAGTGTATGGTAAGAGGTTTTTTTTTCTTATCCATTGCATCTTTTGTTAAAAATAAATTAACAGCCTAATCATGATTTTCACTTCAACCCCCAGAAAGAATCTGAGAAGCAGAGGCAAGTTGCCCCTCCACCAATCCCGAAAAAGGTGTGTCTAGGGCTTGGCAAGCCAAGGGGGAGGCGTGGAGGACGGCCCAAAGCCTCAGCTGCCGGTAATAATATTAATAGTAATTGGTTAAACTTCATTGTCAAGAAATCAAGTTGTGTTGCTTGTAGACTTAAGTAACATGTACTTGTATCCAGATAATGAGCTCATTATAATGAGGTTGAACCATGTGAAATATGTTTATGCAGTATTTGATTTGATAACTGTATTGTATTGCATCTACAGGTTAATTGTACTATTATTTCCATTTATTATTTCCAAGTTCTGTTGTTATTTATTTTTTAAATGTAATTTCCCCCGTATTTGAAATGTATATAAATGTAGATTCAACCAAAAAAGTATGCATTGGTGGTATAACTTGGTTTTATTCCTCTGTGTGCTGTAGTTACACAAAACCAGATTGGGAACTACCTGCTCACTGAAGAGCTTCCTGCAACCAGTCTGGATCCTCAAGTGGAATTTGGTAAAATATGGTCAAATACATTTGAATTATTATTATGAGGTATTTTTCTGAAGGAGATTTGAAAGCAGGGTTCACACAAATCCTGGAACACCTGTATCATTGGAGTCTAGATTGTCCTGGCAATCCTGGCAAAAAATGTAAAAACTCGAAAGCTCGCCAGACCTCCCGTGCCTAGTTACGGGCAGCTAAGCCACTATTGGCCTGTGGCAGTTTTCAGGCATGTCTTAGCGAAGGGTCAATTGTACCCACATCAACTGCTTATGAATCAGCAAAGCCACAAGTTGTGTCCATAATGAGTCCTATTATTGAACCACATTTTTTTTGTAGTAGTTTCAATTTTGTCCCAATGGAATTCCATCTCAATTTTGACGTTGATACAATTTACCCTGATCCATGTTTCAAAGAATGCTGAATTTGGCCCTAGACTATGGGAAAGTTTGAAAAAGTTCTGAAATTTGTTACTGAAAGCATTGGCAAGATATTTACCCATTATAATGAAATCATAGATCTGCATAGAAATAGTCGTTTGTCAATTGAATTAATATTTGTCTTTGCAGAAAAAAACATGGAGAGCCTCTCTGCTATGATGTCTGACTCCCCTGAAATCCAGAGGGCATCATCATCATGGACTTTCAGGCAGCAGCAAGCCTCACAAAGATGGAAGGAGGCAAGGCCATTCCACCTTAAATGCCTCATCCAAACACAGGATGTTGGCCAACCATTTTGTAGCCATTGCAGCAAGCCTGCGGTTGTTAGGTGAGATCTCATTAATGTTCTTTCATACTTTTAGAGTGCATCACTAATTGATGTCATCATGTTTCAGATAAACTGCATGTTTATGGTGGAATCAGGGCTGTTTCAAAGAGTTGATTCAATGACTAAATTAGTTCATTGATTTTGTTCCTAGATGCAGAGAGTGTCTACCAGATCAGTGGTTCTGTGAAACCTGCGATACAAAGAATCACAGGAGATGGCCACTCCACGATAGGGAGTCAGTCCTTGAGGGCTTTTTTAAAGCTATTCCCCCATCCACATATTTTCTAAGAGGGGAGGGAGGATACAGCTCACATGACCAAGGTAGGTAATGGCAAAACTCTTTTGTACTCTTGTCTAATAAATCTAATTTTGTGTTTATCTTTCCTTTGCTAGCTTGCATTTTGCCAACGGTGAGAGTGACTCAAAAATGTCACTGTGAAGTCTCCAGTATAACTGTGACACCTGGAAAAGCGGTCATTTTAATTTCCATCAATGGTAATATTTCTAAACTCTGATCTTTTTTCAATATTCAGCTTTTTCCTCCTTTTTTGGCTTTGCTTTGCAATGAAAATAATAGTACTCAAAAATTACAGAATATATCTTGTCATTATGATAAACCAACAAAAATATACTTATTTGAACTATGCTGGTGTGATTCTACTCAAGATGCAGCCCAATTGTCTTAAAGTGTGCCAGCTGATTGTTTCTAAAAGCTCAGGTATCCATGGGTTTGTTTTCTTATAACCCAAGGGCGTTATGACATGCACCAGCCGTTGTTTGCATGCCAAACATGCCAGCAGCAGTGGGCTCCAGAGTTCATGGACCTCGTAAACAGTGGATACTGGCCAGCTTCCACCAGCTCTTCTACTTTGTATTCCCTCGATCTTTTCAGCAGTGTAAGAGAACTAAAAATCATCGCACCGGCACTGTCCAGACAAGCCTTTGCAAAGCTGCTGGAGCATCGTACAAAGTGTGGTGGGCGGGTAAGTGTTCATCATATTATAGATTTGTTTACCATATGTAGACATCTCAAAAAGTAACATATAATGCATCGTTCAGTCAGGACCAGTGTGCGGGGACACGCTGCAGCGCAGCTTCCTGGAGTTTTCCTATTGTTCTTTTGAGGAAGATAACTTGTCCTGTGGTGCACCTTTCACTTGTCCCGCTTGCACCCCAGACATGTTGGCAATCTCTGTTGATGGCAACAGGAAGCTATACCGGTTTCTCCGAAATGGAAGGTGATATTTTTTTTCTTCCAGTATAGATTGATCTGGATTTGTTTTTTGTATTCAATATTCAGCATGGATAAGTGTTCTGTTTCACATCTTCCTCAGCTCCGACTCTTCGTTTTTTGAAGGGGCATTTATTGCAGAAGACACATCTGTGTCTGCATTTGTTGATGTCTTGCATAAAGCTGTGAAACAGGCAGGTTTCAAATTATTTTTTAATTAAATTACTATGCTTTTATAGCCCAGATTTTCTTTGCATTGGTGAAAAACTGCCCTCATCTTCAAAGTACAAAGTGTATATACAGTATAGTGTGTTTCATTTACATCGCAGCTACCTGGACAAGGCAGATGTGGGAGCTCCTCATGGACAGCAGCGAAGGAGACTTCTAGGAGGACCTTCAAATTGGACGAAGAGGGCATGGAGGTTGCGGTGTGTCGGCATGGTTTCCTCCTTAAAGCACTTAATATGTTTAGAGGTGAGATTATAATAAATTGTTTGCTGTTAAATGTAACTTTGTATTGTTGTTATTTGTATGTCGCTTTGGACAAAAGCTAAATACCATAATCATATGGAGAAGCATCTCAATTATCACTATTAGTTCAGCTTATACCACTGCTTGAGTTTCCCATTATGATGCTCTCTTTAGAATGTACAATAATAGGATATTTGCATTTCTAATACAATTTGTATAATCCTAGGTGAAATCTTTGCCTACCCCATGTATCTGCACAAGGAGTTGATGAGTTCAAAGCCAAGGTTTATCGCTATGGATGTAATGTGTAAATACTGGCCATATGTACACAAATCAGCAAACATCCTTCCTGATCTCCAGGAGCTAACATCAATTAGGCCTTTCCTAAGCGTCATGCACGCTACAGCACATTCCACTAAGTGTGAGGTATGTTCAGTGTTTATGTTTAACTGTATCAAGTCCCTCTGCTGTGCGTCAGGGTCCTGTTCGCCTTGTTGTTACTTATTTTCTGATAATGACCGGCAGACATTACATTATCCCTTACATGTTTTTTTATTTCTAGATTACATGGAGTGGCAAAAACCAAGAAGGAGCAGGGTCAACTGCGGGGGAGGAAGTTGAACAGGTGAACAGCTACCTCTCCCGCTGTGCCTTAACGACTAAATACATGTCGAAAGGAGGTGATTGTAGTATTTCTCTTCTAATGTAATTTTTTATTGCTTATTGCATGACATTCACTCAACATTTACTCTCAACAGCACGTGTGGATATGCTTACAATCCATGCTATGGCCTGGAACTACAAAAAAATCACAACACTACATCGGGCATTGTCTGCAAGATATGTGAAGGTGTGTTCTCTGTAAATGGTTTCAATTTGTGGTTATTGTGTAGCTTTGTGTAACTATATTGTTTAACTGTCGCATTAGACTTGCCAGAGACTTCAGGAGGAGACTGCAAGTCTAGCGGAACTTAAAGAAAGCTTGGCTTGCACCGATGAAGCAGTGTGGGTGTCTGATGTGAGGGAATGGGCAGCTGGTGGTAAGTTTGAACTTATAACATTTTTCACTTTGGGCTTCCTCATTGACGGCGATCATTTAGATCATGATATTTAAGCTGCCTACTGCTTACTATACTGCATGCCACTATCTCTGTAAGCCTTTTTTGGCACCTATCCCTCCCAACTCGTCATTCTTTACACTATTGTGTTTTTGTGCTGTGTTTCCAGACACAACAGGTACTTCCCTAGAGCAGTCCATTGAGGGACGTTACCTTAATGTGAAGCAGCGGAAGCAGGCTCTATACCGCCAACATGGTATAATTACATTGTCTATAGATAATTGCTCAATGTATTTTTGGTCACTATTTTTACCTTCTGCTTGATGTCTTTACAGATAGTGGCAAGTTCCGTCACCGCCTGCGGAGGAAAATTGCTGAGAGCAAGAGACTGCTATTGAAAGACATAGAGACCTATAACAGCCATGAGCCTGCCATGCCAATTGATGTTAATGAAGTAGAGCAGTCGCTATCAGGAGACAACCCGTCTCCAACATGGCCGTGGGAGGTTCATGGCAGCAGTAAGCTGAGTTTCCTGAGGCCTCTGATTTATTTTGTTAAGACTCAAGTCAAAATTGTTATTTATACATATTCTTTATCTCTGTTGTAGCACAAATAGAAGACAAGTTAACATTTTTTAACAAAGCCATGCTGAAAAAGAGACTGGAGGAGGAAAGGACAATACTTGTTCAGGAGATGGCCCAGCACTGCTCATGGTTGCAGAAGTTGCAGGCAACTCTTAAAAGAAAAACATCAGAGGAAGGCAAGTTTCATCTTTGTAACCATACCAATCAAACAAGAAAGTGACGGTGATAAGGACACCATACTTTAACTTTACCTAACAAGAGACGTATCTTACTATAAAGCAGTGGAAAAACATTACACTGACCCTCGAATTTTGGTGAGTTATAACAAATATTACAAAGCAAGTGGGTATTTCCACTATCGTCAAAAATATGATTGACTATCAGCATATAGTTTGGATTGGCGGTATGGTTCTGTTCTGGGCAAGAACTCCCTGCGCATCCATGCAGCCTAGCATGGAAAAGAGCAGGGAGAGCAGCAATAACCCCCCTTAGGGTAAACGGAACAGAACCAACATAATGTATTGCAGATATCATTAATGTTGATGTTAAATGTACCATAATTCAGAAATCTAGTCTGACTCAAGGTAATAAGACTGCTAAATCCTGACTGGATGAGATGAGGAGCTGGGGGTGGAGGAGGGTAAATGAGCTCTAGAGAACATGGCAGCTGCTGATGGTACTGAAGGGGCTGTATATATGTCTGTGCTGTGATAGATGTTGTATACCTATAGGTAGATGTGATCAGCTGACAGTCAGGTGATGCAAGCCTGACTGACGTGGCCTGCCAGAACTAACGCTATACCTTTGATGTCATGGTAATTTGGATTTGTTTTTCACTTTTCACTTACAGACAAGCGAAACAAGGGCCTTTCCTGTCTCTGCAAAAGACGACTGTCTGAAGTTTCAGATATGTTGAAAGAGGTGCTCCTTCAATACAAGGCTGTTTTAGGCCCTCAGGGCTCTGCTATAGTACTGGACGATAAACAGGAGAATGAAAGTGATTTCAGCAGTCCAGACACCAGTGAAAATGAAGAGGAGGAGTGCAGGTAATAAATATGTGAAAAGTGTCATTTTTTTTCAAATAAACTCTTTTAAGATCGCCACAATATTAAACTCAACAACTGTTTTAAGAGCCAATAACTCCCACAAGAGTTTCTAGTGAGTCACTGCAAATCTTGCCATGATCAAGTTTGTATTGCAATATTTTAACAATTTTACATTGTACAGGTTTTCATTTAGTTTTTGACCTAATGATGCTCTTGAAACAAGGGACAGAAGAGTATGTTGTCTTGAAAGATAGAGCTGAATCTGCAGTACTGTGGACGCTGAGGGCCAGAGTAGACCTCCACTGTTTAAATCATGCAGAACATAAGCTGACCTGACTATCCATTAAACTACTTAATATTAATTGTTTGTGTTTTTTATTGTTTTACTTTTAGACCAGGAATGGAGAACGCCTGACAATGGGATGTTAAGACTTCTTCCTCTGGTTTAGAAAAAGCTACAGGACATCAGTGATCACATCTTCTCAGTGCTCACGTCTTCACTGTAGAGTACAACTGAACAAACTGTTAAGAAGAAGAAGAACATGAACATGAAAGACACTTTCACAGGGAAGAGCAAGAAGCCAGTTTATCTGTGTTAATGAATCTGTATTTTAAACACAATATCAAATCTGTTTCTGGATCATAGTTGACTGGATGGAATTCTGTGGCACTCATTTGTGCAGTAGGAGTAAAGTCTGTGAATGGATTATGATGTTAATGACATTTTGGCGACATTTTTATTTATCTTCAATCTCATTTGTGTTTATGCTACTTTCAATGTTATGCTGTATCTTCCAATGAAGTGTAATAAAGTATGGTGAATACCTGTGAACGTGGTGTTTGGTACAGTAAATACAATTTTACTTGGCTCTTATGGGTTTATATCATTATTTACATATAATTAATTACCATGATTTTTCTACTTAGGACATCTATTTAGGATCTTATTAATGATGATTTGCTACAAACACTTAAAGCTGAGCTGAAGATGATCCATGTTAATCGTTCTGGTACATCTACTACTGCATTCAAAGTGACAGCTGGACATTACTGATGGAGCAAGAAGAGGGGATGAAGATGAAAGTTTAGCACTGTTTCTTTGTTAATTTTACTGAATGATGCACTATAATTGTGTAATAGTGAAGTGTACATTTATAAATATTTTTTTTGTTTACTGCCAACACTGGAAGTTGGATAATGGCAAGTTGCTGCAGGTTCATCCATTATATACTGTTCAAAAAATTAAAGGAACACTTTTTAATCAGAGAATAGCATCAAGTCAGTTAAACTCCTGTGATATTGATCTGGTCAGTTCAGTAGCAGAGGGGGTTGCTCATCAGTTTCAGCTGCTTTGGTGTTAATGACACTAACAACAGGTGCACTAGATGGGCAACAATGAGACGACCCCCAAAACAGGAATGGTTTTACAGGTGGAGGCCACTGACATTTTTAACCCAACTCATCTTCTCTGACTGCTTTTCACCAGTTTTGCAGTTTGCTAGGGTCAGTGTCACTACTGGTAGCATGAGGCGATACCTGGATCCTACAGAGGTTTCACAGGCAGTACAACTCTTCCAGGATGGCACATCAATACGTGCCATTGCCAGAAGGTTTGCTGTGTCTCCCAGCACAGTCTCAAGAGCATGAGGAGATTCCAGGAGACAGACAGTTACTCTAGGAGAGCTGGACAGATCCTTGTCCTGCTGATGGGCTAAGGACCTTCTACGGCCCTGTCCAGCTCTCCTAGAGTAACTGTCTGTCTCCTGGAATCTCCTCATGCTCTTGAGACTGTGCTGGGAGACACAGCAAACCTTCAAACAATGGCACGTATTGATTGCCATCCTGGAGGAGTTGGACTGCCCGTGCAACCTCTGTAGGGTCCAGGTATCGCCTCATGCTACCGGTAGTGACCCTAGCCAAATGCAAAACTGGTGAAAAATGGTCAGAAAAGATCAATTGGGAATGTCAGTGGCCTCCACTTGTAAAACCATTCCTGTTTTGGGGGTTGTCTCATTGTTGCCCATCTAGTGCACCTGCTGTTAGTTTCATTAACACCAAAGCAGCTGAAACTGATGAGCAACCCCCTCTGCTACTGAACTAACCAGATCAATATCCCAGGAGTTTAATTGACTTGATGCTATATTTCATCAGATGGTCTCACAACACCCATCAAAACCTATTCAAGCATGATGTTAGCAAAGGGGGGAAAGAACAAATACTTCAATATTTTAATGTGATTCAACAAAGTTTGTTATCCATGATGTGGAGAACACATCTGTGTAGATGTCACTGCCCTTCTACTCCTGAGGGGCCAGTAATGGCCCCTGGAAGAGCAAAAAGAAAAAGAAAAATGCACATTTAAAATGGCTGTAACTCAAAGTCCGGTTAGCATATGAAATAGAAAGTCATTAGGACAACTGCTTATGCTATGTTTACTAAATAATGTTGGGCACAGTTGTTAGACATACACGAAAAGCTGTATTGAAACGTTTTTTAAAAGTGCTCACAGTAAAATATCAAATTTCAATCTGTCCCTCATGTATGTAATAAATGTTTGCACAATAAACATATCTAGACACAGAGTTGTCCATTAAAGATCTTATTTATTTATTATTTATCATTTCATTACTAAACGTTTTAAACTACATTACCCATATGTTTCTGTCATTCAATCAATGGAACGGGAAACATGGCGCTGTAGTTCATTGAAATAGGCAGAGATGCTAGGGTTAGGGTTTGGATCTCGGTAATGGAGTAATTTCTCACAACATAGAAACACTTTATAGTTAACTTAATGTATGAGTAACGTAATATTCACACTAAAACATACTTTGTAAGATAAAGCGCCGTTTTATAAGCGTTAAAAGATAATCCAATCACAGCGAGTTCTGCGATAAAGTTACAGCCAATGACAACCCAGCTGAAAAGAGGCGTCACACTTACTTGTCCATTTATGGTAAATGACGACAGCTCTCCTTGGGTTCCGCCTAAAGTTAAATATTTAATTAATCTAGTTAAATATAATAAAACTCACATTTTAAAACGAAAGACTCCTTGTGTACTTAAACTAATGCATACATATATTTGAAAGAGATTTTTTTTCTAAGCAAGTATTTTAATTATGTTTTGCATATTTTAACTAAAACCTATTAAAGTGCTTCTAACTTTTATATTAGATGTATTGTATGGACACACACACACACACACACACACACACACACACACACACACACACACACACACACACACACACACACACACACACACACACACACACACACACACACACACACACACACACACACACACACACACACACACACACACACACACACACACACACACACACACACACACACACACACACACACACACACACACACACACACACACAGCATTAGAACTCTTGGAATTAAAATAATAAAAGTAACAAATGCACACAATTTTTTAATCATATTCCAATATTTAATGTCAAACTGTTTTAAGACAAATGTAATCCCCAAACTACTGCACAACAGTAAGAGTCAGTTATTATGAGAAAAAAAATTATCCAGTTACAGAGGAAATCTATTACAGTGAAACTTAACTTTAAATTGCTATGAGGAAGTATTCCTTTTTTTTTTTTTTTTACAAACCAAGAGATGAGATAACATTTTATGTGAAAATATGTTTCACATATTGGGGGGGGGGGGGGGGGGGGGGTTGGGGGGGGGTGGGTGGTGGTTGGTGGTTGGGCTGGGGGTTCACTTTTACTGTAACTAAATGAAAGGGCAAATTAAAATAGTTAATGCATTTCATAAATGTTAAATATTTTAAGCAATAAAATGCTTATACATATACATTGTCCAGTATGTCAAGCGTGTCATTTCTGTAATACTCTATCAGCAATGAACAGAATTACATAAATATTGATTGTTTTCAGAGAGTTTTCCTGAACACTCTCACTATCTTCAATTGTTCGGACAAACACCTGCTATACACACATGCAGAAATATATATTTGACAATCGCAACATGAAGTCGCTGCATGACACTAGAACTAGTGGATGGCAATTAATATGTATTTTACCAAAACTCCGGATGAGCACTGGTGCTTCTTTGATAAAGGCAATACGAAAAAAGATAAATGACTATTTTCAATATTGGTTCTGCACATTTCAAAGAGATCATAAGGAGGAGTCCATGTGAAGACTTTTAAAAAATGTGTCAGAGAGAAGGGTGCACCTCCCTGGACAGATCCTAAGCATGCCCGAACAACAACACCCAAACACAGTTATGGACACCACCAGGAGAATGCAGGGGAAGACGTGGAGACAGATGTTTCACGAAGACCTGAAGAATGTCAGTGTCCCATGGGAAGATGTGGAGAACATGGCCACAGATTGGATACATTGAAGGACAGTTGTTGCCCAATGTGCCCAGCACTTGATGATGATGTTGTGAGTTTACACATAACTGTAGGATTTCCTCCTGTAAAGAGTGTTGCATAATTTAATGTTAAATGCATTTATATAATAAATTCACTGATCACAAACTGCACAGACACTGTTAACGTACTAAATGTAAAAAAGATTCCATGTTTACTAATATAATGCATACTAATTTCATTTACAGACATTTTTTGCTTTTAATTAATTTGTACTTTGTTGAATGTTGTCATCTATATAAAAGTGACAAAAGTATCATAATTATAGTCTACTCTATGCATATATGTATGAAAATGAGAATTTGCAAAACATTTATTTAATATACATTTAATGGAAATTACAGGGATGCAAGCAGATGAAAGGTGGAAAAAGGGAGTGAGTGTGTGTGTGTGGGGCTTAACAGACTGTTTGATTGCATATCCGTGTGGTAAAATCGGCATGAGGTAAAAGCAGCAGCACCACCGCCACCATTGTCTACTGGAACATTCTCATCGTCTTGGGTCTTCTTTTTGGGTCCTTCTAGTCTCACCACCACAATATAACAGGAGAGCCTAAAAATGAAATGAGAAAAACATAGATTTATTCCCCAAATGCTGATCATTATTGGGAATTAAGTTCCTTCAGGATGAAGCAAGACCTGGTCGCCTTGGCGGGGTGGGGGGGGGACAAATATGTAATGCTCAGCTAACATTTTCCAGTGGCTGTACAAGTTGGAAATGAGGATGTCCAAAATAGTACAACACCAAGTAATGGAGTGGGACCACATCAGCCTATCAGGAGCAGTGACTGGTAAAACACCAGTAAAGGGAACAGATGTAAGGTCATCTGTTCCCTTTACAGATGTAAACCACCAAGAATAACGAGTTTCAGCTAACACACACACACACACACACACACACACACACACACACACACACACACACACACACACACACACACACACACACACACACACACACACACACACACACACACACACACACACACACACACACACACACACACACACACACACACACACACACACACACACACCCAAAATAATCCTAAATTAACAAATATTGTTAATAATCACACTACATCACCTTCTATTGTATGAATGTTGGAAATATGCATATTACATATGGAAACGTGTTTGTGATGACCATTATGGATATTTCACATTCATTTTAAATTATTAACATTGTCATTCGTGAGGGATTTTTTTATTTTTATTTACAGTAAATTGCATCTGACTTACAGCATGTACAGAGTCCTGCTTCCATTCGTGCACGCATTTTGCTCGGTTTAATAATACTAACCTTTTGATAAACCACATATCAAAAGAAGAACAGCTTTCGGAGTTAGGCATTCTTGAATTATCCAGTTCTGAAATGGCAATAAATATTGAACATCTACCATCTACCATAAACAACACTTTACTTTGTATAGAAATATCACAAAATTACTATATACAATTATTGAATAAGCAATGTACAATAAAAAAATAAAACAATATATATTACAAAATTAATTAACTTAAACAAATGACTCCTTGGGCTCCCAAGTAGGAGTCCACTGTTTCCCACTGAAAACAGAAGGGAGACAATTACGTTACATGTGATATTTTAATTATTCGATTGGGAATGTTAACTTCAAACACATTTGCACATTCTTAAAAATAGGTCTCGGTAAAAACGATTGACTTCAAAACGTGTATGAGAGTGAAATAGAGTAAGAGCAAACTTATTTCTGTATTTGTCATATAGTAGAACACATACCATGCTGCACAAGGCTCCCAGTCAATCAGCAATTCTGTTTGGCCCTATGACAGGAACAACAATACATGCTTACATATTGTTTGCATCAGGCTTTGGTAACAGCCGCCATGCTTCCTGTTTTACCATGATAATCAAAGTATTTTAGTCAAGAGGCTATAGTATATACTGTATATAATATTTACATTATTTGACTATTTCCCAGCTTGACTTCTCTGATTGACAGGTATTTTAACTTAACATATTGACTTAAATCTTGACTAGTTTAACGTAAATAGAACAAATAAAGAGTAGTATGGTGTTCTGTTATGCATGTCTTACCTTTCTCACTCTTTCTTTCAGAGCACTCCTAATTGGATAAACACCTAGGCCTGTGTGGTAGGAGCAATCTGAAGGCATCAAAACTCAGATTAGGAACACAATAACTTCATTAACATATCCAGGTCAAGCATTCACATCAAAGTGATCAAATATCAAGTCTGAATGCAAATGTATTAAGTCATTTAAACTTACTTTTTTTTTTTTTGTTGCTTTTATCCATTTCTGTCTCTGTGGGACAGAAAAAACAGACATATATCCACTCAAAAAAGGCAAACAATTCAAACACTCTTCATAGCATTTATTACAAATATCAATATCATTAAAAAAACTGACAAATGCAAAACATGCCTGACTTCCGCTTTCTCTTCCCTGTTGACCCTGTGGTTTTGAAGAAAACAATTAAGGACTATCTAGTTATATCTTTTTATACATGTTCATTAAAACAGGCACAAATTCACACACTCACTTGCTCACTCTCTCTCTCTCTCTCTCTCTCACACGCACACACAGACGCGCGCGCGTGCGCGCGCACAAACCCTCATGTGTAACCTATGTAATACCACAAAAATTATCATGAACACCCAATCAGAACTAAATCAATCAATTGAGAAGTTGCCAAGCAAAATTGCTGAAAAAGTTGTTGGATACAGTACATACCATAGTCTTTCTTATGTGTGCAATAACCGCCATTGTAACAACTGACATCCTTAGCATAGCTTAGCTTGACCAAATCACAGGAGTACTTGGTCCAAGCTAAGCTAATGATTTCAGTTGGAGACAAAGAGCCTTCAGCTTACATGGCCCCTCCGACTTCAAAATAATTAGGCTATATGTCGAACTGTATTTGTTGCATGCAAATACAAAAAATGATATGTCCCTCCTAATCGAACTCTCTGGTAGACAGCAAGTGAGCGAATTAACCAAAACGTGGCAGAATGTTGCCTTAAGAGCTTCAAAAGTTAGCTGTAAGAGTTACCTTTTTTAGGTAGCTGTATTTCCACCACATCAGGGCTTTTCAGCCCCACCTTGTCCAAAAGGCCTGCCGTCTCCACAGCTGGGCCTTCCAGCCCCGCCTCCTCCACGAGGCCTTCAGCCTCTACACTGGGGCCTTCCAGCCCCGCCTGCTCCACGAGGCCTTCAGCCTCTACAGCTGGACCTTCCAGCCCCGCCTGCTCCACGAGGCCTTCAGCCTCCACAACTGGGCCTTCAAGCCTCGCCTGCTCCACGAGGCCTTCAGCCTCCACAGCTGGGCCTTCCAGCCTCGCCTGCTCCACGAGGCCTTCAGCCTCCACAGCTGGGCCTTCCAGCCTCGCCTGCTCCACGAGGCCTTCAGCCTCCACAGCTGGGCCTTCCAGCCCCACCTCCCTCATGAGGCCTTCCGGCTCCGCCTCCTTCACAACGATTTCTGGCCCTGCCTCCCCTGAGGTGCCCTGCTCGTCACAGGGGGTGAGGGTCAGGGTGACGACAGTGTCCTCACTCGCCTTCCAACCTGTTCAAATTTGATTAGAAAAAAAAAGTAGGAATGAGGCTGAACTATAATGTATTATAAAAATTCAAAAAGGCTGATTATTTGACCTTTCCACACACAAGAATTTTAAGAGTATATTTCTTAGCTTAGTATACATTTACATATTTCTGAAACACAGGCAAAAATGGGCTATAGGCTTTTTTTCACACTGGATGCAAGTTTACATGATGTTGGTTAAGGCGTGAATAGCTAAAGGCAAAACAATGGGGAAAACAGGGAAACTTGGTACAACATACACCAAATATCGAACTGGCATCTAAAGAAAACCCAGCTATGTTTTACAAAATTTTCAGACTACACTTGGTAACCTATATTAACAGGGCAATGTATTGAACATGGCTGGAATTATAACCTTAAAACACAGAAGTACTATTTATTTATTGTTTGACTTCAACAAAAAGTAGTTCTAGCTTCAGTGGACAGTGTCTTGTTGCCACAATTTTCTCGTCCATGTAACCAACATTCCACAACGTTGAAATGTAATAAGATTGTCATTTGTTGTATAAACTATAAATATTTGATAAGTGCTGAAAAAATAGGGAAGGATTGATAATCAACTGTATACTGTCCATCTCACCTGCACAAACCAACTCATAAAATGCAGTCAGTTTGCTGAGGTGTTGTGTAGCCAGCGGGTCCAGCTCGCATCTTGGGGTGAGGGAAGTTATTTTTGGTCTCTTGCCTTCCTTCTGAAGGAGGAGGAGTGGCTTGTAGCCAATTGCATGTAGCTTCTCAAGCTGCAAAGACATTTATTTGTAAAAGATAAAAAAGTTATCGAAAAACCTGTGTATAAATTCAGTTTGAGGCAAGACTTGAAATTTGTTTTAAGACCAAACATTGACTAAAATTACCAATTTGAACTTACACAGGCACTGACTCCACACTTACCCCCTTCTACCCACCTACTGTGCAATATTTAACATTTAATACTTTTGATAACACTGATATTCTGTGAAATTTCATTACTGTTCAATATTTAATACTTCATATTTTTGATACAATCAAAATCACACAATATACAAAACATATATTATCTTTCTATTTTAATGTATATAGCTTTTCTGAACTATTTTTATTTTATTCCTTGTTGTTACATCTTGTTGTACATGTGTATAAAAACAATAAAAGGCATTCTATTCTATTCTATTCTGAAGAATCTGTCTTTAAAGTTAAACTCCACTTTTATCAGTAGTACCTATATTCCTTATTAATATTACAATGAATGCCATGACTACATTAAATTCAGCACATACTACTGAAAGGGGGAATCACATGCTCAATTTAAGTCAGTTTTTCAATAAAGATTTACCTGGCCCGCAACTTGGACCCAGTTTTTAATTTTGGACCACCGTGTGTTTAAGTTTAACATGCCTACACTAGGCTTTAACTGTGTGAAAGAGAACCTTCAAGTTGCATTTGGTGTTTAAACTGTTTAGAGGTCGGTAAACTCTATATTTCAGAAATCTGGTTTAAATCACTCTTTTCTAAAATAAAAATAAAAGCATTTGAAAAATATCAAAAATGTCTGGTAAAGAGACTGGTAAATGTGACGACCCTATTAAATAAGGTAGTGTTAATTGTACACACCAAAATGATGGCTTCATCCCTCAAGGCTGCCTCATTGTGGTTTTTTTTAAGATTCCCCAGCCACTCCCTCTTCTTCATGTCAAGGGCCTGCAGCCTCTTCATCAAACGTGCCTTCTTGGGCTGCTCTGCCCCACAGGCCTTACAAATTTTTGTGGCACAGGGCATGACCTGGGGGCAGTTGGGGCACTTTTTTTTATTTGAAACCATGTTGTCTGAGGAGAAAAAAGGAAAAAAGAGAAATACACAAAGATGGCAATATCCGAAATCCTTGTCCTTGTGGGGACATTTTTTGGTCCCCATGAGGAAATCATACTAATAGATATTTTTTAAAAATGTAAAAATGCAGAATGTTTCCTGTGAGAGTAAGGGTAGGGGCAGGGGCAGCGTAGGGGGATAGAAAATAAGTTTTGTACAGTATAAAAACCATTACGCCGGAATGTCCACATAACATGGAAACACAACGTGTGTGTGTGTGTGTGTGTGTGTGTGTGTGTGTGTGTGTGTTGCCCAGATGAGAGACAGAACGATACTCGGTTACTTAACGTAACCTCGGTACTCTCTAGAAGAGGGAACGAGTATTGCGTAAGTTCCTTACGCTACGGGAAAGTATTCTTTCTTCGAGATTTCTGAAAAACCCAAAATTATCCTTAATTTTGTAACATTGTCAACGCAGTGCGGCAGCCTGGCAGACCATAGCAGGCTATTCCAGCGTGCTATTGGCTGCTCTGCTGGCAACTGCAGCAGCCTATCGGTGAGCCCGCGTGACGTGGCGACCAATGAGGGCGCTTCGCGCCCACCTGGCTTCATTTGCCTACAGGTGGGGCGTGGCCACGTGTATATAAGCAGGGCTCACGGGCTGCATATTCGGTTTTCGTAGTTCTGAAGCGTAAAAGCCCGCGGGGCGCACGGCAAGGAACGCAATACTCGTTCCCTCTTCTAGAGAGAACCGAGGTTACGTTAAGTAACCGAGTATCGTTCTCTTACGAGAGGTTCTCTCGTATTGCGTAAGTTCCTTACGCTACGGGAACATATTGTCAACGCCGTGCGCGCCTCGCGTACAGCATATGTATCCCAGGGAACCGGGGACCATAACACTGCTCGGGCAGGGTGGCCGGTAAGGAAAACGGGCCACCACATCTACAGACACTTCATTCGAACTGACGGGTGGTTACAACGGGTGGTTACAACACCCTGTCCCATGAATGAGGGAACGGCACCTGCCGGTCTCCTTCAAATTCACCACACCTTGTCTCATGAATGAGGGAAACGGCAACGCCGGTCGCCTTCAAATTCACAATATTTTGTTATATGAGTGAGGTAACGGCACCGCCGGTCACCTTCAAACTCACAACAGCTCGTCTCGTAAATGAGGAAACGGCACCGCCGGTCTCCTTCAAATTCACATGAGCCTAGTACCGAACTTACTACCAGTATGTGAGCTATGTCTGCGCAGAATCACTGGGCAGGACCAACAGCCCTATTGAACTGGTAACACTTTCGCCTGTAAGGCAGGAACTTCCAGATTGTAAAATCTCACGAACGTAGACGGGGAGGCCCAGCCTGCCGCCATACAGATATCGTGGATGGAAATCCCTCTGGCCCAAGCCCACGAAGAGGCCATGCCTCTGGTGGAGTGTGCTCTGACACCTAGCGGGCACTGCAGGTGTTTGGAAGCGTATGCAGTTGCAATCGCGTCCACTATCCACCTGGAAAGGGTCTGTTTCGAGGAGGCGAGACCTTTAGTGCGCCCACCAAACGAAACAAATAGCTGCTCAGAACGCCTGAAGGCGGCGGAGCGTGTGACATAAACCCTCAATGCCCTGACAGGGCAGAGGATATTGCCACCGTCACCTCGTCGGATGCTGGCAGAGCCGAGAGGGAGATAATCTGCGCCCTGAAGGGAGTGCCAATCGCTTTGGGGACATAACCATGCCTCGGTCTGAGAATGACCTTAGAGTCATTAGGACCGAACTCCATACACGTCGGGCTCACTGAGAGCGCGTGTAGATCCCCCACGCGTTTCACTGAAGCCAGAGCTATCAGGAACGCGGTTTTTAGCGAAAGGAACCTTGGTTCCACAGTCTCGAGCGGTTCAAAAGGATGGGCCTTCAGGGCCTCTAGGACCAAGGCCAGATCCCATATAGGAACCGATGGGGGCCGCGGGGGATTCATCCGTCTGGCTCCTCTGAGGAAACGGATGATGAGCTCGTTCCTTCCTAGCGTGCTACCTAGCGTCGTCTGAGCGAACGCTGCTATAGCCGCCACATACACTTTGAGCGTGGAAGGGGACCTGCCCAGTTCCAAAAGCTCTTGGAGGAAGGAGAGCACCCGCTGGACCCCACATTGCTGTGGGTCCAATCCCTTGGAAACACACCACTCAGTGAACACCGACCACTTAGAACTATATAACCGCCTCGTCGAGGGGGCTCTAGAGTGTGAAATCGTGTTCATAACCCCTTCGGGCAGGTCAACGGGTATCCGTTGGTCACCCATACATGCAGAGACCAACGCTCTGGATGGGGATGCCAAACTGACCCTCCTGCTTGAGAGAGGAGGTCTGCTCTCAGCGGAACTGGCCAGGGGGGTGAGTGCGACAGCTTCACCAGCTCTGGGTACCAAATCTGGTTCTCCCAGCGCGGCGCTATAAGGAGCACCAGGCGGCGCGTCTCCCTGATTTTCGCTATGACCTGGGGCAATAGGGAAATCGGCGGGAAAGCATACAGCGGGAGGCTGGGCCAAGGTTGGGACAGCGCATCCTCGCTTTTGGACAGAAACCTCGGGCAGCGGGCGTTCTCTTTTGTTGCAAAGAGGTCGAGCTCCGCTCTGCCGAATAGGCGCCATACCAGCTGGACTGTCTGAGGGTGCAGGGACCATTCTCCTGGGAGAATGAGGCCCCTGGACAGCTTGTCCGGGCCCACATTGAGGTGGCCCGGTACGTGCGCAGCTCTCAGCGAGCGCAGCGAGCTGTGTGCCCACACGAGCAGGCGTTCTGTCAGATTGCCCAGACACCTGGACCTGACACCGCCCTGCCGGTTCACATAGGGCACCACTGTGGTATTGTCCGACCGGACCAACACGTGGTGTCCTCGTATAAGCGGGAGAAACTGCTTGAGCGCGTTCTCTACCGCTATCATCTCCAAACAGTTTATGTGTAGGAGCTTTTCCCCGCTCGACCAGAGGCCCGAGGCCGATCTGCCCTCGAAAACGGCGCCCCAACCCGTGGTGGAGGCGTCCGTCGAGATGACCTTGCGGTGTGAGATGGCTCCCATCGTCACTCCCCGCTGGTACCAGTCGGCTACTAACCAGGGCTCTAGGGCTGAAACGCAGCCCTGAGTCACTCTGATCCTGAAGCCTCCGGACGCCCAGGCTCTGTGAGGCACTCGGGCGTTTAACCAGCATTGCGGCGGGCGCATGCGCATTAAGCCCAGCTGGAGCACAGCTGCAGCTGAGGCCATACGTCCCAGCATCCTCTGAAAGAGCTTGAGAGGTGCGATTTTGCCCGGCCGGAAGTACGCATCCATGCGCCGAACTTGGCGCGCGCGTTGGGGTGACAGGCGGGCTGACATTGCCACAGTGTCCAGATTCAAACCCAGAAATGAGGTTGATTGCGTGGGCACTAATGAGCTCTTGGTCCAATTGACCGTGAGCCCCAGGCTGTCCAGATGGCTGAGCAGCATTGCCCTGTGGGCGAGGAGCTCGGCCTCTGACTGCGCCAGGATGAGCCAATCGTCCAGATAGTTCAACACTCGCATCCCTCGACCTCTCAGGGGAGCGAGGCCCGCGTCCATGCACTTCGTAAATGTACGGGGTGCTAGTGACAGGCCGAACGGAAGGACGGTGTATTGATAAGCCTGGCCGTCGAAGGCGAATCGTAAGAATGGCCTGTGACGCGGCGTTATCTTGATTTGAAAATATGCGTCTTTCAAATCTAGGGAGATTAGCCAGTCTCTCGGGCGAATATGCGCGAGGATCTGCTTGGTCGTGAGCATCTTGAACGATCTTCTCATAAGAGCTTTGTTCAGACGCCTCAGATCCAGAATCGGTCTGAGCGACCCAACCCTTTTTGGCACGAGAAAATACCGGCTGTAAAAGCCTGACTCGCTCATAGAATGGGGAACCGGTTCTATAGCCCCTTCGCACAGCAGTGTGGCTATCTCCGCTCGAAGTAGATGTGCTACTTCCTCGCTCACTCTCGTCTCCGTACGCGCACAGAAGCGCGGAGGGCGGCGAGCGAACTGCAGAGTGTAGCCGTGCTTCACTGTTTTCAGCACCCATTCTGATACACCTGGAATGGCTTCCCACGCTCTCGCGTGTGCCACACGGGATAGAACGGCCTCCGGGCTCGAAAGGCCGCGCTTTGCGGGTTCGACGGCCTGTATAGGAGGGGCGGGCGCAGTCCGCGCGCTCTCTGTGCTGTGGGCCAGCCGATCGCTCGCGATGGCTGGCCGCCCTACACACTGTATCTCTGCCGCTTCGAGCAGGGAGTGGCTTGTGTGTGGCCTTACACTCGTCGTTCCGGCCACCTTGGGCTGAGAACAAATGGTGTGTGGCGCGGCGCATGGCGCCGGGGGCAGAATGTTCGCGAAAATGTGTGAGCGCGTTTGAGCGGGCACAACTCTTACGCGTGGAACATGACCGGTTAAGAGTGGCTGTGTGACAGCGCATGTGGTGATTAGGCGTGGGCGCAAATAAGCGGACACGTGACCTAACTCTAGCACTCGAGCGGCCGGTGGCCGCTTTATGTGAGTGAGAGACACGGGATTTGTGGTGCTTGGGTGCAGGGGTGAACACAAAAGTGGGCACGTTTACTGCATTTGAAAACACATACGGCGTGAGCCGTGCAACCAGAAAAAAGGCAACTTCGTGATTTCTCTGGTTCGTCATAAAAACGGCGGTTGTAGACAGGCGAGAGGGCAGTTTTGCCGGCTCGTTTGCTGCGTGAGAGCCATCTGCAGCAGCCACAGGAGTGGGGGCTGACAGGAAGAAGAGTTTTGACTGTGGTCCGACCACGGCGGGACTTAACCGTCGCTTCCCCCCTCTGCTAGGAGGACTTTGGAGGGGCTACAGTTGGAAACAGGCGAGAGGGCGAGTTCGCCGGCTCGTAGGCTGCGTGGAAAACATCTGCAGTAGCCACAGGAGTGGGGACTGACAGGAAAAACAGAGTTTTAACGGTGGTCCGGCCGCAGCGGGACTTAACCGTCTTTTCTCTCCTTATGTATAGACGTCCAAAAATACTCGAGCACCACGTGGTGCGAGTTAGCTTTCTGTATGTAAGAAAAGCTGGCCGCGAGCCCGGGGAAGCGGACAGTAAAACATTTTTATCTTCCGCGAGAGCTGGGCTCGAACTCGGGTCTCCGGCGTTTCAGCCGCTGATTTTGCCACTGTGCTACCGGGAGGGACACAATAGCGTTCAGTTAGCGCGAGCATACAGCAGTACGTCCTCGTGCTTGTTGGCAGTCGTGCGTGCATAAAAGACAGGCTCGTTACTGCAATAGTAATATTTCCAGCCGCCTGAACTAGAGAGGGGGCTGAGAAATGCTAGAGAATGGCGGTTCGTCCGGCCACAGCGGGACGAAAACACCCTCTGTTAATTTCCCGGTGAGTGCGGCGCGCGCACGTGCGCTGAACGTGCTCGTGACCGAGCGCATTCACATTCCTTGTGAACGGCGCAATCTGCGCGGTCCAAGAGGGGGGAGTGCGGGTTCGTTGGAGAGCATATGTCAGCGTCATGTCTTATGACGGCGTATGTTTGCTGGCGTGCGTGTCTTAACAGGCTCGTGTACAGCAATATGAACAATTCCAGTCGCCTGAACTCATGAGGGGACTGAAAAATGTGCGCGAGGGTGGAACAGCTCTCTTGTAACGTAAAGAGAGCTGCAGGATCGTGCATTTCTGCCATCCCTTGTATATAAGCGGCGCATCAGCGCGGCATGAACAGAGGGGGGAGGAGGCTCGCTCCGAGACCGTTCATTTCTACCATCCCTTGCAAGCGGCGCGGTGGCGCGGCTTGAACAGAGGGGGAGGAGGCTCGCTCCGAGACCGTTCATTCCTACCATCCCTTGAAAGCGGCGCGGTGGCGCGGCTTGAATAGAGGGGGAGAAGGCTCGCTCCGAGACCGTTCATTCCTACCATCCCTTGTAAGCGGCGCGGCTTGAACAGAGGGGGAGGAGGCTCGCTCCGAGACCGTTCATTTCAACCATCTCTTGTAAGCGGCGCGGTGGCGCGGCTTGAACAGAGGGGGGGAACAGCGGAGTGATGTCGTCATAAAACTGCTCGAGTCGAGCCCGCAGGGTCGACATAGAGAGTTCCTCACACTCGGGGCATTCGCCCGCGAGGAGTGCGGCGGCGGCGTGGTCACGGCCCAGACAGAGAGCGCAGACACATGGCGGTCTCTGGTGCTGAGCTGCACGTGGCACGAGCCGCAGGTGGAACGAGGCGTTTTGATAAAAACGCTTGTGCTCTTTTATGAAACGTGTGACGCAACGGCGAGAACACGTGCAATGAAAGGATATAATGCTGCCGGATAGCAGAGCAGGCACGGATGGCTGAAGGTGGCGCGATGCTGCCGGCTTCTCCAGGCGCTGTCCTCTGCTTGCTCGTCTGCACGATCACGGCGGCGGGTTCCAGATCCAGCGATGCGAAGGGCTTCGCTGAAGAAAAGAAAATCGAATATGCAGCCCGTGAGCCCTGCTTATATACACGTGGCCACGCCCCACCTGTAGGCAAATGAAGCCAGGTGGGCGCGAAGCGCCCTCATTGGTCGCCACGTCACGCGGGCTCACCGATAGGCTGCTGCAGTTGCCAGCAGAGCAGCCAATAGCACGCTGGAATAGCCTGCTATGGTCTGCCAGGCTGCCGCACTGCGTTGACAATGTTACAAAATTAAGGATAATTTTGGGTTTTTCAGAAATCTCGAAGAAAGAATACTTTCCCGTAGCGTAAGGAACTTACGCAATACGAGAGAACCTCTCGTAAGAGAACATAGTCCTATTGATAAAGGAAAAATGTGACAATTTAATGTATAACATTATTAAATTACACAAGAAGCGAAAAGGAAGAGTTGAGAAAATGTTTGTGAACTAGTAGGCTACACTAACATGTGACATGCTAGGACATGCAATTAGCACTTTATAGGGTTTTATATCAGACAAATGGAAACACCAAAGCAATCTCACAAAAAGTTAAAATAGGGCATAAGACAGTCATTACAATACCCCAGCACGTTACATACTTGACTACACGTGCATTTTTATTTCTATTAGCCTACCTTAATCAACGACGCCGGATAGAGGAAGTTATTGGGGAGAGCTCCGTCATCCGGATATTGTAAAAAAAAAAAAAAAAAAAAAAACTTGAGAAAAATTCAATTAAATGAACTAAAAGTATTTTTTATTATTTCAACAGGGCATCAGAAGAAAGGGAGCTTTAAAAAATATATTTCGGAGATTAACTTACTGTAACAAAACTGAGCAACGTACTGTATTGCTGGTGACAAAAACACCAGTTTAAATCACTGGTACTTTTTTTCTGTGAGATGCGCAGTGGTTATTTTTTATTTTTATTGAATTTTTAAAATTACAGAATTCAATATCAAGTCCTTGACACATTACTTTTACACATTTTTCACATTTAGTAATGTAGTAAAAAAAAAAAAAAACTTAAATTAAAGGGCATCACAAACGTATGTTAAATTCATTTAGGCTGACCCGCTGGTCGCTTTGTGATATGAATGTCCGCAGGCGCACTGTATTGTGGCTAATGGGCCCCGCTCGGCCCGTGTTCTGGCTTACTGTAATATCACCTTTAATAAGACCGAAATAATATTATTATAAAGAAATTAATGAATACAATGATAACATCGAAATAAACGTTGATAGATGTAGCCTATAGTCTTAAAAATATCAATAAACAGCAAAGCAGCCCAGCTTCGAAATAATAACCGGAAAAGACCGAGATATAAAAATACATAATTAATATACAGCACCGCCACTCCCACCAGGCGCTGTGCGAGGGCACCGACTTGCTGAGTGGGCACCAAAAATAGCCTAATGAAAAACCGATATTATTTCAGTATATATTATTATGCTCACACCTGACGAAGTTTGACAGTAGGAGGTAAAGGACTGGCTTTATTTTTAAAATCATAAAATAATTATGGTTAGGCCACCAAAATGGCTAGCAGCAGCACTGCACATATATAAACCGTGATAAGATCTCGTGAATAAATGCATTAGTGAATAAATGTTGATTAAACAGCTTCTCTGCTGCAGCCCGACTGGCAGAAAGAATCGTGCTGTTGCACGAAAGATGCATCCAATTGAAATGCATTAGTTTAAAAAACGTGCTGCTATTACGAAAAGAACGAAATAAACGTGTCCCTGCCACGAATAAATAGATTCAATTTCGTGACTATTTCACGAACGGCCGTGAGACTGGGTTGCAATGACAGTGAAGCAACTGTTTTCAGCTGCATGTGTTTTATTACAGAGCTTTCTACTTCTGACGTTTTTGCAGTGGCTTTGCTTTTCCTTGTTTTCTGTAATTTAGTGATTTTAAAGTAATTCTTTACATCTGTGGACCAGTCAGCAATTATAATTTATATACTATATAACATAGAGGCCTGTTTACTGCACCATATTGCCACACAATGTAGATCATACAAAAATAAATGTAATTTTAGTTTTTAATTAAATAGTAAGAAATCTGACAGGTTGGTAATATTAGCAAAGTTAATAGGGACATTTTCTAAAAAGGGCCCCTAGTTCAACATTAGGCTTCAGTATTTGAGTAGTTTGCATTATTAAACAACAAAATTAAAAATGTTTGATCCTTAAATCTCACCCCAGCCAAACAAAGTTGGAAACCCTGATACTGTTAGTTTATGAATAAAATAATTGTTCAGTTTTAAGAGCAAAATAATATCCATTTAAGCACATCAATGTGCAAAGTATGTTGCTTTAGCCTGAGAAGTTTTTCCTTTTTGGTGCAGGGTTAAAGAGAAATGGTGTGTTTGGTTTCACGTGTGAAAACTCCAAAATATAAAAGTAACCTTTAAATATGAATAAAATATTAATAAAATCATGTATGCTTTTACAAATGCAAAGAATAAAATGCGTCTTGATCTGACGCATTGGGTAAACAACTGAAATGAATGGAGCACCCAACGCGTCAAAATAGTGACGCCTAGGGGTGCTTAGCGTCTTCGTTGCGACGCGGAAGGCACTTGACCATGCTTCGTTTTTCGACGCCCTGGGAGTGAGAACGGGTTGTCATTTTCCTTTATTCCCCTTTTTTTGTAATGCACTTTTTCCATTACTCTTCATATCTGTCTGGGTCTTTTCTCATTACCTCTGCATTTCTGTCTTCTTATTGTAGGCTACATGAATTTGGTATCAGAATTAGGCCTGTTGCGACCTCCCAGGTCAGGAGAAGTCGCCAGCTTGTCTGGAACAAGTCAGTCAATCTCCCTAGGATGCACGTTGTCCACCTCTAATACGGATTTGTAAGTCAAGTCAAGTCAACTTTATTTATATAGCGCTTTTAACAATGTAGATTGTTTCAAAGCAGCTTTACAGTGTTAAACAGGAAAAAAATGCAGCATAATTTTATTAAGCTGTATAGCCATTTGATGTCATCAGTTCATTTCAATTTCTATACAGTGACAGTGTGGGCTTTAGATCAATAATTAGATCAGTAATTTAGTTTATATGGTCAATTTAGTTTATAAATTAGATTTATTACGGTGTTTAGTTGAAAAATTTAGTGTAAAAAAGAATAGCACATACACAGATTTACATTTACATTACATTTATGCATTTAGCAGACGCTTTTATCCAAAGCGACGTACAACTTGGGGGTACATGAAGCGATTGGTCATGAAGAGTCGAGAAGCGCAATAAGAGCCTGAAATCCTGAGACCGTGTACATTGCTCAGTGTAGCACAGGCTAGAGTAGGGAGGGAAGAAGGAAGAGAAAGAGGAAAGGAAAGCGTTTTTTTTTTTTTTTTTTTTTTTTACAGATACACATCTTCTCCAAGGTTGGAGTTGTTTGATCGTCAACTGAAAACAGCATCTTCTCCAAAACATACAGATCCCATGTTCTTCTCCTGAGAGAGAAGTACAGGAATTTATTCATCTTTATTCTTTAGTGTTTCAGTAAAATAATAATATAAATTAAAGACAAATCCATATTTCATCTCTGGAAGCCAGGCTGAATGAGTAAGCACTGCTACTACACTCCTCAGAGCAGGGGCGTAGGAACGACTTTGACATTGGGGGGGACATTTTGGCCACTATGAATCAACGTCCATCCCACCACCATAATAGTAACATACAGTATGGTGACATGATACAACATGTATGTTTTGCTCATGTGATAATGTAACGGGAAAACAACATTCTGCATGTTGAAATGTGCAGTAAGTTCACATTCAATTTTGAATCCCATTGCCATTTTACTATAAAATGATGCAATCTTTGTTAATAGGCTTTTATTCTGTTAGCAGAAAATTAAATACAATTTTTTTTTACCAGATGGTGCCATTTTGTTCAGGTTTGGCCTATAAATAAAATACTCACTTTATTCCTGTTTTCTGCTTCTGCATATTCTAAAGACAATTTGATAAATTATGCAGCTATAACTGTGTGGGTGTGTTATGGATGTCAGAGAGTGGTTTGTATGTGTGTAATATGTGTATGTGTATGTGTGTCTCTATATTTGAGAGAGAAAAACTTAACTACACTGCAAATCACAAATCCAAACACTGTGTGTATCAGTGGAGTTTTGCTGGCATCTAACGGGGAAATGATACTCGGTTACTTAACGTAACCTCGGTTCTCTCTAGAAGAGGGAACGAGTATTGCGTAAGTTACTTACGCTACGGGAAAGTATTCTTTCTTCGAGAACTGAAAAACCACAAAATTATCCTTAATTTTTGTTATATTGTCAACGCAGTGCGGCAGCCAGGCAGACCATAGCAGGTTATTCCAGCATGTCTATTGGCTGCACGGCTGGCAACTGCTGCAGCCTATCGGCGAGCCCTCGTGACGTGGCATCCAATGAGGGCGCTCCGCGCCCTTCACGCCTAATTTGCCTACAGGTAGGGCGTGGCCACGTGTATATAAGCAGGGCTCGCAGGCTGGAAATTCGGTTTTCGTAGTCTGAAGCGTAAAAGCCCGTGGGGCGCACGGCAAGGAACGCAATACTCGTTCCCTTTTCTAGAGAGAACCGAGGTTACGTTAAGAAACCGAGTATCGTTCTCTTATGAGAGGTTCTCTCGTATTGTGTAAGTTACTTACGCTACGGGAACTCTTTGTCCACGCCGTGCGCGCCGAGCCTATAGCATATGTATCCCAGGGAGACCGGGGAAAAACAAAGCTGGGGACAGGTGGCCGGTAGAGAAAACGGGCCAACACATGTAAAAGACTTTGTACTGATAGGTGATCACAACACCCTATCTTGCGAATAGGGGGAGCGGCACTACCGGTCCCCTAAAAATTCACATAAGCACAATACCGAACGTATGACCAGTACGCGAGCGTTGTCTGCTCAAAATCACTGGGCAGAGCTAACAGCCCATTCAAACTGATAATACCTTAGCCTGCAAGGCAGGAACTTCCATATTGTAAAATCTCACGAATGTAGACGGGGAGGCCCAGCCTGCCGCCATACAGATATCGTGGATGGAAATCCCTCTGGCCCAAGCCCACGAAGAGGCCATGCCTCTAGTGGAATGGGCTCTAACTCCTAGCGGGCACTGTAGGTGTTTGGAGGCGTAAGCTGCTGCAATCGCATCCACTATCCACCTGGACAGGCTCTGTTTCGAGGTGAAACCCTTAGTACGCCCACCGAACGAAACAAAGAGCTGCTCAGAACGCCTAAAGGCGGCGGAGCGTGTGACATAAACTCTCAACACCCTGACAGGGCAGAGGACGTTGCCACCGTCCCCCTCATCGGATGCTGGCAGAGCCGAGAGGGAG
This sequence comes from Romanogobio albipinnatus, assembly GCA_023566225.1. Classification (NCBI taxonomy): domain Eukaryota; kingdom Metazoa; phylum Chordata; class Actinopteri; order Cypriniformes; family Gobionidae; genus Romanogobio; species Romanogobio albipinnatus. The sequence goes on along the minus strand of CM042262.1, from coordinate 8,514,121 downwards.
ATAACCTGCGCCCTAAAGGGAGTACCGATCGCTTTGAGGACATAACCATGCCTCGGCCTGAGGATGACCTTGGAGTCATTCGGACCGAATTCAAGACACGCCGGGCTCACGGAGAGCGCGTGCAGATCCCCCACGCGTTTTACTGAATCCAGAGCTATCAGAAACACGGTTTTGAGCGAAAGGAGCTTTGGTTCCACAGCCTCGAGCGGTTCAAAGGGATGAGCCTTCAGGGCCTCCACGACCAAGGACAAATCCCAGATAGGAACCGAGGGGGGTCGTGGGGGATTCACTCGTCTAGCTCCTCTGAGAAAACGGATAATGAGCTCGTTCCTTCCTAGCGCGCGGCCGAGCGTCGTCTGAGCGAACGCTGCGATAGCCGCCACATACACTTTGAGCGTGGAAGGGGACCTGCCCAGTTCCAACAGCTCTTGGAGGAAGGAGAGCACCCGCTGGACCCCACATTCCTGTGGATCCAAACCTTTTGCAACACACCACTTAGTAAACACTGACCACTTGGAACTATATAGCCGCCTCGTCGAGGGAGCTCTAGAATGTGTGATCGTGTTCACAACCCCTTCGGGCAGGTCAACGGGTATCCGTTGGTCACCCATACATGCAGACACCAGCGCTCCGGATGGGGATGCCAGACCGACCATTCGGCTTGAGAGAGGAGATCTCTTCTCAGCGGGACTGGCCAGGGGGGTGAGTGCGACAGCCTCACCAGCTCTGGGTACCATACTTGGTTCTCCCAGCGCGGCGCTATGAGGATCACAGGGTGGCACGTCTCCCTGATTTTCGCTATGACCTGAGGCAATAGGGAAACCGGCAGGAAAGCATACAGCGGGAGGCTGGGCCAGCGGGCGTTCTCTCTTGTCGCAAAGAGGTCGACCTCCGCTCTGCCGAATAGGCGCCATAAATGCTGGACTGTCTGGTGGTGCAGGGACCATTCCCCTGGGGGAATGAGGCCCCTGGACAGACACATTGAGGCGGCCCGGCACGTGCGCGGCCCTCAGCGAGCGCAACGAGCTGTGTGCCCATACGAGAAGGCGCTCCGTCAGTTTGCCCAGACACCTGGACCTGACACCGCCCTGTCGGTTCACGTGCGACACCACGGTCGTATTGTCCGAACGGACTAGCACGTGGTGTCCCCGTATGAGAGGGAAAAAATGCCTGAGCGCGTTCTCGACCGCCATCATCTCCAAACAATTTATGTGGAGGAATTTCTCCCGGCCTGACCAGAGGCCAGAGGCCGGCCTGCCCTCGAAAACAGCGCCCCAGCCTGAGGTGAAAGCGTCTGTTGAGATAACCTTGCGGTGTGAGATGACCCCCATCGTCACCCCCTGCTGGTACCAGTCGGCTACTAACCAGGGCTCCAGTGCTGAAGTGCCGCTCTGAGTCACTCTGATTCGAAAGCCTCCGGACGCCCAGACTCTGTGAGGCAATTGGGCATTTAACCAGCGTTGCAGTGGGCGCATGCGCAGTAGACCCAGCTGGAGCACTGCTGCAGCTGAGGCCATACCTCCCAGCATCCTCTGAAAAGCTTTGAGAGGTGCGGTGCTGCCCGGTTGGAAAGACGCAGCCATGCCTTGGATTCGGCGTGCGCGCCGCGGTGACAGGCGGGCTGACATTGCCACAGTGTCCAGATCCAGACCCAGAAATGAGGTTGACTGCGTGGGCACTAATGAGCTCTTGGTCCAGTTGACCGTGAGCCCCAGGCTGTCTAGATGGCTGAGTAGCACTGCCCTGTGGGCGAGGAGCTCGGCCTCTGACTGTGCTAGAATGAGCCAGTCGTGCAAATAATTCAAAATCCGCATCCCCTGCCTTCTCAGGGGAGCGAGGGCCGCGTCCATGCACTTCGTAAATGTACGTGGTGCTAGTGACAGGCCGAATGGAAGGACGGTGTACTGATATACCTGACCGTAGAAGGCGAATCTCAAGAATGGCCTGTGATGGGGTATTATCCTGATTTGAAAATATGCATCTTTCAAATCGAGGGAGATAAGCCAGTCTCTCGGGCGAACGTGCGAACGTGCGCGAGGATCTGCTTGGTCGTGAGCATCTTGAACTGTCTTTTCATAAGAGCTTTGTTCAGACGCCTCAGATCTAGAATCGGTCTGAACGACCCATCCCTCTTTGGAACGAGGAAATAACGGCTGTAAAAGCCTGACTCGCTCATAGAATGGGCCCTTTGCACAGCAGCGTCGCTATTTCTGCTCGAAGTAGATGTGCTACTTCCTCGTTCACTCTCGTCTCTGAACACGCAAAAAAGCGTGGAGGGCGGCGAGCGAATTGCAGAGTATAGCCTAGCTTTACTGTTCTCAGCACCCATTCTGACGCACCCGGGATGGCTTCCCACGCTCTTGCGTGTGCTGCCAGGGGCAGAATGGCCTCCGGGCTCTGAACACCGCACTTCACGGGTTCGATAGCCTGCCTGGGAGGGGCGGGCACGGTGCGCGAGCTCTCTGTGCTTAGGGCCAGCCGATCGCTTGCGATGGCTGGGCGCCCTACACACTGTGTCCCGGCCGCTTCGAGCGGGGAATGCTTGGTGTGTGGCCCTACACGTGGAGTCCCGGCCACCTTGAGCGGGGAACACGCGGTGTGTGGCACGACGCGCGGTGGCGGTGTCGGGGGCAGAATGTTCGTGAGATTGAGTGAGCGCGCTTGAGCGGGCACAGCACTTATGCTTGGAACAAGACCGGTTGTGAGGGGCTGTGTAACAGCGCGTGTGGTGAGTAGGTGTGGGCGCAGCGAGGCGGACACGTGACCTAACTCTAGCACTCGAGCGGCCAGTGGCCGCTTTATGTGAGTGAGAGACACAGGATTTACAGTGCTTGGGTGCAGGGGTGAACACAGAAAAGTGGGCACATTTACTGCATTTGAAACACATACGGCGTGAGCCGTGCAACCAGACATAATGCATCTTTTGTGATTTCTCTGGTTCGCCGTAAAAACGGCAGTTGAAGGCAGGCGAGAGGGCAGGTAAACATCTGCAGTAGCCGTGGCAACGGGGCTGACAGAGCGTGAAGCTTTGTCGGTAGTCCAGCCCCAGCGCGACTTAGCCGTCTTTTTTTTTTTTTTTCGTGTATAGACGCCCATAAATAATTGAGCACCACGTGGTGCAAGAGGCGATTTCGCTTTCTGTATGTAAGAAAAGCTGGCCGCGTGCTCAGGGAAGCGAACAGTAAAAAATATGTATCTGCCGCGAGAGCTGGGCTCAAACTCGGGTCTCTGGCATTTCAGCCTCTGATTTTACCACTGTGCTACCAGGGTGAACACATTAGCATTCGGTTAGCGCGAGCATACAACAGTACGTCCTCATGTTTGTTAGCAGTCGTGCGTGCATTAAAAACAGGCTTGTTTACTGCAATAGTAATATTTCCAGCCGCCTGGACTTAAGAGGGGACTGAGGAATGTTTGAGAATTGGCGGTTTGTCCGGCCACAGCGGGACGAAAAACCCTCTCATGTTTGTTAGCAGTCGTGCGTGCATTAAAAACAGGCTCGTTTACTGCAATAGTAATATTTCCAGCCGCCTGAACTTAAGAGGGGACTGAGGAATGTTTGAGAATTGGCGGTTTGTCCGGCCACAGCGGGACGAAAAACCCTCTCTCTGCTCTTTTCCCGGTGAGTGAGGCGCGCGCTGAACGTTGCTCGTGACCGTGCGCTCTTTCATCCCTTGTGAACGGCGCAATCTGCACGGTCCAACAAGGGGGAGTGCGGGTTTGCTTTCTGTATGTAAGAAAAACTGGCCGCGAGAGCCGGGATCGAACCCAGGTCTCTGGCGCAAAAGCCAAAGATTCTGCCACTGAACCACAGGGGGAGAATACTTTAGCTTAGGTCAGAGAGAGCATATGTCAGCGTCATGTCTCATGACGGCGTTTGCTTGCTGGCGTGTGTGTATTAAACAGGCTCGTGTACAGCAATATGAACAATTCCAGTCGCCTGAACTTAAGAGGGGACTGAGAAATGTACGCGAGGGTGGAGCAGCTTTCTTGTAACGTAAAGAGAGCTGCAGGACCGTCCGTTTCTGCCATCCCTTGTGAGCGGCGCAGTAGCGCGGCTAGAACAGAGGGAGAGGGAGTTCGCTCCGAGACCGTTCACTCTTTTCGTGAAACGTGTGACGCAACGGCGACAACACGTGCAATGAAAGGATATTTGTCGCCGGATAGCAGAGCAGGCACGGATGGCTGAAGGTGCGAATATGGCCGGCTTCTTCAGGCGCTGTCCTCTGCTTGCTCGTTCTGCTGGGTTCGACGGCGGCGGTTCCAGATCCAGCGATGCGAAGGGCTTCGCTGAAGAAAAGAAAATCGAATTTCCAGCCTTCCCTGCTTATATACACGTGGCCACGCCCTACCTGTAGGCAAATTAGGCGTGAAGGATGCCACGTCATTGGATGCCACGTCACGAGGGCTCGCCGATAGGCTGCAGCAGTTGCCAGCCGTGCAGCCAATAGACACGCTGGAATAGCCTGCTATGGTCTGCCTGGCTGCCGCACTGCGTTGACAATATTACAAAAATTAAGGATAATTTTGTGGTTTTTCAGTTCTCGAAGAAAGAATACTTTCCCGTAGCGTAAGTAACTTACGCAATACGAGAGAACCTCTCGTAAGAGAACTGTGGCACTGCGCCCAAACAAACTGACAGAAAGCTAATTTTTTGAGATATCAACCTCAAATTTGGAACTTTTTTTTATTTATGGCTTTGGTTTTCTAGCAGTTTTAGAGTTTACCATGTTTCATAAAAAATATGTTATATAAAATATTATTCATAAACTTAAACCTATAACCTAGTTTTTTTTTTTCTTCTTCACTTTTTAAACTTTTAGTTTGGCTTCAACAATAATCTGCCAAGGGTCGTCTTTAAAATAAGACCAAATTTAAGTTTGTGCTCCCAATATTAATTTTTTATGACAGTTTTTTGACATGGATATTTTTGTCCTATTTGGACCTATGTGTAACTTTTTAAAATTGATGCAGAAGGGTTAAATGTACTATGTATGTTAACATTTATTCAGGTGGAAGTCATAGTTCCTGCTACTGAAGTCAACTAGCTTGAATAGGTGCTTGAAAACAATTATTAAGTGGACTCAAGGCTTATGAGAAACTAAGCAAATTGTATTATTTCTGTTTTTTTAATGAGGAATTTGCATTGAACAGGCAGCAACTCAACCTCCATCCCTGCATTTAATCCATTACAAATATGAATACATTTTAAAACCTCACCTCACACCCTGCACTGCCACCTGCCTCTCCTTTTGTCTCTTCCATGGTTGCATCATGGTTCTCCTAATAACACAATGGCGGAGATTAAAGAGCTGCTGCTACATGTGGTGCTTAATCTCCATTTTAGAGATTAGACAACAAATTTGACAGAATGACAAGAACCAAGCAGACTGCTGCTCGTAAATCCACCGGTGGTAAAGCCCTGAGGAAGCAGCTCACTACTAAAGCTGCCCGGCCACTGGCAGCATCAAGAAGCCTCATCGCTACACTGCAAAAAAAGTAATCATGGGTCTTGTAATTTTCACAACATAAACAAAGGTGATAATTAATATATTATTAATATATTATAATAGATAATTAATATATTAATATATTAATTAATATATTTTATTAAGAAAATTGTGGTTCAGTGTTGTACAGAAAATATTGAGTACATTTCACTAATAAAACCAAGAGATATAATTTCCAAATTTTTTCAAGGAAATGTAAAATATTTTGAGGCTTGAATTGAGGAACAGATTAAGCTGATAAAATGAAGGGAAAAAAAAGGCTACCTATTTATTTTAAGAGAATTAGCTAAATTGTAGCTAAAGCATTGAAGGGAAACATTCTGTTAATGTTTAACGTTCAGTTATGTTTGACATTTGAAAGAGTTTCTTTTATGTTGTAGTTTTGACTGTTGCCATTGTGCTGAAGAGTAGTGAAGGGTCAAGGTCAACATCACCTGCCTCTTAATCACATCACCTGTCTCTTCATCAGACACATATCCTTCAAGAATGGTTTTATGTTCAATATTAAAAATACAAATTAAAGATAATCAAGTACAAATCATTTCCTACATTTAGTAAATCAAGTCATCTATAACCTCTCTATATTTAATGAGTGATTCTGAATATTATATTTGCTGTGCATTTGAATGAATAATTTTATTTGCTGTGTGCTTTTGAATCCACATTTCCAAGGTGTCAGCTCTGATGTCTGTGTCAAGATGTGCTGACATGCAACCGTCCTTGGAGAGTGTAAACACTCTTCACTTCAAGAGTCTCTCTCAGCATGTGTTTAGTTATATATCATCCTTCCGTGACCCTAGGGTCACACATGTCCCGGGGGCTATGTGACTTTTTGTGGAATCAGACAACACACAAATGTACCTCTTTTTATGTGCTTTTATTAACTAAATAGAATAAATTCACTTCTGTACCAGATGTCATATCAGCATGTTGTGGAGAGGGATTTTGTTGATAGTTAGTTAAGATGTTCTCAACCTTGGGAAAAGCTGTTATTCTCTGGAGCTTGGTGTGTATGTGCGTTGCCTGATCTGTGCAGGTTCAGTGTTGGAGATGGAATTTCTGCAGACCTGAAGACGCTTTTGCTGTGACCTCCGAGGTCATTCTAGTCCAAATCTGGGACTGGGACGACAACCAGTCTACGCATCTACGCATTTTTAGTGATATGTGCTCCTATCTGTTGACGTGTGGAAAGTTGCTTACGTGCATGTTGTTAGAACCAATCAGAAGACTCCCACCTGTGGGATGATGTGATTTGTGCCCTTGAAACGGGTATAATTGGACTGTGATTTTCTGTGAACGGTAGAGTCTTGGCCTCGACTTCCTTGTGTGACTCTGCGTCTGGGCTCTACCGGTGAAACTACAAACTGTTCTTCAGTAAAAATGTCTTCATTGATTGAACATCCTGTCTCCTGGTCTTCCTTTCGCATATCTGGTCTTCGGGGTAAATAACTGTGTCCCCAACAGTAGAATTTATGGTTAAGTTGTGATGTGAATAACTGCATATACTAATATTATACAGCACGTTGCTTTGTTCAATGAGCAATAACTTTGCTAATGCACTAACAGGTTCTACTTGTGCTGTGCTAGCAGTATACAGTCTATTAATTATATAATGTAACTTAATGTCAAATATAAACAGAGCTACATTTAGTTTTTCACTTCCACGATTTCTCCAGAAAAATGCAGCAGTGAGACTGTTGACAGGCACAAGGAAATGGTCTAGCATTTCTCTGGTGCTGGCCTCTTTGCACTGGCTTCCTGTTGATTTTAGAGTCCAATATAAAGTTTTGATTTTGGTGTTTAAAGGTTTGCATGGTCTTGCTCCAGAGTACATATCATGTATGTTACAGCATCATTTTTCTGCTTGACCCCTAACATCATCCCAGAGTTTGCTACATATTCCCAAATCACGCTTTGGAGGTTAAACTTCTGAAATCAAAAGAATTTACACAAACCAAATGGCTCTTTCAAGAGCCCCTCACTCTGTCACAAAAATGATTTGACTGATGTGACAAAACTTTTTAAGTAGAGACAGCTTTTAAACAGTCATTCACGCTTTTATTTCTACATGACTCGACTATTGTAACTTACTATTGTAACTTGTCAGGCTTCCTCTCTCTGCAATTTCTCGTCTTCAAATGGTCCAAAACGCAGCTGCCCGTCTGCTTACTGGTTCGATATTGAATTGATTTAAAAAATTTACTTTTCATCTACAAACGTTGCCTTGTACTTGTACTTGTGTAATGACAATACAGTTTAATCTAATCTAATCTAATCAAAGCTTGTTGTAATCAAGCTCCTAAATATCTCTCTGACTTAATTGTTACTCACAATCCACTTAGATCACTTTGGTCAAGAGATCAATATCTTCTGTCTGTCTCTCGATATCTAGTTATAAGGTGATGGAGTTTTTGCAGTGGCTGGCCTGGCCCTAAGTTGTGGAATAATTTACCACTACATGTTAGAACTGCTTCTACATTAGCTGATTATAAATCTATGCTTAAATCGTATCGTTTCTCATGTGCTTTCTTTGTAATTCTATTGTGTTTCCTAGCTGTCTATTTTTTTTTTTTGTGCATTCTGTTTTTGTTTTCATGTACAGCCCTTTGGCCAAACAAAGTTGTTTTTAAATGTGCTTCATAAATAAAATTTGATTTAATTCAGCATGGTCTTGTGGCTGTCAGAGCAAAAACAAAAGCTGCTTTTCTCTGTGTTTTTCCATCGTCTCCAGTCACGTATGCAAATTGATCCATCCATAGATCTGAAAAAGCCTATACATTTACCCACCCATAGAAGTGGTCAAAAGGGGACAAAAGAGATGGACGTAAATGTGAATGTGTCTCTCTCGTCTACTTGTGATCATTCGATTGACCAACATGCATCTTAAAGGAGAACTCCGGGGAATTTTTAAGTTAATCTTGATCGTTATACTATGGGGGCATATACATAAAGAGTGTTTTTGTGCCTCTTAACAGACACAAAATGCAATTAAAATGTCTGTCCAACATGAACAGGGCCCTTACATGACAACGAGATGCGTTTAGCCACTTGTTGTTTAAATTCACCTAAATAGTGTTTTAGACGGCTAGCTGTAGTCTTGCGCTGAAGTCCCATGGGAACTCAGTTGTAGCCGGAAAAAGGCAAATAGTCCAGGTGGGAGGAGCTGCAGAATCTCAACGATGAAAATGTAAATTCTTGTATTTTCGCATTCTGTTGCCACAATTCGGAACAGCACAAACGCAAGCCATTTCTTCTTCACTTGTGAGCCGATCATCATTCTTCACACACACAACGCTCCTCCCACCTGGACTATTTGCCTTTTTCCGGCTACAACGGAGTTCCCACGGGACTTCAGCAAGAGACTAATGCTGCGTTCCAGGCAGATTTTTGAGCCCGTAAGTTACAACTTCAAACCACGACTCGCGACTTTGTAGCATTCCAGGCAAAGTCACGCCAAACTGCCTGAGCGCAAGGAATCGTGTGGTAGCTAGATGTAACAAAGCACGGCGGACTGTATGAGGCTTATGCTAAATTTACAATAATTTCTATCGCCAAAGGTGCTTACTTACTTGCTTATTCGAGGGAAATGGAGGGGAAAAAGGCGCATACAGCAAGAGAAGCCATTATATCTTTTATGTAACGTTAATTGTATAGATGTTTCATAAACACCGCATACGGGGCTGTCATTGTTGTTTCACGAGCTATGGGACGTCAGATCTCGTAACTGGGAGTACAGCGATCTAGTACGAGTTCATGGGTGGGAAGGTACGGGTTTGACTGTCGTTCCAGTGCACTTTCACGAATAGAAGGTTGTAAAAACACAGGTTACCGGTTGCCTGGTAAGGGATCGTTGGCCACCTTAAGGCCTGCCCTTTTAATTCTCAGAGCAATTTTGTTTTTCCCTGAACAAGGAAATTATTAGAAAATAACTCTTACCATAGGATTTTGTGTGTGTATGTGTATGTATATGTATATGTATATATATATATATATATATATAAATATATATATACACACACCTTTTCATAGTATAGTGTATCATTACACAGATCATTTTATATTTTAATTAGTATTTTCATAGTAAGTTTGACACACACACGGGTGTAATTATACACAAAATTATGAAAAGTCATTAAAATATAAAATTATCAAAGAAGATTAATAAAACGATAGGATACTCCAAAGGAAAGTGTCTCATTCAGGTCAGTTTGGTGGCTCTTAAAAGAGCCTTTGTGGTTTGGTGTGGGTTTAGGTGATGTATAAAAATAAGAGCCTGTAAGTGATAATGAAACCCAACTTTCTACTCATATTAAGTGTTAAACTGGAAATGGTCTCGTTCTGTGTAGTTTTGGTGGCTCTTAAAAGAGCCTTTAGGGTTTAATAGAGGCTGATGCAGATGCGGGTTTAGGCGCGCTCTCCGCGGATGCGGCGGGCCAGCTGAATGTCTTTGGGCATGATGGTGACTCTCTTGGCGTGGATGGCGCACAGGTTGGTGTCCTCAAACAGACCGACCAAATAAGCCTCGCTGGACTCCTGCAGGGCCATGACAGCGGAGCTCTGGAAGCGCAGATCCGTCTTGAAGTCCTGAGCGATTTCTCTCACCAGACGCTGGAAGGGCAGTTTGCGGATCAGCAGCTCGGTGGACTTCTGATAACGGCGGATCTCTCGCAGAGCCACGGTCCCGGGCCTGTAGCGATGAGGCTTCTTGACGCCGCCGGTGGCCGGAGCGCTCTTACGGGCGGCTTTAGTCGCGAGCTGCTTCCTCGGGGCTTTGCCACCGGTGGATTTACGAGCGGTCTGCTTGGTTCTTGCCATTGCTGTAGTTCACTTCTCTCTGTCCTGCTGGCGCTGGAAATGATGCTTTAATGCTATACGCCTGCCTTTAAAGCGTTCTATCGGCGTGAGCTCATAGTGCCGAGGGTGCAGAGGCTTGTGATTGGCTGATATGTGACGTGTGCTTATGTCTGCTAGCCAATGACTGCGCGTTCCCCTCTTTTCAAAAACGCGGAAGGTTTCCCGCTCGAGCTGCTTCTGTTGACTGCGGCTGCGTTCGAAACCGCATACTTCCCTACTATATAGTATGTAAAAAGCAGTAGGCGAGAGAATAGTATGTCCGAATCCATAGTATTCATAAAAGAGTAGGCGAGAACTACCAGGGTTTTGGACTATTTCTCGCGAGATTCGGACGTGCGTATACTGATGTTGCGTTCGAATATGCCTACTTACCTACTATATAGTAGGCGAAAACAGTACGTGAAAGGAGTAGTATGTTCGAAACCTCAGTAATCATAAAAGAGTAGGCGAGAAGTTCCCGGATGGCCTACTGATTCCGCCCAGATTGTGAAGCACCCATCGTCGGATACTTTTCTATCCCTGCCTTCCCATGAGGCCACAGGAAAGGATACGTCAGGCGGAGAAAAGCCAATCAAATGTGAGTATTACAAACCAAAATCACGGTTCCTTGTGTTAAAATCGCATTTGTTGGACTACTGTAGAGTAACGTTAAACTGTTGAATTGTTGAAAGTGTAAAGACGACAGACAGTATAGTGTAGTTGTGATTGGGCTGTAAAAACACGTTTTATTATGTAATCCAAAGTGTATTTACATAAACGATATACTTAAAGATAAATATGCTTACTAAATGTTTATTTAACATCTGACAGGAACATTTTCGATAAGTATTGCAGATGACATCACAGCATGAAATAGACATCTGATAAGAGTGATGTGTGTGTGCTATAATGTAGAGTTCACTGTGGTCAACACTGCTTACTTTACATGAACGTCAGTAATGTTAATAAATCTACATAAAGTAACTAACATAAGTTAAACACATCTTTTTTATTTGTCCGTTATACTGTTGATGAATTGAGGAACATTAACACATCAGCAACTACCTCACCATTTAAGGCTATTGAGCACATAAACTTTTATGCTTTTATCAAGGTGTTGTTTAAGATACAGGTAACATGAAAGTTGTCTGATGTTACAGGGGCAGAAGAGCACGTGTCTGTTTATCTGGTGGAGACTGGAGAGAGGGTGATGAAGGAAGGCTGTCATCAAAGGCTTTGAGTATACTACAGAAATGAATAAAACATACATTTAAATATTAAGTTGTATTTTATTTTAATTTCAAACAGAGTTATTTTTAGCACTTTTCTGATTCTTGATGTCTGTGCATTTGCTGCAGAGCTTCTGTGGTTGAGCCTTGCTCAAGGACACACTGGTGGTGACTGCTGCGGAGATCCAAGCAGAAACCTTCTGCTTATCAGTTCAGTGTTTAGCCCACTACACGACAAAAGTCATAAAGCTACAATACAAATAGCATGTAATTGTAAAAATATTAAATCAAATATGGCAAGAAATGGGATGCTGACAACATGAATTGTAAAACGTTTTAAGTAGTCATGCTGATGGAGAGCAGGCACACGGATGTTTGGAGCAGACATCAGCAGTCAGATTGTCCCGCACATGTTCTCCACTCTTGCTTCAAGGTTGTGGGGTTCAGAAGGGACAGGAGGGACATGATGGACGGCTAGGACAGGCGAAGGTGTTCACGGTGGTCCACTGCTTCATCAAGCTGTGTTGAGATGGCAGCAGATGTGGTGTTCACCGTCTGTAAATGCGTGATGGTTTGTTAGAACAATACGTTTGAATAAAGCTTTGTTTCATGGTGACTTATTCATTTGTGATGTTTACTTTTATTCATTCTTTTACTCATTAATTCATGTTTCGTATTGTTGTCAGTAAATCAAATATTTTATTAACTCATGCATTTATTCATTGCTTGACTGAAAATTGGTATTCACATCGGCTGCATTTGTCTAGTGTGTATTCATGCATCGCTATGTCATATGACAACAAGTTGCATTTTGCTTGTTTTACTAAAACAATATAATTTTCAGTAAAAAAAAAAGTAATATAATTAAGTATTGGTCAGCATTTGTTATTATTATTATTATTGTAAGTGTTTTAGTGGGCTAGCAATGCAATTCATTCTGGGGTAATCTTAATTTTGAATAGTGATAACTTACATTTTAAGAGTATAAAATCAACAGTGTTCTCCCAAGGTGAGATCTTCGAGCAGCTGAAAGAGGTCCTCGTTGCAGACTCCGAGGGAAACCGCACAGGTCGAGCTGTGGAGTTATTGATGCTTTGAGCTGTTACTGCACCTGTCACTCATAGGCCTATCTTTTATTTTATAATTACATGGTTGTATCTTTAACAATCCTAATAATAAAACAAATATCATGGGTTTGCATACATTATATTCAAAGAAAAAACAAGAACAAGGTTAGATATCTTTGAATAATTCATCATAATGCAATTAAATTTTATTTCATAAGATTGAGGGATAAAACAGGAGTTAAATTTAAAAAAGAAAATATAAAGGAGATTTAGGCCAATTTTGCTTGTGGATGAAATGTTTTGCATATAAAATAAAGAAATTAACAACATATTTAAGAGATCACGATTGTGGGTTTTGGTAAGGATAAAACTGGGTCAGATTAGTAGGGTTAATATGACAAAATAAATGGGCAGCTGTTTCTTCAACAAGCCCACAAAATTAGCAAGTTTAATCAATATTAAGATATTTATAGATCGATGAATTAAACCTGTCACTCGTCTTTCAAGTTGTTGCGCTTCAGATAACGTCGTATAGGTCACATGATAACGTCAACATGGCGCATAAAGTGCGGATCACATTCATACTTAACGAGATCAGGCAATGTAGTACCTACTCTTTTAGCGCTCGTTAAGTAAGTACTTATTGAAAATGAGTACCTACTCAATGAGTATGCGGTTTCGAACGCAGCAACAAAGAGCAAATTACACCTTCCGGATCTTTTACTCACATTGTTGTAATACTTTGTTCTGAAATACTGGTCTTAATTCCCAATGGTTGTGCAGATCTTGGATTAGAACACAATCGCATTACGGTCTAAACGGCAAAAGACCCAGACTAACATTGATCAAGTTGTTACCCTGAAGCTAATGATATTGATTTTTATTTCAGATAATTATAATACTCTAGACATTGTCAGAACTTATCTATTATATGTTAGGGGCGATAGTTTGGCTGGTAAACACACATTAGAAGAGATCATGTGCTTGTAGAAAAATGCACACCTTGTGTGATAATCGATGCAAATCATTGAAACTGGTTTCCAGCCTCAACCAAATTACTCTATATGGTTTAAAAGTAATAAAGAAAGTGTTCTTAATCAGATAAAGTGGGGGCTCTTAAAAGAGCCTTTGGGTTGCCGGAACAGTCTGCAATGAGTTTATTTGGACTTGGCGGGCTTCTCGGTCTTCTTGGGCAGCAGCACGGCCTGGATGTTGGGCAGCACGCCGCCCTGAGCGATGGTCACTGCGCCCATAAGTTTGTTCAGCTCCTCGTCGTTGCGCACCGCCAGCTGCAGGTGACGGGGGATGATGCGGGTCTTCTTGTTGTCCCGAGCGGCGTTTCCAGCCAACTCCAGGATCTCAGCGGTAAGATACTCGAGCACAGCCGCCAGATAAACAGGAGCACCGGCACCGACGCGCTGAGCGTAGTTGCCTTTGCGGAGAAGCCTGTGAACACGGCCGACGGGGAACTGCAGTCCCGCCCTGGAGGAGCGAGTCTTAGCCTTCGCTCTGGCTTTACCACCGGTTTTGCCTCTGCCGCTCATTTTTGAAACTCCTGACTCAGAAGAAATACAATAATAATATATTCGTGGCTCCACACACTGTCTTTATACGAGAGTGCCAGTCGTTCATTGGTTTAGAGTCTGAAGAGATTTCAACCAATCACTGAACTTCCCTCCAAAGCCCAACCCCCTTTTCTAGCGGGAATAATTTGCCCATGTATTTGTGATAAGACAGAACAATAGATAAAACTGAAATATTTGATAGAAAACTCATATAAATGTATTACAGATGGTAAGGGAATTATATTCCTTAATATTAATTTACCATTGTAGTTTTTCTGTGCAGTTAATATGTGTAAACATATTTGAACTAAAATTGTGAAATTTAAACAAGTTTTTCAAATAATTTACTTCACTATCGATGGGGTTTGACACGCACACTTTAACATGGGATATGGATATTAATCGCTGTTTCTACAAAAAGTGCTACACCTTTCACACACTGTATATTCTGGGCACATTGATCTTCTGATACTGTAGTTTTATGGTCCTTTTATAATATTGTAGTTTTATCACTGCCTTTATTGTGTGTGGGGTTGAGTCACAATCCTCCAGCAGTGTCGAGTGAATATATTCTGTCTGTACTGATGTTTTGTGTATAAAAATGGTTTAGTGATTCAAAACTTATTTTATCTGGTCACTAATTGTTGATATATTGTTAGTTTAGATTGCATGAGTTTAAGTCAAGTCACATTTTGGCTTTCTTTTCAAAATTATAATACAGGAGTTTTGCTCTTTTTCAGAATTAGTGGGTGGCTCTTAAAAGAGCCGTTGAGGAATAAACTATTAGTTTGTAAAAAGATTTACTTCTTTTTGGGAGCAGCCTTTTTAGGCTTGGCGGCTTTAGGCTTTGCCGTCTTGGGTTTAGCCGCCTTGGCTTTCTTGGGGCTCTTGGCTGCTTTCTTAGCGGCTGCTGGCTTCTTTGCCTTCTTGGGGCTCTTCGTCGCCTTCTTAGCGGCTGAGGCGGCGGGTTTCTTGGCCTTCTTGGGCGATTTCTTGGCGGCGGGCTTCTTTGCCGCTGCGCTCTTGGGCTTCTTGGCGGCAGCGGGTTTCTTCACTTTAGGAGCCGCTTTCTTGGCCGCGGGTTTCTTGGTCTCGGCTTGCTGCTTGTTGAGCTTGAATGAGCCCGAGGCGCCGGTCCCTTTGACCTGCACCAGGGTGCCTTTAGTCACCAGACTCTTGATGGCGATCTTGACGCGGGAGTTGTTCTTCTCCACGTCGTAGCCGCTGGCAGCGATAGCTTTCTTCAGGGCGGCGAGGGACACGCCGCTCCTCTCCTTCGATGCGGACACAGCCTTGACGATGAGCTCACCGACGCCTGGACCTGCTTTCTTGGCTTTCGCAGCGGACTTCTTCTTGGGCGATTTGGCCGGGGCGGCAGCAGCCGGGGCTGGGGCGGTTTCTGCCATCTCTCTCTGATCGGATCTAAAGTCTTTCAATCGCTGTCTGGTTTCAGCAATGAATGCCTCTCGCGCGGCTCTGCGCTCTTCAATAACACATGAGAACCTTATAGACTCAACCTGCCCGCTCGGTGTCTGTGCACGAGCTCCTCACGCGTGTGTTTTCTTCTATCACATTTGGGGCAAAACTGAAACGGTAAAATTGTTTGTCACAGTCCAAACAAAGTGAACACCAAGCAGAGGTTCTGAGCTTTCATTAGAGACTAAAACACGCGAAGAGGAAATGTTTATTTTGCCTCCATCAGATCAAACCCAACGCGAGCATCAGCCACGGGGGAAAGCCGCGTGTGAATTTGATGGATGATTTAAGTGTAAAAGTTGCTAAAAGCCCAAACGCGTCCTCTGTGTGTTCAGCAAACAGTCTGAAAGAGACTTTAATTAAATCAGCATCAGTGAGGGCGTGAGGAGGCTTTCATACAGCTGCTGTTCTGGGGCAGCTTGAAGCACACGAACATCATCCGGAGGATCCGAGTCTCTCTGTGACATTAATGTCTGGCCAGCAGATGATCTGTCCTCATAATAACAATAATCATAATATAAATATATATATAATGCACATCATCACATGTTTTAACTAAATCATCATATTTGTTTCTCCTCATCTCTCATTCATCTCAGTTTCCGGCATGTGAATGAGGATTGTGTTAGAGCTCATTTGAATGAGTTGTTAATTTACAGAAAGGCATAGCAAGTGACTTAAATAACAACTTTTTCTCACTATTTCTTATGTTCCTTCTTGTTCTAGCTTATAGTTTTCTGGACAATGTTTGAAACCTTTTTATTTCTAGAATTTCTCACTTTATTGCCTCCTATAATTCTCAATTGTAAGTCTTTTTCAATATGTATTTCTTCTAAATGAATAAATATAAATATTAAAGCACAGGTCATTTTGATATTTTAATTCAACCACTATCTAATTGATAAAATAGTCATATTATTCACTCAATATGTTTGATATATTTGCACAGATGTTGTGGTTTTTGTCAGAATACTAGTTCAGCTCCAACCCTGAACAAACTCACCAGATCAAGAGAATGAAGGTGTTCAGAATTACACAACGGTGCGTTACACGGGGATTGGCGTCATTCCTGGTATTCTGTCTTTTGGGCGTCATAAAGCGCAGAAAGTCAAACTCAGTTTCTAAAATCCATTTTGTTTATGATTGGCTGATGTAACCATTTATTTAAAAAAAAATAAAAAATAAATGGAAGATCTGTTAGGGAGAAAAAAATAAACCGTTTCAAATACTTATGATTCTACTTCATGGGCATTGTGTAGATTATTTTAGACAACTCATGTGCCTTTGTGCCTTATTTTGGGTAAAACAGTTAGGCCCCAAAACTAGATGTGAAGAACTAAGATCAGGAGTGCAATTAATTGAGTTTGCTGTTTCATCAGCAGAAGCAGCTTCAGGTCTCACAAAGAGTTCGTAGGCCACACTCTTTCTGCGTAATTTCTCAACACAATTATACTCTTTTCAAGGTCCTGCTACGTCATTACTGCAGGTTGAACGATTCTGAAAAAGCTAGTCATAGTACATTTCCACACATCGACACATTGATCAGAAACTTTCCCAAAACATCCTGATAACATTCTCTCAGTAAGAGGTACAGACACTATTCGTCTTTATTCTCTAGTGTTAATGTTGAAGAACTGTTTAATATTTAACTGATCTTATCAGAAGCAATGGCTATGACAAACTTGGACAGAAACTTATCTGCTACACATGAACAACTGAACTTGGAAACCTTCAAATATACCAAACATAAACCACAAGATATTGAAAATGATATTGCCCCAGATAACTTTTATAATGAGAATCAAAGCCAGTGTGAATATTATACAGTTGAACAGTTTAAAGAATATGTAAAAACGGATGGCACAATTTCAATAATACATTTTAATAGCAGGAGTCTTATCGCAAATCTTTCAAAGATCAAACAGTGCCTCAAACAAGTGGGAAATTATTTATAGCAATTGCAATAACAGAGACTTGGCTTACGGAAAAACAAAATGATTTGGTGGAGATTGAAGGACACAAACTGTTTCTTATCAACTGTAAATCAAAGGGCGGGGTTGTGGGGGGGTTGCATTATATATTGATAAAATATATACATGTAAAATAGTTAGTAAAATGTCCTTTGTCCTAGATACAGTTATGGAATGCATCACTGTACAAATTGAAAGGGAAAATCTAAAAACATTCTAGTTAGCTGCATTTATAGGAAAATAGGAACAAATATTGATGTTTAGGGAAAATATAGCTGAAATATTCAGTAATAGTAATAATAAAAAAATATTTGTGGAGATTTCAATATTGATCTGCTCAATCCACAAGAACACAACAAAACGACAGAGTTCATTATGATGTACAGTACAATAGAGGGCGCTGCCCCCATCAAAATTCCAGAAATATACATGTATACAAAAATGATATAAAAATGAAATAAAAATAAAATAGTTTACTCATACGATGTGCCGGCTTTTAGAAAGAGCCTCAGCATTTAACATTCCTGCAAAATTTCCCTAAAACGCCTAAAAAAAAAAAAAAAAACATACCCAAAGTAACTTGAATGCTGTTCTTGAACCATTTGGAGTATATGCATATTTTTGGTCTATTTTAAAAGGTGATCAATCTAAGGGTTGTTCCTAAACAGTCAGAATCACTGTAAGTCATACTGGTATTGGGTAATATAACTTTGAAAACACTGAAAAAAGAAAATATGTAATTCCGCTAAAAACATTATTGTAAAAAGATGCCTGCATGACTATAGCTGGAAAACAATGTGATCACAGCATGAAAGCCTTACCAAGTCCAATTTCTTATTTGATAACCACGATATCATTGATTTTTGTCTGAGGGGGGGGGGGGGGGGGGGGGGGGGGGGAATGCTGAATTCAAAGCAATTAACGTAAGTTACAGTTTTTCTCGATTGTTTACACATTTTCTGAAAGCATGCCTCATACTCTCAGAACTCTACCCACAAAAAAAAAAAAACAATAAAAAAACACAATGGGCAAAACCCCTCAATTCTCCTCCAAAATGAACATTTACATTCAAAACAATGAAAACAAAAAATATTTATTTTGAGAATACATTTTTTATACTTTTATAAAACACAAAAAAACATTGTAACATATTTATTTCCCCCACAATGTACACAGTGTACATCCCATCCAAAACACAGAGTACATACAAAACAACAGAAGAATTAACGGTACAGATACAGTAAGAAAAATAAATAAAAACTATGCTGCTCCAAAACAGAAGAGCTCACCTGTTGCCCTTTTATGCTAAAGCTGTTTGCTAATTGTACAACTGTGTGACAGGTGTTTGCCCATGTGATCTGACCGATCACCGTGTGTACATTTGAATGGCAGTGTGTTCATTGTGAAAACGAAACGTTCTGCAAAAAAGTTTTGCCAAATGCAGAGAATTGAAATATGTTTTAGAACTGCAATGTGAGTGTAAAGCAGGAATTGTGCTTGTAGTCTGGCAGAATTGGTTCATGGGGTTGGTGCATGAATTATATGTTGTGGTCATTGTGTCTAAAGTACCAGCATTTGTGTGTAAACAATTGAAAAACTGTAAAATACCTTTCAAATTCTGAACGCCAGTAATTTCTTTGCAGAGTTGACATACTTCCGTTTTCATTCAGAACTATATACACACACACTTTACTGTAGAACTGATATGGCTAAAACATAACTCTTTCTATGACAGTGTGGGTGGCTCTTAATAGAGCCGTTGGGTTTGTGATTTCTCTTGATTTCAGGCGTTAACCTCCGAAGCCGTACAGGGTGCGTCCCTGTCGCTTCAGCGCGTACACAACATCCATGGCGGTGACGGTCTTTCTCTTGGCGTGCTCGGTGTAGGTCACGGCATCGCGGATAACGTTCTCCAGAAACACCTTCAACACTCCGCGGGTCTCCTCGTAGATCAGACCGGAGATGCGCTTGACACCGCCGCGGCGAGCCAGACGACGGATGGCGGGTTTGGTGATTCCCTGGATGTTATCGCGCAAAACTTTACGGTGACGCTTAGCGCCTCCTTTACCGAGCCCTTTACCGCCTTTACCTCTACCAGAAATTTTTTATCTCAAAAGTAAGAGAATTTCTGCCAGTTGAACGACAAAAACGAATGAAGAATAAGCTCTACAAGGAAGCACTTTATATTTGCTTACAGGACCTGACAGAAACCAGCGCCGCGTCACAAGGCACAACACGCCCCTCCCCTCTATATAGTTCGAGCACAAAACCATGTGATTTAACCCTAACCCTGATCTAATGGGAACTGTCCTTTGTGTAATATTAAAAACCAAGTTTTATAAGATTCGTTTGATGAAGATCTTCATTATATCATATACAGAGATGCTGAATGACAATTAATGTATTGAATTAATTGCATTATAACGTCACATAAAAAATATGCTATTTCAGATATATTTGCTTAATATAAATGAGTTCAGACCTGTGATTTACACTGTACGAATCCCTTTAGCTGAACTTACACCATAAGAGTAATCTCTTCTTTGGCTTTCAAGATGTGATAAACGTTTCAAAAAGGGCCATGCTATTATTAGGGAGTAGCTGAAGATTTAACAAATCCATAAAAATAACAAAAATGCTTATTGTAAACGTAATTCATGCCGTATAATACTAAAACCTAGTTAGTGATAATGTAACGTAACGCAACTTTCTACTCATATTAAGGGTTAAACTGGAAATGGTCTCGTTCAGTGTAGTTTTGGTGGCTCTTAAAAGAGCCTTTGTGGTTTGGTGTGGGTTTAGGCGCGCTCTCCGCGGATGCGGCGGGCCAGCTGAATGTCTTTGGGCATGATGGTGACTCTCTTGGCGTGGATGGCGCACAGGTTGGTGTCCTCAAACAGACCGACCAAATAAGCCTCGCTGGACTCCTGCAGGGCCATGACAGCGGAGCTCTGGAAGCGCAGATCCGTCTTGAAGTCCTGAGCGATTTCTCTCACCAGACGCTGGAAGGGCAGTTTGCGGATCAGCAGCTCGGTGGACTTCTGATAACGGCGGATCTCTCGCAGAGCCACGGTCCCGGGCCTGTAGCGATGAGGCTTCTTGACGCCGCCGGTGGCCGGAGCGCTCTTACGGGCGGCTTTAGTCGCGAGCTGCTTCCTCGGGGCTTTGCCACCGGTGGATTTACGAGCGGTCTGCTTGGTTCTTGCCATTGCTGTAGTTCACTTCTCTCTGTCCTGCTGGCGCTGGAAATACTACTTTTAAGATACACGCCTGCCTTTAAAGAGTTCTATCGACGTGAGCTCATAGTGCCGAGGGGGCAGAGGCTTGTGATTGGCTGATGTGTGACGTGTGCTTATGACTGCTAGCCAATGATTGCGCGTTCCCTCTTTTCAAACAAGCGGAGGGTTTTCCCGCTCATTGTGTTTTATTCTCTTTACTACTTTGTATACGACACCTCCCTGGTCTTTATACTCGCATTGTTGCATTTATTTGTTCTGAAATACTGGCCTTAATTCCCAGTGGTTGTACAGACCTCAGATTAGAACAAAAGCAGATTACAGTCTGTATAAAATCACTAAACACACTAGGGTTGCCATCCGTCTGGTAAAATTGTGGATTGTTTCGTAGTGCAGCCCTGCTACTAAAGGACAAAAGACGTAGAATAACATTGATCGATCTGTTACCACGAAGACGATATGCATAATGCTTTTTATTTCGGATAATCAATTACCGGTATATTCAATATATTATCATCTTGGTAGACTCTATTTTAATATTAGAGATGGATTGTGTGCCAATCCTACGCACGACATCACTACTGTTTGGATCATCACTACTTAAATGTTTTTATGGATAATTTTCCTCCCTTAACCAAATACATTTGTTTGTAAATTGACAAATGGTGCTCTCTATCAGATAACATGGGTGGCTCTTAAAAGAGCCTTTGGATTATTAAAACAGTATTTAATCTGTTTATTTGGATTTGGCGGGCTTCTCGGTCTTCTTGGGCAGCAGCACGGCCTGGATGTTGGGCAGCACGCCGCCCTGAGCGATGGTCACTCCGCCCATAAGTTTGTTCAGCTCCTCGTCGTTGCGCACCGCCAGCTGCAGGTGACGGGGGATGATGCGGGTCTTCTTGTTGTCCCGAGCGGCGTTTCCAGCCAACTCCAGGATCTCAGCGGTAAGATACTCGAGCACAGCCGCCAGATAAACAGGAGCACCGGCACCGACGCGCTGAGCGTAGTTGCCTTTGCGGAGAAGCCTGTGAACACGGCCGACGGGGAACTGCAGTCCTGCTCTGGAGGAGCGAGTCTTAGCCTTTGCTCGGGCTTTGCCACCGGTTTTGCCTCTGCCGCTCATTTTTAAAATCAGTTACTACAACCCTCACAGACAAGTTAATAGAATGATCACCTGTTTCTCCACACACTGTCTTTAAAGGAGAGTGCCAGTCGCCCATTGGTTTAGAGTATGATAAGATTTCAACCAATCACTGAACTTCCCATCCAAAGCCCAACCCCCTTTTCTGATTATACTTGATTATTTTCAAGTAATTGTGACTAAGATAGAAGAAATGAAACTATTGAAATATTTGTGATAGAAAATGCATATAAATGGATTACACATGTTAACATTTAAATATTCTTTAACGATGTGGTTTGATGTATTGAAGTTAAATGTGTAAAACATTGTTTTAACTAAAATGGTGAAACAACAATTTAAACAATTTTAAACAATTTCAATATCAATACTGGGGTTTGACATGCACACTTTATAACATGGAATATGGATATTTTACATTGTTCCTACTAAAAGTGCTACACCTTTCACACACTGAATATTCTGTGCACATTCACATTCACCTTCACATTTTTATTTTGTATTTTTTTGGGAGCTTTGATACTGTACAGTATTATATTCCTATTGTGATCACGTCTGAACCCTCATAAGTTTTTTGGCCATAAAAAAAAAAAAAAAAAAAAAAAAAAAAATATATATATATATATATATATATATATATATATATATATATATATATATATATATATATATATATATATATATATATATATATATATATATATGTGTGTGTGTGTGTGTGTGTGTGTGTGTGTGTATGTATAAAAATGGCTTACCGGTACTTAACTTGAGTGAATCAAGACTTGGTCAATTATTGTAGATTGTAAAATTATTGTAAAAGGAACTATTTACATTGTTTATTTAGATAGCATGAGTCTAAGTGGTCAAAAGTCATATTTTGGCTGTTTCCTTTCAAAATGAATAGAAATCGTTCAAATAAATGAGTTTTGCTCTTTATTCAGAGTTTGTGGGTGGCTCTTAAAGCATCCATTGTTCTACATTCTTAAAAAAGGCATCTTGCTTTAGTAATGTTTATTAGGAATTTTCTGAATAAAGTTCTAACATCATTTAACAGATTTCCTGAAGTGCAAGAGACATTAACATGAGCAGAACTGTCACTGCACACACAGCCTGTGTCTTCATCCATCAGTGCTTGCAGATGACATTGCTCCTGCAGTAGGAGTGAAGGCAGATGAAGATGGAAACTTAGATTTTCTTTTAATATTTGACAGTTTGAATATTTTATGTTGAGCAACTTTTGAAAAAAGTGAATCATATTGTGTTTAGTTTATTAACATTATTGAATGTGAATGTATTTATGACAACTCAATTGACTTGTTCTTAAATAATATCATGCTTTCTTTTTCAGATTTCAGAGGTAGATTTTTAAAACCTGTTGGACCAGCTGTAGTTATAATGACATCAGACTTCTGAAGCGAATTTCATTTTTGAAGGTTGTAATGATTTTTTCCTATTTCTTGCCCTTTCTTATGTAAATAATTATCTTTTATATATATATATATATATATATATATATATATATATATATATATATATATATATATATATATATATATATATATATATATATATATATATATATATATATATATATATATATATATATATTGCCATTGATTGTGTTAAACTGTTAAACTAAATACATTGACTGCTGGGAAGGTGTCATTTATATTTTAAAGGAATTTGTTGACGCACCATTGATAGCTGAAATATTAATGTTTCAACATTAACATCAGATGGCAACATTGTTTTATTATTTTCATTACATTTCAGTTGTATTTTCAGTTTCAACAAAAGTGATTTAGAATCAAAATTACATTGTAACATTGATCAAACAATATTACCATTGATTATTTTTTGTGAATTTCAATATTGATCAGTGATGTAGAATCCATCATGTAATTTTGATTCAATAGCATTACCATTGATTTTTTGTTCACCATTGTTTCAACATTAAATGTGGGTGTAAACTTGATAATGAACCAACATCACTTCATAATGTTGATTAAATGATATTATATATATTATCATTGATTTGTGGTTGAAATTTCAACATGAATTCTGACCAGAATTTTAAAGGTAAAAAAAAATAAAAAATACAAGCAATTTAAAGTTTTATTCGGACAGGTTCCATTTTACCTAAGGACATCATTTATAATGATCTGTAATAAGTATTTTAAATGTTCCTGGCAACACCATACTGCTGTCTATTTGCAGTATTTTAAGGTGATTGACTATTGGAAAGCTAAACCGGGAAAGGAGAAATCCAGAATCAGAAGGCTCACAAGATGACATTTATTTAACGGCTGTAAAATAATATATTATTTTAATATATTATATTATTAATGTGGCTGGACCACAAAACCAGTCGTAAGTCACACGGGTATATTTTTGGCAATAGCCAACATTGCATTGGTAAAAATTATCGATTTTTCTTTTATGCCAAAAATCATTAGGACATTAAGTAAAGATCATCTTCCATTAAGATATTTAGTAAATTTCCTACCCTAAATATATAAAAAATGTATTAGTAGTAGTAATATATATTGCTAAGGACATTTGGACAACTTTAAAGGCAATTTTCTCAATGTTTTGATTCCAGATTTCCAAATAGTTGTTTCTCGGCCAAATATTGTCCTATCCTAACAAACAATATATCAATGGAAAGCTATTTATTCAGCTTTCAGATGATGTATAAAAAAATGACCCTTATGACTGGTGTTGGGGTAACAGTCTAGGACCCAGGACCAGTAGTGAAAAATGAAGACAAAGAGTCAGGGGTGCAATTAATTTAATACAAATTTACTGAAGAATAGTTTGCAGTTTCATCAGCAGAAGGAACATCCCCATTTAGCCACGGCTTCTGGTTTGGGTACAGCCGAATTGTTTTGTTCGGAACAACGTCTTCTACGCACTTTCCTGATGAAACACGTTACGCTATCAGCGTAGACCTCGATGTCGTCATCAGAGGCCGACCGGAACATCTCCCAGTCCGCGTGATCAAAACAGTCTTGTAGCATAGAGTCTGATTGGTCCGACCAGCACTGGATGGTTCTGAGGGCGGGTGCTTCCTGTTTCAGTCTCTGCCTGTAAGCGGGCAGAAGGAGAATGGAAGAGTGATCCGATTGCCAAATGGTGGGCGCGGGAGGGACTTGTAACCATCCCGGAAGGGAGAGTAACAGAGATCTAAGACACGGTTCCCTCGCGTGTTGAAGTTAACATGTTGGTGGTATTTAGGTGCAATGCGCTTGAATTTGGCTTTGTTAAAGTCCCCAGTCACAATAAATGCAGCCTCAGGATGCGCGGTTTCCTGCTCACTCACTGTCCTATACAGTTCCTTTAGTGCCTGGTCTGTGTCGGCTTGTGGGGGAATATACACAGCTGTGATGATGACCGCTGTGAATTCCCTCGGTAGCCAGAATGGTCGGCACAGATCCATGAGAAGTTCCAGATCAGGAGAACAGAAAGACTTGATAGAATGTACGTTCCTCTGATCACACCAGGATCTGTTGATCATAAAACATACACCCCCGCCTTTGCTTTTCTCTGAGAGATCTTTTTCTCTGTCCATTCTGGGGGGCCAGGGGGGTGAGTGTGACAGCTTCACCAGCTCTGGGTACCAAACCTGGTTCTCCCAGCGCGGCGCTATAAGGAGCACCGGGCGGCACGTCTCCCTGATTTTCGCTATGACCTGGGGCAATAGGGAAATCGGCGGGAAAGCATACAGCGGGAGGCTGGGCCAAGGCTGGGCCAAGGCTGGGCCAAGGCTGGGCCAAGGCTGGGACAGCGCATCCTCGCTTTTGGATAGAAACCTCGGGCAGCGGGCGTTCTCTCTCGTTGCAAAGAGGTCGAGCTCCGCTCTGCCGAATAGGCGCCATACCAGCTGGACTGTCTGGGGGTGTAGGGACCATTCGCCTGGGTGAATGAGGCCCCTGGACAGCTTGTCCGGGCCCACATTGAGCGAGCGCAGCGAGCTGTGTGCCCACACGAGCAGGCGTTCTGTCAGATTGCCCAGACACCTGGACCTGACCCCGCCCTGCCGGTTCACGTAGGACACCACCGTGGTATTGTCCGACCGGACCAACACGTGGTGGCCTCGTATAAGAGGGAGAAACTGCTTGAGCGCGTTCTCTACCGCTATCATCTCCAAACAGTTTATGTGTAGGAGTCTTTCTCGGCTCGACCAGAGGCCGATTTGCCCTCGAAAACGGCGCCCCAACCCGAGGTGGAGGCGTCCGTCGAGATAATCTTGCGGTGTGAGATGGCTCCCATCGTTACTCCCTGCTGGTACCAGTCGGCTACTAACCAGGGCTCCAGGGCTGAAATGCAGCTCTGAGTCACTCTGATCCGGAAGCCTCCGGACGCCCAGGCTCTGTGAGGCACTCGGGCGTTTAACCAGAGTTGCAGCGGGCGCATGCACATTAGGCCCAGCTGGAGCACTGCTGCAGCTGAGGCCATACGTCCCAGCATCCTCTGAAAAAGTCTGAGAGGTGCGATTTTGCCCGGCCGGAAGTACGCAGCCATGCGTCGGACCTGACGCGCGCGTTGGGGTGACAGGCGGGCTGACATTGCCACGGTGTCCAGATTCAAACCCAGAAATGAGGTTGATTGCATGGGCACCAATGAGCTCTTGGTCCAATTGTCCGTGAGCCCCAGGCTGTCCAGATGGCTGAGCAGCACTGCCCTGTGGGCGAGGAGCTCGGCCTCTGACTGCGCCAGGATGAGCCAATTGTCCAGATAATTCAAAACTCGCAAAATACGTGTGGAACATGACCGATTAAGAGTGGCTGTGTGACAGCGCGTGTGGTGATTAGGCGTGGGCGCAAACAAGCGGACACGTGACCTAACTCTAGCACTCGAGCGGCCGGTGGCCGCTTTATGTGAGTGAGAGACACGGGATTTGTGGTGCTTGGGTGCAGGGGTGAACACAGAAAAGTGGGCCCGTTTACTGCATTTGAAACACATACGGCGTGAGCCGTGCAGCCAGAAATAATGCAACTTTTGTGATTTCTCTGGTTCGCCGTAAAAACGGCGGTTGTAGACAGGCGAGAGGGCAGCTTTGCCGGCTCGTTGGCTGCGTGAGAACCATCTGCAGCAGCCACAGTGGTGGGGGCTGACAGGAAGAAGAGTTTTGACGGTGGTCCGGCCGCGGCGGGACTTAACCGTCGTTTCCCCCCTCTGGCTAGGAGGGCTTTGGAGGTTCGGGCTTCAGCGCGATCCTAGGCCGGGGCCCCCGAGGGGGAGGCGGCTTGCCTCTGCTGGAAGAGCGCGATCTGGCGTGGCCACTCGGTCTTCGCTGAGAGCTAGTGCTAGCGCCGGGGCAGGAAGAGGTTCATCGCTTGCGTCGTCTTCTGTACCTCAGAGAAACGGTCGACGATCCCCTTGACCGCTGGGCTGAAGAGGCCGGACGGGGAGAGCGGGGCGTTGAGAAAAGCCACGCGCTCCGTTTCTCGCATATCCGCGAGCGTGAGCCAGAGGTGCCGCTCAGCTACCGTGAAGGAGGCCATAGAGCGTCCGAGGGCTTGTGCTGCGGTCTTGGTAGCGCGGAGGGCGAGATCCGTCGCGCTTCTCAAATCCGTGACCAACTCAGTGTCTTTGCTTTTCTCGTCCAAGTCGCGGAGGAGATTAGCCTGGAGGATTTGCAACACAGCCATAGAATGCAAAGCAGACGCCGCTTGACCGGAGGCAGCGAAAGCGCGGCCGATCAGCGATGACGTCACTCTGCAGGCCTTGGACGGGAGAGCAGCCTTTGAGCGCCAGCCAGAGGGCGGGCAAAGGTGCGCTGCGACCGCCTCTTCCACCGGAGGGATAGCATTGTAGCCTTTCTCAGCCGCGCCGTCAACTTGTGAGAGCGTCGATGAAGCTTGAGACGAAACCCTTGCGGAAAATGGCGCGTTCCAGGACTTCGCGAGCTCCTCGTGAAGCTCTGGCAGAAAAGGTGCAGTCCTGGAGGTGGGCGCATGGCGGCGACTGTTTAGGAAGCATCCGTCAAGTCGATTCGGCGCTGCCACCTTGGGCGGAGACCATTCGAGGCCTAGCTGCTCGACAGCCCGGGTGAGAAGGCGCAAAAGCTCCGCGTCCTCACCCGTTCGAGAGCGTCCGGAGGTCCGGACTGAAGAGGCCGCAGAGGACCAATCCTCGCTGTCGGAAGCCATAATGGAGCAGCTGTCGGCGCGTTCCGCAGCCGCATCCGCCTCATCCCCGGAGGCGGCAACAGACATGGTGGGGGCGGGGAAGGCGAGAGAGAAGCTGGCGGGAAAGGTTCCGGCGAGCTTTTCTCCGCGAACTCCGGTGTCCGCTGCGAGCGGCGCTTCTTCCTGCACGGCTTGACAGGGACTGGAGGGACATCATCCTCGAACTGATCGATTCGAGCCCGCAGGGTCGACATCGTCAGGTCCACGCAGCACTCCGGGCATCCGCCGGCAAGGAATGCGGCAGCGGCGTGATCACGGCCCAGGCAGAGAGCGCAGATCACGTGGCAGTCTCCAGAACTGAGCTGCGCGTGACACGAGCCGCAGTTGGAACGAGACATTTTGAATCAAACGCACGGCTCTTTTTGAGAAAAGTGTGACGCAGCGGCGACGACACTTGAGCAATAAAGGATATGAGCTGCATGGCCAGCAGAGCAGGCACGGATGGCTGAAGGTGGCGAAATGCATCCGGCTTCTTCAGACGCTGTCCTCTGCTTGCTAGTCTGCGCGATCAACGGCAGCGGGTTCCAGATCCAGCGATGCGAAGGGCTTCGCTGAAGAAAAGAAAATCGAATATGCAGCCTGCGAGCCCCGCTTATATACACGTGGCCACGCCCCACCTGTAGGCAAATGAGGCAAGGTGGGCGCGAAGCGCCCTCATTGGTCGCCACGTCACGCGGGCTCACCGATAGGCTGCTGCAGGTGCCAGCAGAGCAGCCAATAGCACGTTGGATTAGCCTGCTATGGTCTGCCAGGCTGCCGCACTGCGTTGTTACAAAATTAAGGATAATTTCGGGTTTTCAGAAATCTCGAAGAAAGAATACTTTCCCATAGCGTAAGGAACTTACGCAATACGAGAGAACCTCTCGTAAGAGAACGGCTTTTCTCCAATGTGAATCATCATGTGTTTTTTAAGGCCTGTTGATTGTGTGAAACTCTTTCCACATTGATCACATGTGAATGGCTTCTCTCCGGAAGATTACGTTTGTTTGTGAAACTCTTTCCACACCGATCAAATGTGAACGGCTTCTCTCCAGTATGAACTCTCCAGACAATGTTTGGTTGTGAAACTCTTTCCACACTGAGTGCAGGTGAATGATTATTGCCTCTTGTTTTCTTTATAAATGTATTTTTAGTCTTTGAGTGCCTCAAAGGTTTTTCTCCAAATATGACATGATGTTCCTCCTCCACTTCACTCAGTTCCTCACTCTCCTCGCTCTCTTCCATCAGGTCTGAAATTAAGAAAAAAAAGTTACATTTTATTTTTTGTAAATCAAATCAATTAAAAGAGAGAAATGAGTGAAAGGACATAAAAGTGAGCCCTGGTGTAATAGCAGAAAGTAGACAGAAAGTTGATGCATCTTTTACTTACATACGTAGGCCTATAGGTCCTGAAACCTTCCATGAATGAGGTACATTGATCTTTTATTTCTTATTTTTAAAACATTATAGGCATGTCACATGTTTCTGTAGAAAGAACTATTTAACACATTCTATCATCAACACAATTATCTAATGCAGGGTTTTTCAAACTGGTGCCCAGTTTTTGGGGGTCCTTGGCATCATAAAGTTTGAAAACGATACTCGGTTACTTAACGTAACCTCGGTTCTCTCTAGAAGAGAGAACGAGTATTGCGTAAGTTCCTTACGCTACGGGGAAAGTATTCTTTCTTCGAGATTTCTGAAAAACCCAAAATTATCCTTAATTTTGTAACATTGTCAACGCAGTGCGGCAGCCTGGCAGACCATAGCAGGCTATTCCAGCGTGCTATTGGCTGCTCTGCTGGCAACTGCAGCAGCCTATCGGTGAGCCCGCGTGACGTGGCGACCAATGAGGGCGCTTCGCGCCCACCTGGCTTCATTTGCCTACAGGTGGGGCGTGGCCACGTGTATATAAGCAGGGCTCACGGGCTGCATATTCGGTTTTCGTAGTTCTGAAGCGTAAAAGCCCGCGGGGCGCACGGCAAGGAACGCAATACTCGTTCCCTCTTCTAGAGAGAACCGAGGTTACGTTAAGTAACCGAGTATCGTTCTCTTACGAGAGGTTCTCTCGTATTGCGTAAGTTCCTTACGCTACGGGAACATATTGTCAACGCTGTGCGCGCCTCGCATACAGCATATGTATCCCAGGGAACCGGGGACCATAACACTGCTCGGGCAGGGTGGCCGGTAAGGAAAACGGGCCACCACATATACAGACACTTCATTCGAACTGACGGGTGGTTACGACGGGTGGTTACAACACCCTGTCCCATGAATGAGGGAACGGCACCTGCCGGTCTCCCTCAAATTCACCACACCTTGTCTCATGAATGAGGGAGCGGCAACGCCGGTCGCCTTCAAATTCACAATATCTTGTTATATGAGTGAGGTAACGGCACAGCCGGTCACCTTCAAACTCACAACAGCTCGTCTCGTAAATGAGGGAACGGCACCGCCGGTCTCCTTCAAATTCACAATGAGCCTAGTACCGAACTTACTACCAGTATGTGAGCTATGTCTGCGCAGAACCACTGGGCAGAACCAACAGCCCTATTGAACTGATAACACTTTCGCCTGTAAGGCAGGAACTTCCAGATTGTAAAATCTCACGAACGTAGACGGGGAGGCCCAGCCTGCCGCCATACAGATATCGTGGATGGAAATCCCTCTGGCCCAAGCCCACGAAGAGGCCATGCCTCTGGTGGAGTGTGCTCTGACACCTAGCGGGCACTGCAGGTGTTTGGAAGCGTATGCAGCTGCAATCGCGTCCACTATCCACCTGGACAGGGTCTGTTTCGAGGAGGCGAGACCATTAGTGCGCCCACCAAACGAAACAAATAGCTGCTCAGAACGCCTGAAGGCGGCGGAGCGTGTGACATAAACCCTCAATGCCCTGACAGGGCAGAGGAAATTGCCACCGTCCCCCTCATCGGATGCTGGCAGAGCCGAGAGGGAGATAATCTGCGCCCTGAAGGGAGTGCCGATCGCTTTGGGGACATAACCATGCCTCGGTTTGAGAATGACCTTAGAGTCATTAGGACCGAACTCCATACACGTCGGGCTCACTGAGAGCGCGTGTAGATCCCCCACGCGTTTCACTGAAGCCAGAGCTATCAGAAACGCGTTTTTTAGCGAAAGGAACCTTGGTTCCACAGTCTCGAGCGGTTCAAAGGGATGAGCCTTCAGGGCCTCTAGGACCAAGGCCAGATCCCATATAGGAACCGACGGGGGCCGTGGGGGATTCATCCGTCTGGCTCCTCTGAGGAAACGGATGATGAGCTCGTTCCTTCCTAGCGTGCTACCTAGCGTCGTCTGAGCGAACGCTGCTATAGCCGCCACATACACTTTGAGCGTGGAAGGGGACCTGCCCAGTTCCAAGAGCTCCTGGAGGAAGGAGAGCACCCGCTGGACCCCACATTGCTGCGGTTCCAATCCCTTGGAAGCACACCACTCAGTGAACACCGACCACTTAGAACTATATAACCGCCTCGTCGAGGGGGCTCTAGAGTGTGAGATCGTGTTCATAACCCCTTCGGGCAGGTCAACGGGTATCCGTTGGTCACCCATACATGCAGAGACCATCGCTCTGGATGGGGATGCCAAACTGACCCTCCTGCTTGAGAGAGGAGGTCTGCTCTCAGCGGAACTGGCCAGGGGGGTGAGTGCGACAGCTTCACCAGCTCTGGGTACCAAATCTGGTTCTCCCAGCGCGGCGCTATAAGGAGCACCGGGCGGCGCGTTTCCCTGATTTTTGCTATAACCTGGGTCAATAGGGAAATCGGCGGGAAAGCATACAGCGGGAGGCTGGGCCAAAGTTGGGACAGCGCATCCTCGCTTTTGGACAAGAACGTCGAGCAGCGGGCGTTCTCTTTTGTTGCAAAGAGGTCGAGCTCCGCTCTGCCGAATAGGCGCCATACCAGCTGGACTCTCTGGGGGTGCAGGGACCATTCGCCTGGGAGAATGAGGCCCCTGGACAGCTTGTCCGGGCCCACGTTGAGGTGGCCCGGAACGTGCGCCGCTCTCAGCGAGCGCAGCGAGCTGTGTGCCCACACGAGCAGGCGTTCCGTCAGATTGCCCAGACACCTGGACCTGACACCGCCCTGCCGGTTCACGTAGGACACCACCGTGGTATTGTCCGACCGGACCAACACATGGTGTCCCCGTATAAACGGGAGAAACTGCTTGAGCGCGTTCTCTACCGCTATCATCTCCAAACAGTTTATGTGTAGGAGTTTTTCTCCGCTCGACCAGAGGCCCGAGGCCGGTCTGCCCTCGAAAACGGCGCCCCAACCCGAGGTGGAGGCGTCCGTCGAGATGACTTTGCGGTGTGAGATGGCTCCCATTGTCACTCCCCGCTGGTACCAGTCGGCTACTAACCAGGGCTCTAGGGCTGCAACACAGCCCTGAGTCACTCTGATCCTGAAACCTCCGGCAGCCCAGGCTCTGTGAGGCACTCGGGCGTTTAACCAGCGTTGCAGCGGGCGCATGCGCATTAAGCCCAGCTGGAGCACAGCTGCAGCTGAGGCCATACGTCCCAGCATCCTCTGAAAAAGCTTGAGAGGTGCGATTTTGCCCGGCCGGAAGTACGCAGCCATGCGCCGAACTTGGCGCGTGCGTTGTGGTGACAGGCGGGCAGACATAGCCACAGTGTCCAGATTCAAACCCAGAAATGAGGTTGATTGCGTGGGCACTAATGAGCTCTTGGTCCAGTTGACCGTGAGCCCCAGGCTGTCCAAATGGCTGAGCAGCATTGCCCTGTGGGCGAGGAGCTCGGCCTCTGACTGCGCCAGGATGAGCCAGTCGTCCAAGTAGTTCAATATTCGCATTCCCCGGTTTCTCAGGGGAGCGAGGGCCGCGTCCATGCACTTCGTAAATGTACGGGGTGCTAGTGACAGGCCGAACGGAAGGACGGTGTATTGATAAGCCTGGCCGTCGAAGGCGAATCGTAAGAATGGCCTGTGACGCGGCGTTATCTTGATTTGAAAATATGCGTCTTTCAAATCTAGGGAAATTAGCCAGTCTCTCGGGCGAATATGCGCGAGGATCTGCTTGGTCGTAAGCATCTTGAACGATCTCCTCAAAAGAGCTTTGTTCAGACGCCTCAGATCCAGAATCGGTCTGAGCGACCCGTCCCTTTTTGGCACGAGAAAATATCGGCTGTAAAAGCCTGACTCGCTCATAGAATGGGGAACCGGTTCTATAGCCCCTTTGCACAGCAGCGTGGCTATCTCCGCTCGAAGTAGATGTGCTACTTCTTCGCTCACTCTCGTCTCTATACGCGCACAGAAGCGCGGAGGGCGGCGAGCGAACTGCAGAGTGTAGCCGTGCTTCACTGTTTTCAGCACCCATTCTGATACACCTGGAATGGCTTCCCACGCTCTCGCGTGTGCCACACGGGATAGAACGGCCTCGGGGCTCGAAACGCCGCGCTTTGCGGGTTCGACGGCCTGTATAGGAGGGGCGGGCGCAGTGCGCGCGCACTCTGTGCTGTGGGCCAGCCGATCGCTCGCGATGGCTGGCCGCCCTACACACTGTATCTCTGCCGCTTCGAGCAGGGAGTGGCTTGTGTGTGGCCTTACACTCGTTGTTCCGGCCACCTTGGGCGGAGAACAAATGGTGTGTGGCGCGGCGCATGGCGCCGGGGGCAGAATGTTCGCGAAAATGTGTGAGCGCGTTTGAGCGGGCACAACTCTTACGCGTGGAACATGACCGGTTAAGAGTGGCTGTGTGACAGCGCGTGTGGTGATTAGGCGTGGGCGCAAATAAGCGGACACGTGACCTAACTCTAGCACTCGAGCGGCCGGTGGCCGCTTTATGTGAGTGAGACACGGGATTTGTGGTGCTTGGGTGCAGGGGTGAACACAAAAGTGGGCACGTTTACTGCATTTGAAAACACATACGGCGTGAGCCGTGCAACCAGAAAAAAAGGCAACTTCGTGATTTCTCTGGTTCGTCATAAAAACGGCGGTTGTAGACAGGCGAGAGGGCAGTTTTGCCGGCTCGTTTGCTGCGTGAGAGCCATCTGCAGCAGCCACAGGAGTGGGGGCTGACAGGAAGAAGAGTTTTGACGGTGGTCCGACCACGGCGGGACTTAACCGTCGCTTCCCCCCTCTGCTAGGAGGACTTTGGAGGGGCTACAGTTGGAAACAGGCGAGAGGGCGAGTTCGCCGGCTCGTAGGCTGCGTGGAAAACATCTGTAGTAGCCACAGGCGTGGGGACTGACAGGAAAAACAGAGTTTTAACGGTGGTCCGGCCGCAGCAGGACTTAACCGTCTTTTCTCTCCTTATGTATAGACGTCCAAAAATATTCGAGCACCACGTGGTGCGAGTTAGCTTTCTGTATGTAAGAAAAGCTGGCCGCGAGCCCGGGGAAGCGGACAGTAAAACATTTTTATCTGCCGCGAGAGCTGGGCTCGAACTCGGGTCTCCGGCGTTTCAGCCGCTGATTTTGCCACTGTGCTACCGGGAGGGACACAATAGCGTTCAGTTAGCGCGAGCATACAGCAGTACGTCCTCGTGCTTGTTGGCAGTCGTGCGTGCATAAAAGACAGGCTCGTTACTGCAATAGTAATATTTCCAGCCGCCTGAATTGGAGAGGGGGCTGAGAAATGCTAGAGAATGGCGGTTCGTCCGGCCACAGCGGGACGAAAACACCCTCTGTTAATTTCCCGGTGAGTGCGGCGCGCGCACGTGCGCGCGCGCTGAACGTGCTCGTGACCGAGCGCACTCACATTCCTTGTGAACGGCGCAATCTGCGCGGTCCAAGAGGGGGGAGTGCGGGTTCGTTGGAGAGCATATGTCAGCGTCATGTCTTATGACGGCGTATGTTTGCTGGCGTGCGTGTCTTAACAGGCTCGTGTACAGCAATATGAACAATTCCAGTCGCCTGAACTCATGAGGGGACTGAAAAATGTGCGCGAGGGTGGAACAGCTCTCTTGTAACGTAAAGAGAGCTGCAGGACCGTGCATTTCTGCCATCCCTTGTATATAAGCGGCGCATCAGCGCGGCATGAACAGAGGGGGGGAGGAGGCTCGCTCCGAGACCGTTCATTTCTACCATCCCTTGCAAGCGGCGCGGTGGCGCGGCTTGAACAGAGGGGGAGGAGGCTCGCTCCGAGACCGTTCATTCCTACCATCCCTTGAAAGCGGCGCGGTGGCGCGGCTTGAATAGAGGGGGAGAAGGCTCGCTCCGAGACCGTTCATTCCTACCATCCCTTGTAAGCGGCGCGGCTTGAACAGAGGGGGAGGAGGCTCGCTCCGAGACCGTTCATTTCAACCATCTCTTGTAAGCGGCGCGGTGGCGCGGCTTGAACAGAGGGGGGGAACAGCGGAGTGATGTCGTCATAAAACTGCTCGAGTCGAGCCCGCAGGGTCGACATAGAGAGTTCCTCACACTCGGGGCATTCGCCCGCGAGGAGGCGGCGGCGGCGTGGTCACGGCCCAGACAGAGAGCGCAGACACATGGCGGTCTCTGGTGCTGAGCTGCACGTGGCACGAGCCGCAGGTGGAACGAGGCGTTTTGATAAAAACGCTCGTGCTCTTTTATGAAACGTGTGACGCAACGGCGAGAACACGTGCAATGAAAGGATATAATGCTGCCGGATAGCAGAGCAGGCACGGATGGCTGAAGGTGGCGCGATGCTGCCGGCTTCTTCAGGCGCTGTCCTCTGCTTGCTCGTCTGCACGTTCAACGGCGGCGGGTTCCAGATCCAGCGATGCGAAGGGCTTCGCTGAAGAAAAGAAAATCGAATATGCAGCCCGTGAGCCCTGCTTATATACACGTGGCCACGCCCCACCTGTAGGCAAATGAAGCCAGGTGGGCGCGAAGCGCCCTCATTGGTCGCCACGTCACGCGGGCTCACCGATAGGCTGCTGCAGTTGCCAGCAGAGCAGCCAATAGCACGCTGGAATAGCCTGCTATGGTCTGCCAGGCTGCCGCACTGCGTTGACAATGTTACAAAATTAAGGATAATTTTGGGTTTTTCAGAAATCTCGAAGAAAGAATACTTTCCCCGTAGCGTAAGGAACTTACGCAATACGAGAGAACCTCTCGTAAGAGAACCCCTGATCTAATGTACTGTCAACATTAAAAAAGATACACAACAGTGCAACAATGACCAAAAGAAGATTGATACAACAGCCGAATTAAAAGGAGGCCGTTTTTTGCAGTCAAGTGGAGTAGATTGTATATTTTTAAACTTTGGAATTATTATTATTACTTATATGTTGAATTTATGTTTGTAAAAAAGACACTGCAGAGTGAGGTCAAATCATGACCATTGCAGTGTCCGTAGAAAGTTCACATGCTCAAAGTCGAGAGTGACCGTGGCTTTAACTAGTTTTTTTTAACTACTTTAACTAGTACATGTTTCTCTTAAACCTGTCACTTCTTCTTCTTTTTCTTTTGTTTTATGGCGGTTTGGCAAACCAACTTAAAAAGGTGCATTCCCGACACCTACTGATCTGGAGTGTGAAGCTCACATATAGGCTACTTAATCATCTCTTTACCTAAAAAAAAAGAAAAACAAAATTCTATCCATTATTGCAATCCTTTTTAAATATTTCAACATTATTTCATATACCCTTGATTGCATTAACCCATTTCCTAATAGCACATGCATCAATATATTATTAATTCCTATCATTTCTAATTCTAGATAACTGAAATCTTTCGCTTTCGTATGCAACACATCTTAAAAGAATATGCTCTACCGTTTCTGGCAACCTGTCACTTCGGATTCATTTTCCTCCTTTTAAAAACAGAGCATTTCTTAAAACTATCAGGAAGTGACATCATCTGGGCTCTTTCTGAAGCATGATGGGAGGACAAGAAAATAGGCTTGTTTGAGATGCGCCTCGCCTCGCCCGAAATTCAGCCGAGACTAGGCGGCTGCAGTGAGGGGAGGAGTGAAAAAAGTGCAGGCAAGACGGACAGAATTCTCTCTTCTCATAGTGGATCAGACACCTGCGAGATCAAAGGCGGATATCGCGGGATTCACACTCGTGCGCTTTGTTGCTGATAAACTGGATGTAATTTAACTTATGTGACTTTTATATGAAAATAAATATTATGAACAAGACACCCAAAGTTTTTGTTTGGGAATATTCACACATAAAAACATGATATCAAGAGTTTTAAAATCAAACATTTTTAAAAAGAACCATACATCACGGTTGTTTAAACCAATAAGCATTAAGCTGTGTCGTCAGCAAGTCGTTTCCCATCATGCTTTTGATCAGCAGTTGGTGGAGAGCAACTGCTGGACTGTAGTGATGGGAAGTTCGGATCATTTTACGGACTCGGATCTTTGAATCTCGTTCAGCAAAATGAACAAATCTTTTTTCAAGTCATTTCGTTCATTTCAGCAGAATCTAATTAAAATATTACATTTTTCATTTTTCAGCACATTTAGTAGCCTACTTTTGGAATAAAAAAATGAACTATAAGCTAATGCAGCCATGGCCAAACTTTGAGAAATAAATTATTCATTAATTGCTTAGCTTGATTTAGTCTATGTATGCAGTCTGTTAGTTCACCTCACCTCCCGATCCAAATCGTTCTTCTTCTTTTTTTTTTTCAAATCGTTTACCTCTCGCGTCTGTCTTCAGGTTTGAGCCGTTAGTTCCGTCATGTCTGATGCTCTGATCTGGCCGTGACAGCCGAGTAATACACATGCGTCCGGAAACAGATTTGATCAGTTCATCTCGAGTCTCGGGTTTGAGTCGTTCGTTCATCAAGTCCCAGTCATCAAGTCACAGTCACCGGAAACAGATTTGATCAGTTAATTTCGAGTCTTTGAGTCGTTCCTTCAAGTCCCCATAGGCTGAATGCAGAAACAAAAATGATCAGTTCATCTCTCGAGTCAGTCTTCGGGTCCTAGTCTCGTTCTTTTGTCACGTGACCGCTTCCCGGTTTCAGTGTCTCGCAACATATACAACATTACAGTCGTATTATTGACTGTATATTATTTTTTGTTTAGGAATTCTCATACAATTATCAAAAGATATCTGCAACAAACATCTGAAAAATAACAAAGTGACATATTGTTCCTGTCAGTCTATTTTTATTGTTAAATGTTTCTTGTGCCCCTGTGGTGTTTTTTTTAATTATTATTTAAATTATAAAAAATATATATATGATGATATGGCTTTGCTATTTACTGAAGATTAGAACCCACTGTAAACAAGTCTCAATCTTTGCTTTATCAAAGTGATTTCCCCCATCATACAGATAAAGTTTAAAGCATTAACCAACTCTTTAATAATATAATTCTGTTATAGAAAATAACCATCATGACAGATATTCACAAATATATAAAGTGTAAGAAATAAAAAAAAGGTACAATTTGAGGCCAGAAACGCATCACGCATCAAAAAAAAGTTATATGTGAATTATTAACTAATTTCTGCATGCAATACATGTCACGTGACAAAAGAACGAGACTAGGACCCGAAGACTGACTCGAGATGAACTAATCATTTCTGTTTCTGCATTCAGCCTATGGGGACTTGAACGAAGAACGACTCAAAAGACCCGAGAAGAACTGATCAAATCTGTTTCCGCCGGTACCGACTGCATATCCGTGCCCTAATATGGGGCTGGGACTTGATGAACGAACGACCCGAGAAATTAACTAATCATTCTGATTCCTGTAGTAGCCTGAGATGTTACGCAATGCGCATGCGCGGGTCAATACAAAATGAATGAATCGCTCTCTGAGACGACTCGTCGTTCCCGAGTCATATTAAGGATTCGTTCAAAATGAACGAATCGTTCATGAACGACACATCACTACTGGACTGCAGAATCCGACACATCCACCTTTCGCTCTCGAGAGTTGTTTTTTTTTTACATACGTCAGCATGACATCAGAGCAAGGCGGACTGCCCTCGGACACTTTTCTAACTGGCATGCATCTCACGCTGATCACCGGTGATCGGTTCTGCGCAGATTTTGCTAATCTCAAACAAGCCTATTAATAGGCTTGTTCGACTTCACCCAGACCAATCGGCGGCTGACTTGAAGTAATGCATGCCGGTTAGAAATTTTGTCCGACTTGAGGCAGCGCCGACACCACGTGTATGTCAACAAAGTGCCGCAAGAGCGATTCGAGAGCAGCCGGCTAATGGTGCGTTCACACCAGACGTGAAATTCGCGCGAATCGCGCGTGAAA
Organism: Romanogobio albipinnatus; assembly: GCA_023566225.1. Taxonomy (NCBI): domain Eukaryota; kingdom Metazoa; phylum Chordata; class Actinopteri; order Cypriniformes; family Gobionidae; genus Romanogobio; species Romanogobio albipinnatus. The sequence continues at coordinate 8,474,747 of CM042262.1, read as the reverse complement.
TTCGCGTGTGACAACTACACAACAGACGCGAATTCGCGTCAAGTGAGGGGCTTCTGCCCTATATGAGCCTATATGAGCCAGCTCGTCTTTTTTGTAAAAAATACTACTATTAATGTGTGACAAAACGTAGTTTAAAGACTTTTTCAGGCGATAATATAGTTGTTTAAAGCTCAAATCTGTGGTTAATTTATAAAAAGAGTGCCTATTTGAGCATTTTATCTGGCGTTTTCGGAGTTGTGAGATCCAGGGGATCAGCGGCGCTCAGCGCTCGTTTACCCGGCGAGATCCGCCTTTCCTCGGCTAGTCCTTCTCACATTTGCCGCTGGCTCTGGCTCTTTTTTTCTGCTCCTGTCTCATTGTGAAATGGCTCACTTGGCTCACAATGGCTCACAATAACTCACTTTCTTCCAAGCAAGATCCTTTTTATTCCTTTATTCCTGTTGTGATAGGATGATGTATCATACAGCTCCGGCCACGATTATCTTGTCCTCCATTGTTGTTGGGATTTCTGCCTCCGCTTGTAAATGTGTCACTACTAGAGCAAGCTCGTGATTGGTTAACGCTGCGCGAAATATCCGCCAGAGTTCAGATTTTTCAACTTGAGCGATTTGCGCGAATCGCGCGTTCAAAACGCTCAATTCGCGCCGCCTCAATCGCGCAAATCTCGCCGCCTCATTCGCGCGAATCGCGCCGCAGAATGCCATTTCGCGTCTCTGCATTGACTTAACATGTAAATCACTCGAGCGAATCGCATCAGGTGTGAACGCACCATAATACAGCCGATGCAGTTTCTTCAGAGCGGCTGCACGGACTGTGATGACGACACAGCTGTTCCACGATTGGTCAGATTCACCGTATGACAGCAATCACGTGTTTCGTGAACCTTCAGCTCAACTAATGCACAAATCTGTTTTTTTATAACAGTAAAAATGTAGTCATGTAGTCGCGATGTTATATTGTCATGTTTATCAAAATAAAACTGATTAAAAACGTAAACCCCACTTCATTGATAGTGTAGGCTTATATGTTTATCTTTATTCTTGTACAAACACGCTGTATTAAGCAGTGCATAAAGTATTACATGACAATAATGTCTCTGAAACACCTGTGTATTGCCAAATATTGCATTTATTTAATTTCAGCTGATAAAGTATGCAAACACAGCGCGGGCGTCACTGCGGGAAGCAGAATAGGCTTGTTTGAGATGAGCAAAATCTGCGCAGAACCGATCACCGGTGATCAGCGCGAGATGCATGCCGGTTAGAAAAGTGTCCGAGGGCGGTCCGCCTTGCTCTGATGTCATGCCGACGTATGTCAAAAAACTCTCGCGAGCGAAAGGCGGATGTGTCGGATTCTGCAGTTGAGCGCAGCTGCTCTCCACCGACTGCGCGGAGCAAAAGCATGATGGGAAACGACTTGCTGACGACACAGCTTAATGCTTATTGGTTTAAACAACCGTGATGTGTGGTTCTTTTTTCAAATGTTTGATTTTAAAACTCTGATATCATATGGGGTTATTCCCAAACTCTCTAACAAAGGCGATCTCTCTGTGGGTTATGTGATTGTTGTCATATATATATATATATATATATATATATATATATATATATATATATATATATATATATATAAACGTGTATGTAGGCCTAATTAAAGTAAAAATGATTGATAAACACGTCTTTCGAATGGAAATAAATAACAAAAACTTTGGGTGTCTTGTTCATAATATTTATTTTCATATAAAAGTAACATAAGTTAAATTACATCCAGTTTATCAGCAACAAAGCGCACGAGTGTGAATCCCGCGATATCCGCCTTTGATCTCGCAGGTGTCTGATCCACTACGAGAAGAGAGAACTGTCCGGCTTGCCTGTACTTTTTTCACTCCTCCCCTCACTGCAGCCGCCTAGTCTCGGCTGAACTGCAGGCGAGGCGAGGCGCATCTCAAACAAGGGCTGCGTTCGAAACCGCATACTCATTGAGTAGGTACTCATTTTCAATAAGTACTTACTTAACGAGCTCTAAAAGAGTAGGTACTATATTGCCTGATCTCGTTAAGTATGAATGCGATCCGCACTTTATGCGCCATGTTGACGTTATCATGTGACCTACGACGTTATCTGAAGCGCAACAACTTGAAAGACGAGTGACAGGTTTAATTCATCGATCTATAAATATCTTAATATTGATTAAACTTGCTAATTGTGTGGGCTTGTTGAAGAAACAGCTGCCCATTTATTTTGTCATATTAACCCTACTAATCTGACCCAGTTTTATCCTTACCAAAACCCACAATCGTGATCTCTTAAATATGTTGTTAATTTCTTTATTTTATATGCAAAACATTTCATCCACAAGCAAAATTGGCCTAAATCTCCTTTATATTTTCCTTTTTAAATTTAACTCCTGTTTTATCCCTCAAGCTTATGAAATAAAATTTAATTGCATTATGATGAATTATTCAAAGATATCTAACCTTGTTCTTGTTTTTTCTTTGTATATAATGTATGCAAACCCATGATATTTGTTTTATTATTAGGATTGTTAAAGATACAACCATGTAATTATAAAATAAAAGATAGGCCTATCGGGTCTGTTCGTGCAGAACAGTTGTGCCTTTACATCGTACACCCGCGCTGAGCTTTTGGATATTGGTTTGCGAATTTCCGACAGTTTTATGGACAATCTTCGACTCCTTCCTGAGATCGCTAGGACGCCCGAGGCGATGCGCTCATCCCGGCCGGGCGGAAGTGCACGCAGACGGCGGCGAGATCGTAAACAAAGGCGGGGGAAGCGTGGAGGATTGCGGGCTAAGCTAACGCGTTCTCCTCATCGGCTCTCTTTACCCAGCATTTTCCTTGCTAATGTACGATCGCTAGTGAACAAAATGGAGGAGATTCGACTCAGCATCACACACAGTAAGAAACTTTTGAACTGTAACGTCCTAATCTTCACTGAAACCTGGTTAAACAGCGGAATACCGGACACCGCTATCGAGCTAGCGGGACGCCACACACTCCGGGCAGACAGAACATTAGATGGCTCCGGGAAGACCAGAGGTGGTGGATTGTGCATTTATATTAACAAAGCTTGGTGCACAAACTCTGCTATTGTTGGGAGTCATTGTTCAGCTAACCTGGAGTTTCTCATGGTTAAATGTAGACCGTTTTATCTACCGCGGGAGTTCACTTCCACCATTATAACTGCTGCTTATATTCCACCCGATGCTGATGCCAAGCTTGCTATGAAAGAACTTCACGCAGCCATCAGTAAACAACAGACTGATCACCCTGAAGCTGCGTTTATTGTTGCAGGTGACTTTAATCACTCAAACTTAAAGTCAGTGCTACCCAAGTTTCACCAACATGTTTCCTGCCACACCAGAGGAAACAAAACCTTAGACCATGTTTACACAAACATGGCGGGAGCTTACGTTGCAACACCCCTCCCCCACCTGGGACAGTCAGACCACATCTCTTTGTTCCTCAGCCCCAAATATGCACCCCTCATCAACCGTGTGAAGCCATCAGTGAAGACAATCAAGGTGTGGCCTGCGGGGGCAGATTCCACACTCCAGGAAAGGTTTCTAAACACAGACTGGAGTATGTTTGCTTCTCAAGCCACCAGTGGCGCTCACACGGACATTAACTCCTACACCTCCTCAGTATTGGATCATATCAATACCACCATTGACAGTGTTACAACCCAGAAACAGATCACCACATACCCAAATCAGAAGCCTTGGATGAACAGGGAAGTGCGACTCCTGCTGAAGTCACGCAATACTGCCTTCAGATCAGGAGATGCACAAGCCTACAGCGCATCCAGAGCAAACCTGAAGAGGGGCATCAAAAAGGCCAAGCACTGCTACAAGCTAAAGATAGAGGGACACTTTTCCAACTCTGACCCTCGACGCATGTGGCATGGCATTCAGGCCATCAGTGATTATAAACCCACCCACTCCACCCCCGCAGCCACTGATGTCAACTTCCTGAACGAGCTAAATTACTTTTATGCTCGTTTTGAAAGAGACAACAGAGAAACTGCCACCAAGCTCAAACCCTCAGATGACCACCCACCAATCACACTCTCCTCCACAGATGTCTGCAAGGCACTGAGCCGGATCAGCGCGCACAAGGCTGCTGGACCAGACAACATCCCTGGTCGTGTTCTCAGGGCATGTGCGGAGCAGCTCGCTGGGGTTTTTACAGACATTTTCAACCTGTCTCTCGCCCAAGCAGCTGTACCATCATGCTTTAAACGCACTTCCATTGTGCCAGTGCCGAAACACTCCAGCCCGAGGTGCCCTAATGACTACCGCCCTGTAGCACTCACACCCATCATTATGAAGTGCTTTGAGCGGCTGGTCCTGGAACACCTAAAAGACTCTATACCATCCACATTGGACTCACACCAGTTTGCCTATCGCAGCAATAGGAGCACAGAGGATGCAGTTTCCATGGCACTGCACTCTGTGCTCACACATCTGGACAGTAAAAACACCTATGCACGCATGCTGTTTGTTGACTTCAGCTCAGCATTCAACACTGTCATCCCATCCAAGTTAATTGCCAAACTTGGAGACCTGGGCATCAACACTTCAATGTGTAACTGGATTTTGGACCTTCTAACTGACAGACCACAGAATGTTCGATCAGGATCCACCTGCTCCACGTCCATCACACTCAACACTGGTGTACCACAGGGCTGTGTGCTAAGTCCGTTTCTCTACTCCCTCTTCACCTCCGACTGCAAGCCTGTGTATGGAACTAATTCCATCGTCAAGTTTGCGGACGACACTACGGTGATTGGTCTCATCAGCAACAACGATGAGACTGCCTACAGGGAGGAGATCCAGCACCTGGCCACATGGTGCACTGATAATAACCTGCTCCTCAACACCACCAAAACGAAGGAGCTCATCGTGGACTTCAGGAAGGAGTCAAGAGGCACACACGACACCATCCACATCAATGGAATGGCTGTTGAGCGTGTCTCCAGTTTCAAGTTCCTGGGGATCCACATCTCGGCGGACATGTCGTGGACGACCAACACCTCCAGCCTGGTCAAGAAGGCTCACCAGCGCCTCTTCTTCCTGAGGACACTGAGGAAGAATCAGCTCTCCTCGGCTATCCTGGTGAACTTCTACCGCTGCGCAATAGAAAGCATCCTGACCAACTGTGTGGCAGTATGGTATGGGAGCTGCTCTGTTGCGGAGCGCAAGGCACTGCAGCGGGTGGTGAAAACTGCCCAGCGCATCACAGGGACTCCACTACCTGCCATCGAGCACATCCAGAGGAAACGCTGTCTGCACCGAGCTCGCAGCATCCTCAAGGACTCCTCTCACCCAGCCCACAGACTGTTTTCTCTCCTGCCCTCCGGCAGGCGTTTCAGGATCCTCCGGACCAGGACCAGCAGACTTAAGAACAGTTTTTTCCCCAGAGCTGTCTCTTTACTGAACTCAAACCCCCGTTGATCCACTTCCCTCATAAACTGCAAACTCTCCTACCTCACACCTACATTCACTTTGTTATTTGCACTACCGACTGTTTATTACAGTAACAACTGTTTACTTATGCATTTTGCACTACCATATCTTAACTGGAATATGCTCATTTGCACTGCCGACTGTATTTATAGTAACCATGTTTACATTTGCATTTTGCACCGTACTTCTAACTGTAATATGCAACCACTTTCCACTGCACTTTTACACTTTCTTTCGGATAGCTCTGTCCATAATTTATTGCACTACCTTAATCCACTGCTATATTCCTCATATTAGCCTAACATATTATTGTATACCTCTATCTGTAAAATTCTGTTCAAAGTAATAGCCATCTGTATATTATATTCATAGTACATATTCACCTGTACATTCTGTTTACATTCTGTTTATAGTAATAGCCATCTGTATATTTATATTTATTCACTGTATATATTCATCTGTAAATTCAGTTCTGTTTATAGTAATAACCATCTCTCTACTTATACATATTTATATATATTCAGTACATATCCATGTCCTGCACTTACGCAACCATTGTATATATCCTGCACTTCTGGTTAGACCTAAACTGCATTTCGTTGCCTTGTACTTGTACTTGTGTAATGACAATAAAGTTGAATCTAATCTAATCTAATCTAATCTAATCTAATGAGTGACAGGTGCAGTAACAGCTCAAAGCATCAGTAACTCCACAGCCCGACCTGTGCGGTTTCCCTCGGAGTCTGCAACGAGGACCTCTTTCAGCTGCTCGAAGATCTCACCTTGGGAGAACACTGTTGATTTTATACTCTTAAAATGTAAGTTATCACTATTCAAAATTAAGATTACCCCAGAATGAATTGCATTGCTAGCCCACTAAAACACTTACAATAATAATAATAACAAATGCTGACCAATACTTAATTATATTACTTTTTTTTTTTTTACTGAAAATTATATTGTTTTAGTAAAACAAGCAAAATGCAACTTGTTGTCATATGACATAGCGATGCATGAATACACACTAGACAAATGCAGCCGATGTGAAATACCAATTTTCAGTCAAGCAATGAATAAATGCATGAGTTAATAAAATATTTTATTTACTGACAACAATAGGAAACATGAATTAATGAGTAAAATAATGAATAAAAGTAAACATCACAAATGAATAAGTCACCATGAAACAAAGCTTTATTCAAACGTATTGTTCTAACAAACCATCACGCATTTACAGACGGTGAACACCACATCTGCTGCCATCTCAACACAGCTTGATGAAGCAGTGGACCACCGTGAACACCTTCGCCTGTCCTAGCCGTCCATCATGTCCCTCCTGGACCCCACAACCCCGAAGCAAGAGTGGAGAACATGTGCGGGACAATCTGACTGCTGATGTCTACTCCAAACATCCGTGTGCCTGCTCTCCATCAGCATGACTACTTAAAACCTTTTACAATTCATGTTGTCAGCATCCCATTTCTTGCCATATTTGATTTAATATTTTTACAATTACATGCTATTTGTATTGTAGCTTTATGACTTTTGTGGTGTAGTGGGCTAAACACTGAACTGATAAGCAGAAGGTTTCTGCTTGGATCTCCGCAGCCGTCACCACCAGTGTGTCCTTGAGCAAGGCTCAACCACAGAAGCTCTGCAGCAAATGAACAGACATCAAGAATCAGAAAAGTGCTAAAAATAACTCTGTTTCAAATTAAAATAAAATACAACTTAAGATTTAAATGTATGTTTTATTCATTTCTGTAGTATACTCAAAGCCTTTGATGACAGCCTTCCTTCATCAGCCTCTCTCCAGTCTCCACCAGATAAACACACACACGTGCTCTTCTGCCCCTGTAACATCAGACAACTTTCATGTTACCTGTATCTTAAACAACACCTTGATAAAAGCATAAAAGTTTATGTGCTCAATAGCCTTAAATGTTGAGGTAGTTGCTGATGTGTTAATGTTCCTCAATTCATCAACAGTATAATGGACAAATAAAAAAGATAACTTATGTTTAGTTACTTTATGTAGATTTATTAACATTACTGACGTTTATGTAAAGTAAGCAGTGTTGGCCACAGTGAACTCTACATTATAGCACACACACATCACTCTTATCAGATGTCTATTTCATGCTGTGATGTCATCTGCAATACTTATCGAAAATGTTCCTGTCAGATGTTAAATAAACATTTAGTAAGGATCTTTATCTTTAAGTATATCGTTTATGTAAATCCACTTTGGATTACATAATAAAACGTGTTTTTACAGCCCAATCACAACTACACTATACTGTCTGTCGTCTTTACACTTTCAACAATTCAACAGTTTAACGTTACTCTACAGTAGTCCAACAAATGCGATTTTAACACAAGGAACCGTGATTTTGGTTTGTAATACTCACATTTGATTGGCTTTTCTCCCCCTGACGTATCCTTTCCTGTGGCCTCATGGGAAAGCAAGGGATAGAAAAGTATCCGACGATGGGTGCTTCACAATCTGGGCGGAATCAGTAGGCCATCCGGGAACTTCTCGCCTACTCTTTTATGATTACTGAGGTTTCGAACATACTACTCCTTTCACGTACTGTTTTCGCCTACTATATAGTAGGTAAGTAGGCATATTCGAACGCAACATCAGTATACGCACGTCCGAATCTCGCGAGAAATAGTCCAAAACCCTGGTAGTTCTCGCCTACTCTTTTATGAATACTATGGATTCGGACATACTATTCTCTCGCCTACTGCTTTTTACATACTATATAGTAGGGAAGTATGCGGTTTCGAACGCAGCCAAGCCTATTATCTCAATCCAATATTGAGGGGAGGGGCGTGTTGCGCCTTGTGACGCGGTGCTGGTTTCTGTCAGGTCCTGTAAGCAAATGTAAAATGCCTGTATTTAACGCTTATACCTTATTCATCTTTAGAACGAGTGATCAACTACCATGTCTGGAAGAGGTAAAGGCGGTAAAGGGCTCGGTAAAGGAGGCGCTAAGCGTCACCGTAAAGTTTTGCGCGATAACATCCAGGGAATCACCAAACCCGCCATCCGTCGTCTGGCTCGCCGCGGCGGTGTCAAGCGCATCTCCGGTCTGATCTACGAGGAGACCCGCGGAGTGTTGAAGGTGTTCCTGGAGAATGTTATCCGCGATGCCGTGACCTACACCGAGCACGCCAAGAGAAAGACCGTCACCGCCATGGATGTTGTGTACGCGCTGAAGCGACAGGGACGCACCCTGTACGGCTTCGGAGGTTAAACGCCTGAAATCTACAAACCCAACGGCTCTTTTAAGAGCCACACACACTGTCATATAAAGAGTCGATGGTGATAGTACTTTTGTGTTCTATTAAATTAACAATACGCCCTGAATAAAAAAAATCTGAAATTCTGCATTGAAAGTACTGGAAATTAAAGTTTCTTGTGTTTTAAGTAGCATGTGTGTAAACGTATTGAAAATAAGCATTTGACTGATATTCAAAATAGTGGTAATATTTTTTTTACAGATAACTATTGATATTTAAAGTAATTTACAGAATCAAGAAAAAAGTTAAAATTAGGAAAATAAAAGTGATGTTATTGGTAAGATGGCTTATGTCTAGGGAGGGAGATTTGTATATAAAAGCTATTTTTTAAAGGAATCTTGCTCATTCTAAAGTTTAAAAAGAGCGGGAAATTAACAAAGAAATCAAGTGGGGTTGTCCTTCAAACATGGGCGGTAGGCGGGGCTATCATTTAATCGCCCGTGATTGGCTCTCATGATGCTTTGAGTTGTCCAATGAAATACGAGTTTATGGGTTCGGCCAATGAAAACAGGTAATCAGAAGACTCCGTATCTCTTAATAAATTAGCATATGGTAGTGAATAATTGGCTCTGTATCGAACCTGAGCTCACATTGATCCAGTCTCAGCATCATGCCTGAACCAGCGAAGTCCGCGCCTAAGAAGTCACGCAACACTGCCTTCAGATCAGGAGATGCACAAGCCTACAGCGCATCCAGAGCAAACCTGAAGAGGGGCATCAAAAAGGCCAAGCACTGCTACAAGCTAAAGATAGAGGGACACTTTTCCAACTCTGACCCTCGACGCATGTGGCATGGCATTCAGGCCATCAGTGATTATAAACCCACCCACTCCACCCCCGCAGCCACTGATGTCAACTTCCTGAACGAGCTAAATTACTTTTATGCTCGTTTTGAAAGAGACAACAGAGAAACTGCCACCAAGCTCAAACCCTCAGATGACCACCCGCCAATCACACTCTCCTCCACAGATGTCTGCAAGGCACTGAGCCGGATCAGCGCGCACAAGGCTGCTGGACCAGACAACATCCCTGGTCGTGTTCTCAGGGCATGTGCGGAGCAGCTCGCTGGGGTTTTTACAGACATTTTCAACCTGTCTCTCGCCCAAGCAGCTGTACCATCATGCTTTAAACGCACTTCCATTGTGCCAGTGCCGAAACACTCCAGCCCGAGGTGCCCTAATGACTACCGCCCTGTAGCACTCACACCCATCATTATGAAGTGCTTTGAGCGGCTGGTCCTGGAACACCTAAAAGACTCTATACCATCCACATTGGACTCACACCAGTTTGCCTATCGCAGCAATAGGAGCACAGAGGATGCAGTTTCCATGGCACTGCACTCTGTGCTCACCCATCTGGACAGTAAAAACACCTATGCACGCATGCTGTTTGTTGACTTCAGCTCAGCATTCAACACTGTCATCCCATCCAAGTTAATTGCCAAACTTGGAGACCTGGGCATCAACACTTCAATGTGTAACTGGATTTTGGACTTCCTAACTGACAGACCACAGAATGTTCGATCAGGATCCACCTGCTCCACGTCCATCACACTCAACACTGGTGTACCACAGGGCTGTGTGCTAAGTCCGTTTCTCTACTCCCTCTTCACCTCCGACTGCAAGCCTGTGTATGGAACTAATTCCATCGTCAAGTTTGCGGACGACACTACGGTGATTGGTCTCATCAGCAACAACGATGAGACTGCCTACAGGGAGGAGATCCAGCACCTGGCCACATGGTGCACTGATAATAACCTGCTCCTCAACACCACCAAAACGAAGGAGCTCATCGTGGACTTCAGGAAGGAGTCAAGAGGCACACACGACACCATCCACATCAATGGAATGGCTGTTGAGCGTGTCTCCAGTTTCAAGTTCCTGGGGATCCACATCTCGGCGGACATGTCGTGGACGACCAACACCTCCAGCCTGGTCAAGAAGGCTCACCAGCGCCTCTTCTTCCTGAGGACACTGAGGAAGAATCAGCTCTCCTCGGCTATCCTGGTGAACTTCTACCGCTGCGCAATAGAAAGCATCCTGACCAACTGTGTGGCAGTATGGTATGGGAGCTGCTCTGTTGCGGAGCGCAAGGCACTGCAGCGGGTGGTGAAAACTGCCCAGCGCATCACAGGGACTCCACTACCTGCCATCGAGCACATCCAGAGGAAACGCTGTCTGCACCGAGCTCGCAGCATCCTCAAGGACTCCTCTCACCCAGCCCACAGACTGTTTTCTCTCCTGCCCTCCGGCAGGCGTTTCAGGATCCTCCGGACCAGGACCAGCAGACTAAAGAACAGTTTTTTCCCCAGAGCTGTCTCTTTACTGAACTCAAACCCCCGTTGATCCACTTCCCTCATAAACTGCAAACTCTCCTACCTCACACCTACATTCACTTTGTTATTTGCACTACCGACTGTTTATTACAGTAACAACTGTTTACTTATGCATTTTGCACCACCATATCTTAACTGGAATATGCTCATTTGCACTGCCGACTGTATTTATAGTAACCATGTTTACATTTGCATTTTGCACCGTACTTCTAACTGTAATATGCAACCACTTTCCACTGCACTTTTACACTTTCTTTCGGATAGCTCTGTCCATAATTTATTGCGCTACCCTAATCCACTGCTATATTCCTCATATTAGCCTAACATATTATTATATACCTCTATCTGTAAAATTCTGTTTATAGTAATAGCCATCTGTATATTATATTCATAGTACATATTCACCTGTACATTCTTTTTACATTCTGTTTATAGTAATAGCCATCTGTATATTTATATTTATTCACTGTATATATTCATCTGTAAATTCAGTTCTGTTTATAGTAATAACCATCTCTCTACTTATACATATTTATATATATTCAGTACATTTTTATGCCCAGCACTTACGCAACCATTGTATATATCCTGCACTTGCTGCTATTGCACTTCTGGTTAGACCTAAACTGCATTTCGTTGCCTTGTACTTGTACTTGTGTAATGACAATAAAGTTGAATCTAATCTAATCTAATCTAAGAAGGGTTCCAAGAAGGCCGTCACGAAGACTGCCGGTAAGGGAGGAAAGAAGCGCAAGAGGTCCAGGAAGGAAAGCTACGCCATCTATGTGTACAAAGTCCTGAAGCAGGTTCATCCTGACACCGGCATCTCCTCCAAGGCGATGGGCATCATGAACTCTTTCGTCAACGACATCTTCGAGCGCATCGGCGGTGAGGCGTCTCGTCTGGCGCACTACAACAAGCGCTCCACCATCACCTCTAGAGAGATCCAGACCGCCGTGCGTCTGCTGCTGCCCGGAGAGCTGGCGAAACACGCTGTGTCCGAGGGCACAAAGGCCGTTACTAAGTACACCAGCTCAAAGTGAGGTGTACTCTGACCTCAACCACCCCAAAGGCTCTTCTAAGGGCCACCCATCTTCTCGTGTAAAGAGCTTATAATTTATGTGCGATGGACTAGCCCATTTAATCTAAATTTTCCCTGAGGTGGCGTGAGTTTGCGTTTGTAGAAATATTAATCAATGTCAGTCGTGTTCAAATTATTTTTGAGAAGTCCTTGATAAAAATTGTTTTCATGTCTGGTCATAATTGTGACTGGTGGTAGAGCGCAGGGAGTCTTAAGTCTATGGTGTTAATGCATGTACAAAATGATAAACATCTAGCAATTTGTTTATATTAAAGCTGTACACCTTGTCAGGCTCAATTTCAAAAAGGATAAAATGGCATTCCCATGCAGCAGTACGGCACAATTATTAAAGTAACAAATCATAGAAAACTGGAAGGTATTTATAAACTTTATTAAGTTTAATAAAACAAATAAGCACAGATATGATCGGTAGATGTATAGATCAAACTACATATAGACAGAACGATAGATGTCATAGTTAAGTCACCTTTATTTGTATAGCTCTTTTTATAATACAGATTGTTTCAATGCAGCTTTACAGTCGTAACAGGAAAATAATACAACAGAATTTTGATTCGGCCGCTCTGGAGAAAACAGTGATGTAATCATCCATCTCGGTTCAATTCTCATATAGTGTCAATGCAGACAGATCAGTAATATAGTTGAATATTTAGTGTCCCCAACTGAGCAGTAATGGATAAAGGGGGCAGTCGTGGCCTAATGGATAGAGAGTCAGACTTGTAACCGGAAGGTTCGAGTCTCAGGTCCGGCAGGAATTGTTGGTGGGGGGAGTGAATAACCAGCACCCTCCTCTACCCTCAATACCACGACTGAGGTGACACTTGAGCAAGGCACCGAACCCCCAACTGCTCCCCGTGCCCACCTCTCCGTGTGGATGGGTCACCATACTTGTCCACACATCACTTCACTTCATAAAGAAAAGAAAAAAAAAGCATGGGAGAAACCAGGCTCAGTCGGGGTGCCAGTTCTCCTCTGGTCAACGAACAAACAGTGTATGATTTTGGTTCAGGCAACATTACAGGTCAGAAGTCATATTAGATCGGAACATTCAGAATATTTGGAGTCATCACGCAGGAGATGGGCCAGAGTCTAGGGAGAGTCTTGACACAATCTCTGCAGACACTTCAGGGATCCGTTGGTCATGTCTAGCGCAGGTCTACCATCTGATCGGGATCCGGCCCGGATCCGGCTGACTGATATTAGTGTATATGCCTTTCTTCTTATGATGTAATGAGTACATCAGGTGTTATGGGAAGTGTTCCCGGTTCCGGCTGACCTAGTTAATGCAGCCTAAAACAATAATTTAACTGATTTGAATAATATAAATTGATAATGTTCTATGTGTATGCCATAGTAAGGAGGTGTGTTTTTAGATTTAAACTGATAAAAAAAACTACAGATAGATAGATAGATAGATAGATAGATAGATAGATAGATAGATAGATAGATAGATAGATAGATAGATAGATAGATATAATGGTAATATTAGCACAGTTAATAGGTTCAGTTTCTAAAAAGAAAAGTGCATCTAGTTCAACATTTTGCTTCAGTATTTGGGTAATTTGCGTAATCAAGACTGCTTAATGCTTAAAACCTCTTGTCATTGATGTCATCAAAATCTTATTCCAACCAGCTGAGCAAAGTTGGAAACCCTGACTGTTAGTTTATGAATACAATCAACTCTATCATTGTTCAATCAGTTTCAAGAACAAAATTATATACATTTAAACACATCAATGTTCAAAGTGTGTTGTTTTAGGCTGAGAAGTCTCAGTTTTGGTTCAGGGTTAAAGGTCCCATGGCATGACATTTTCATTTTATGAGGTTTTTTAACATTAATATGAGTTCCCCTAGGCTGTATATGGTCCCCAAGTTGCTAGAAATTTTGATAGGTGTGATCTGAGTTCTGGGTGTCTTGCTCTGCTCTGCCTTGGAGAAAATGAGAGCTCAGACGAGCCAATCTGGAATCTTCCCTGTATGTCGTCATAAGGGGGACGGTTACCTCCCCTTCCTCTGCTTTGCCCGCCCAGAGAATTTGGAGAAGATGGATTCTGTTTATCAGTCGCAATGTCAGCACAGGCTTTACAAACAGACTTTTACCATATGGATTCGACAGCACCGCCACAAACAGAGTAACAGTGTTCATTAATGCCTGATCTGTGATTTCTGATGTTTAGCTAATCATTCAAGTTCAAGCAGACTTTCTTTCTAAATCGTTTCATACTGTCAGTCCCGCCACTGGCCTTCTTGATGCCCTAAGCGTAATGCATCAGTGAATCAAGCCAGTGACTAAAAGATCAACTTCACATCGTTTCTGTTAGTAGCATGAAACAAATGTTATTTAAATTATTAAACTACAGCGGGCGATCAAAGAACGCTCTCTTTATGTTTGGAGCTGTGAATCACACGTCGCGAGTGTATCTGCACACTTGTCCAAACTGCTGTTTTAACGAATGACGCTGTTATGCTGCATAAAGCTCTTACTGTATTCCTGTCGACATCGTGTTTGCTGTTAGTTGTGGTGAAAGCATTTTGTGAGAAAACGCTCTGCAATGATGAGATCACTGCATTCACGCAATCAACAGACTGCCTGTGTACTCAATGCTCATCACTGCAGCTTTTCATGAGATGGGAAAAGATCTAAAAATAATGCTGTAATCAACACTTTCACAATTCGTTCATCTCGACGGCTGTGATGGTAAAACAACGTAGTAAAAGTATTCAAAAGGGTTCCACATGTTACAAAGTTCATAGAATAAGGAGGAAGAAGACATGGTCGGCATGACTGGGACTCGTGTTTATTCAGAACTCTCAGATACAAACAAAATAAAGTTGTGCTCACAGTGCTCTCAAAAACTCGGTACAATAAAACTTTCTCAGCAATCTTTCTCCAGCTCTAAGGTCTCTCTGGTTCACATGCGGACTGCCTCTCTCTCTCTGGCAGCGCTTGCAGACCTCGCTAAACCACGCCCCCTCCGCCACATAATCTAATACTCATTTCAAATGCAAAGATGTCTGCCAATCACAACAGTGGGCGTTTGTATAAAAGGCTCTGACATTTCAGGGTGCCTTCCCCTTTAAGACTCTTATTCTGTGGTGACGGAAGGGAAATGTGTGGTTAGCGTTAGATATAGCGGGTATGGAAACGAGTTCAAGTTTAACGACATCATTTAGCCTACGTATCTGTGCTGTGCAGCTTCCTTAGTCCCTACTGAACAATCCAGCTTCCAATGTTCATGCGTTGAGTTAATGACGGGAAGTAAGTGACTGCTACTTTGCTGTGTTAATGTTTCTATTGTAGAAATTATTATGCATTATCATGTGCCAGCGTGATGAGTGAGATTTATAGTGATAGAACAATGTTTATGTTGTAAAACACTGTAGGAAATAATAAGTTAACTAGTGTGAGCCTTCTGATATATAAGTTTCATCGTTACGTTTATAATATTGAGTTAAGGGAATTAATATCGTGCTCACGAGACCATGTGCAGATGCTGTTTGAGTAGTAGCCTTGTCTGGCCAGAAGATGTCGCCATTGCTCCTTTTGTAAACCTTTTCTAATACAGTTTAATGTGAACTGGTCAGTGAAATAGGTGAAGCGCTTTATATTTCTCCAAGTAGTAATATTCATGTTTATGTAATTGTAGATTATGTTCTAAGGGGCATATTAAAGTTTATTGAGATATTTATGTTAGATGAACCTGATTTGTATTATATGTGTGGATATATTCTTTACGTTGCATAGAAATGTATGTACTGTAACTGTTTAGATGGCAGTACCTAATGGTGATTTATTTGTTTTATTATCAGACTAAAATGACAATACTGGATATTGGAATGTTCTGATGAGCACTGCTGAAGTCCAATACAATCTAAAGAAGAAAGAATATCTCCTCGTCTTTATTCCTGTATTCTGACCGATACACCATCCTGTTTATTGCCTGAAACCCTAGATGAGCTAGCCCTACTAGATTACCTCTTTTACATTGGTCCTTCGAGCCGGATTACAGTATTCAGGATGGAGGCAGATGAAGAGATGTATCCTGATGTGAGACCTAAACGTCAAATACGTCGACCTGTCAGGCTTCAGGACTTCGAAGTGGACTATATGGGATATAGTCAACGAGATCAGTTAAAATGGGATCTGTCATCCCCTGCATTGGATAGGAGGGTGTTCCCCACTCGGGAGGGTCCAGACCAGATGACCCCTTTCCAGACAGCCCACTCTCACTCTGGGGGTTTCCCTGGGAATGCTGCTCACCCTGAGATTTATCAGTTAGTCTCAGACCACGGCCAGAGGAGAGATTTGGATGGGTTTATTCAGCCTGCGCGAACACCCTCATCCCATCAGAGCCCATATCTGGATTCTCGTTTCTCGGAGGAAATTAGAGCTATTCGGGAGGAGAATATTAAGCTGCTCCAAACACAACAGGCCTTCCAGACTGGCATAAAGGAACTCAATGAAGCACGGCATGAGATGAAAGAGCTGCTGGAAGTAACCCGCTCGCTGAGGGAAAACCTGGCCCAAGTTAATAGTCCAGCCGCAAACTACAGCAACCACACATCTCCACAGGCCGGTGCTGTGGCCTCAAGAAGTTTCACTGATGCAGCACACTCGAAGGAAATGGAGGATGAGGACTGGCCTGATCCTCCACCCTGGCCTGAACCTGATGAGAACCTGACGGGAGGCATGCGCAATCTCAGGGTCGAAGAACAAGGGCTAGACCGTACCCAGCTCGACTTTTCCCCCAGAGGTAGAGTATGTATGCCTTGTAAGCCTCCACTGCATCCTCAGTACCCCGCTCCTGCTTCTGATAGAGGGATATCATCATACCACTCTAAACGGCCCTCTCAGTTGCTCACACACCCTGCCCCAGCTCATGCACCTGTAATGAAATCAGCACCTGCCCGTGCCTACAATCCCTTAGAGGCCAGATACGGAGCGGTACATGGTATGCCGCCATCTAACCCGTTTATGCAGCCGCTGGGGAATGAACAAGTGTATCGAGGGCCTCAACCCACAATCCCAAGGTTCATTCACCCGGATCCCAGTGAGTTCGCACGGCTTCGCATAGCTTTAGAAAACCTACTCCCATCCACGGCTACAGAACTCTTCAAGTATCAGATACTTGTAGATCATTTAAAGCTGGAGGAAGCCAAGCTGATAGCTGATGCTTATCTAAACTCACCCACCCCTTATAGTGACACTATGTCAGCCCTCCATGACAAATTCGGGCAGCCTCATCAACTTGCCTTAAAGAAGATAGCGAACGTCCTGGAGATTCCCGAGGTGAGGCGAGGTGATACTATGGCATTCCAGAAGTTCTCTCTCCAGATACAATCTTTAGTGGGTTTATTGCAGACTCTGGGACCTGAAGGGGAAATCGAACTCAACTGCGGATCACATGTTGCTCGTCTGCTGAGTAAGCTCCCTCCGGAGCAGCGAGCTGATTTCCGTCGACATCAGTTCAAGCAGTTAGGGGTGACCCACACTTTACATGATTTGTCAGAATGGCTCCGCTATGAATCATGGTGTCAGGGCTTCGACAGTCAGGCTACTGGACGCAGCATAAAGGAAAGGCAGAACGTGAAGACTGATGGTCGTCCTGGTAGACAGACGGTGACTGTCCTTCATGGAGCTGGTGAGTCGGCAGAGACAGCTTCTTCGTATCTTAAAGAGAGTTCAACTAACCGAGGAGCCAAGAGTAAAGCCTACTGTGCCTACTGTGAGAGTACTGAACATTATCTTAGTCAATGCAGTGCTGTCACCAAACTCTCTAGAGACCAGCTTAGGGAATGGATCCGGGTTAACAAACGGTGCTGGCGCTGCGCACGAACTCATCAAGCTGCTCAGTGCACATTGAAGAAACCTTGCAACATCTGTCAGGGAAAGCACCTACTGGCTCTTCACGAGATAAATACAAGAGCAGAGAGGGGCAATAAAGATGTAGCTGCTAAAGAAGAGAGCTGCTTAACTAGCTCTGCGGCTGATTCGCTCTACCTGGACAGACCTGGAGCCGGGAATCGAGTCATGTTGAAGGTCGTCCCGGTGCTTGTACATTATGGAGATCGGACGCTGGACACCTTTGCGATCCTCGATGATGGGTCAGAGAGGACCATGTTGTTGCCAGCAGCAGCTAAGTTTCTTGGCCTAAAGGGCAAACCCGAAGCGCTTCCTTTGCGTACAGTCCGACAGGACATCCAGATCCTCCATGGCCACACAGTGTCTTTCAGCGTCTCACCAGTGGCGAACCCTCACATCAGCTATAAGATCAAGGGGGCCTTCACAGCTGGCCGCCTCAGCCTAGCACAGCATACTTACCCCATTGACCGCCTGAAGAGAAAATACAAATACCTAAGCGGCATTCCCCTACCTGCCTTAAGAGATGCTCAGCCAACACTCCTTGTAGGCTCTGACAACCCTCAGCTGATAACACCGGTCGAACCAGTCAGACTTGGTTCACCAGGTGGCCCAGCCGCAGTCCGCACCAGGCTTGGGTGGACTCTTCAAGGCCCTACCCCATTCATGGGGCGGCCAATCCAACCTGCACAGTGTCTGTTCACTTCATCTACACCATCAATGGATGAGCTTTACAAGCATGTTGAGAGGCTCTGGCAAGTAGACACTGTACCTTACCGACCAGAAAGAGAGGTGACTCGGTCAAAGCAGGATCAACAGGCTGTAGCATTGCTTGAAGCTAAGACGGTCCGTACTAATGTAGATGGAATTCTTCGGTACGCCACACCATTGCTGCGCCATCCCAGCATGCCACCTTTGCACTCGCCAAAGGAGTCAGTTATGCCCATGTTACGTAGTACTGAGAGGCGACTCTTAAAGGACTCCAAGCTAGCGGATGCATACAAGATGGAAATGCAGAAGCTCATTGAAGCAGGTGCTGTGACGGAAGTCACTGAGGAGACCTCTACCAAAGAAGGATGGTACATCTCACATCATCTCGTCAGCCACAACGGGAAGAACCGCCTAGTCTTTAACTGCTCTCACCAGTACCTCGGGCAGACCCTGAACCAGTACCTGCTACCTGGCCCTACCCTTGGTGCCCCCTTGCTGGGAGTCTTATTGAGATTTCGTGAACATCCTATAGCGGTTAGTGGAGACATTAAGGGGATGTTCCATCAGGTCCGCCTCATCCCTGAAGATCGCTGCCTTCTAAGGTTCCTGTGGCGGGACCTGAAGGTGGAAGAACCCCCAAGAACATTTGAGTGGCAAGTTTTGCCTTTCGGCACAACCTGTAGCCCGTGCTGTGCGACATACGCCCTGCAGCGCCATGTTGTTGACCACTGCCAGCCGGACGATGACCTGAGATTCTCGGTTGAGAACTGCTTTTATGTAGATAACTGCCTGCAGAGCGTGGGTACGCCGGGTGAAGCTAAACTGCTGGTGGATCGTCTCAGGGATCTTCTGATTTCTGCAGGTTTTGAGTTGCGTCAATGGGCTTGCAACGATCCAAGCGTCCTGCGTCACTTGCCTCAAGAGGCCAGGTCGGAAAGCCTGGACCTGTGGCTGGCACAGGATAAGTCCAACCCTCTCGAGTCAACACTTGGTCTCAGCTGGAATTGGGCAACCGACTCCTTGGGCTACAAACATAGGCCTGTGTCCTACGAGGAACCAACCTTGAGGAACATCTACAGAGTTCTAGCTACACAATATGATCCCCTGGGTTATATGTTACCTTTCTCCACCCGAGCAAAGCTCATCATCAGGCAGCTGTGGGATAAGAGGCGAGGATGGGATGACTCGAACTTACCCGCCGACCTCCTGCAGGCCTGGTTCAGCTGGGAGGCTGAACTTGAGTCCTTACCTCTACTTACATTCCCACGTGCATATGTTCCGGCGGACGTTAACCTTGCGGGTGCCACACGTGAGGTGCACATCTTTGCAGACGCCTCTGAGCAAGCATATGGAGCCGTAGCCTACATGAGAACCGAAGACAAGGAAGGACAGGTCCACCTGTCTTTTATCCTTGCTCGTTCACGAGTAGCTCCAAGACGTCTGCATTCTATCCCACGCCTGGAGCTTTGCGGAGCTCTGGTTGCAGCACAGCTGGCTCGCGTTCTCGAGAGGGAACTTACTTTGACAGTGGCTCGAACTGTGATGTGGTCCGACTCTACTACAGTACTGACCTGGCTACACTCTCAGTCTTGTCGATACAAGGTCTTCGTGGGCGCCAGAATAGCTGAGATCCAGGAGTTAACGGAGAAGTGCACTTGGCGCTACGTGGACTCTGCAAATAATCCTGCTGACGATCTGACGAGAGGGAAGACCCTGGAGGCCTTAATAGATCCCAACCGATGGTCTCAAGGACCTCCCTTCCTTTTCCAGAACCCAGCTACTTGGCCAGAAAGACCCAGCACCGAACCATTTGAGGATAAAGCGGAACTCCGGAAGACCACCTTCTGTGGAGTAACGATGACCTCACCAATGTCAATCAGCAGGGATGACAAGCTGTACCGAAACTGGCAGGAGCTCATAGATGCCACTGCTCAAGAAATCCTAGGACAAACCCCTTCTAGTTTACCACCGAGTGCTGAAGAGTACCAAAAGGCGGAGATGATAGTTCTCCAGCGAGCCCAACAACAGTCTTTCCCAGAGGACTACAAACTCCTTGCAGTAGGGAAGCCTGTCGCACATGGGAGTCGGTTACTCACCTTGGCTCCAGAGTTGGACAAATCCACGGACCTTATAAGAGTAGGAGGTCGGCTGCGACGTTTGGAAGGTCAAGACGACTTGACATTGCACCCTGTGGTTTTGGATGCCTCACACCCCTTTACACGCTTGCTTATCCAAAAGTACGATAGCGACCTGCATCATCCTGGTCCAGAGCGAGTCTTTGCGGAGATGCGGCGGTCATTCTGGATAATCCGTGGGAGGGAGGCAATTCGCAGACACCAGCATTCTTGTGCCGATTGTCAGCGTTGGAGAGCTCAACCCTCCATTCCCCGAATGGCGGACCTTCCCGTTGCTCGTCTCCGATTACACAAACCAGCCTTCCACTCCACTGGCGTGGATTGTTTTGGGCCCATGTTAGTGAAGATAGGCAGACGTCAGGAGAAACGCTGGGGGATAATATTTAAGTGTTTAACAACCAGGGCGGTACACTTGGATCTCCTCAGAAATATGGATGCGGATGCTTATTTGATGGCCCTGAGACGGTTCATCGCCAGAAGGGGGACACCTGCAGAGTTGTTGTCAGATCGGGGAACCAATTTTAAAGGAGGAGAACGGGAAATAAGAGAGGCTTTTGACAGTATGGAGCCAACCTTGCAGAAACAACTTGCGCGACAGAGGATTAAGTTCCAGTTCAACCCTCCCGCAGCTCCACACTTCGGTGGAGTGTGGGAAAGAGAGGTCCGCTCTGTCAAGTCTGCACTTTACACCTGTGTGGGGGCCCAACCTGTTCATGAGGACGTCCTGCTCACCGTTCTCCTGGAAGTTGAGGCAATTCTCAATTCCAAACCATTGGGTTACGTATCTGCCGACATCGCGGATATCGACCCCGTGACACCCAATAGTCTGCTTATGGGGCGGCCTGATGGATCTCTTCCCCAAGTGGTTTATCCTGAGACGGAGCTCCTGAGCCGTAGACGCTGGAGGCATTCACAGGTTCTCGCTGATCAGTTCTGGTCCAGATTCATCAGGGAATATCTCCCTGGGCTGCAAACTAGACAGAAATGGCACTCCTCTTCCCCTGAACTACTGGAAAAGGCTGTTGTCATGCTGGTGGACCCGCAGCTACCTCGAGCCTTGTGGCCCATTGGGCATGTAATCAAGAGTCACCGCAGCGACGATGGACGCATTAGATCTGCCGATGTGGACATCAAAGGACATGTGTACACCCGACCGGTAGCTCGGTTGGTGATGTTGCCAGCTCTCCCGTCGGGGATGGACGATGCCTCTGTGAGCCCCTCACAGCCTGACTGATAAGCCTTTTAAAGGGAGCAAATGTGCTTGCACATTTGGGGGCGGCTGTATAAAAGGCTCTGACATTTCAGGGTGCCTTCCCCTTTAAGACTCTTATTCTGTGGTGACGGAAGGGAAATGTGTGGTTAGCGTTAGATATAGCGGGTATGGAAACGAGTTCAAGTTTAACGACATCATTTAGCCTACGTATCTGTGCTGTGCAGCTTCCTTAGTCCCTACTGAACAATCCAGCTTCCAATGTTCATGCGTTGAGTTAATGACGGGAAGTAAGTGACTGCTACTTTGCTGTGTTAATGTTTCTATTGTAGAAATTATTATGCATTATCATGTGCCAGCGTGATGAGTGAGATTTATAGTGATAGAACAATGTTTATGTTGTAAAACACTGTAGGAAATAATAAGTTAACTAGTGTGAGCCTTCTGATATATAAGTTTCATCGTTACGTTTATAATATTGAGTTAAGGGAATTAATATCGTGCTCACGAGACCATGTGCAGATGCTGTTTGAGTAGTAGCCTTGTCTGGCCAGAAGATGTCGCCATTGCTCCTTTTGTAAACCTTTTCTAATACAGTTTAATGTGAACTGGTCAGTGAAATAGGTGAAGCGCTTTATATTTCTCCAAGTAGTAATATTCATGTTTATGTAATTGTAGATTATGTTCTAAGGGGCATATTAAAGTTTATTGAGATATTTATGTTAGATGAACCTGATTTGTATTATATGTGTGGATATATTCTTTACGTTGCATAGAAATGTATGTACTGTAACTGTTTAGATGGCAGTACCTAATGGTGATTTATTTGTTTTATTATCAGACTAAAATGACAATACTGGATATTGGAATGTTCTGATGAGCACTGCTGAAGTCCAATACAATCTAAAGAAGAAAGAATATCTCCTCGTCTTTATTCCTGTATTCTGACCGATACACCATCCTGTTTATTGCCTGAAACCCTAGATGAGCTAGCCCTACTAGATTACCTCTTTTACACTCACAGTAGACACGCCCCTTGAAACAGAGCATTCAAGCCAGAGGGCTAGTATCAGTATAGAAAAAATGCTTTTTATTTCTAAATTATGACATTTTTTTTATGTAAAAACCATACTAACAATATAAGTACACCTCAGGAAACATTATAAAATAATAATAAAAAATCCACGCCATGGGACCTTTAAAGAAGGATGGTGTGTGTTTGGTTTTACGTGTGAAGCACAAAATCTCCTCACTAATACAGTGAAGGATGAGGAAAATTAATTTTCAATATATACTGTGCCATGAGAGCCCAATTTCTTTTAAGAGCAAAACTAAGATCAGCCTACTAAAATTTCATCCTGAAAAACATTGTAACCCCTGATGTTATCAAATCAAAAACAAACTGAGATTTTTTTATTTTAATTCAAAATATTTAACATGATTGTACATGATAAGCTCTTCGCCTCCAGTGTCCTTTAGACTTAGACGTTCATCATTTTAAATACCATGCAATTCTTTATTTGATAAACCTGTTTTGTTTTTGCTCAGACATGGTGCAGTGGCTGATTTTGAATCCGAATGTCTGTTAGTGTCACCCTGATATATCAGACGAGCAGACGATGAACACTGAGAATGTACATGGTGATTGTGAAAGTAATTCATGTTTCTCCCAAGGTTTATTTTTCTCCCTTAGGTCACCTGATGGGGTTTTGGTTTACTTGCCACTGTCGCCTTTGGCTTGACTTGCTCAGTTGGGCAAGTCAAATTTTCAACTAAATATCCAAATAAATCTAATTAGTAAACTAACTATATAACTATATATATTAACTATATAAACTAAATTACTGATCTAATTACTGATCTAAAGCCCACTTTGTCACTGTATGATAATTGAACTGAGCTGATGACATCACCGCTTTCTCCATAATGGCTATATGACTGAATACAATTCTGTTGCATTGTTATCCTGTTTAACAATGTGAAGCTGCTTTGAAACAATCTGCATTGTTAAAAGCGCTATATAAATAAAGCTGACTTGAAGTAGTGTATTTAAAGTTATTTTGCAATGTTTTATATATTGTTGCCCATCTAAACCCAGTTCAAACTAAAGTAATATTGTAACTGGTTATATGTGTGCGATAGGAAATCATCCAGCCATCCATTCTTTATACCACTTGTCCACCCTGTTATCACTTTGTCCACCATGTTTTACAATAATTAGATAAAATTAGCAAAACACATACTAATAATTCAGTACCAATAAAAATGTAGGCATACTGGAGTATCAATAATAAAAAGAAAACAAAAACACCTTTCAGGCATTTGTATCTGAAAATGAAATTTTTTTAGAAAGTAAGTACAATTCATACACAATATTTATATATTTTCTATTAATGTAATAACTGATATGCTTTTAAAGAGACAAACGCACATGCGTTGTCTAAGATAAGTACACAATGGCCGTAATTGAAACGTTTTTTTTTTTTTTTCATTTATTTTGTTTAATAAATGGTTACGAGCTTGACCATCATATTTTTTTTATGTTTTACAGCCTATCATACCCAAAATTGATTTTAAAAACTGAGTTTGAAAACACCAAATACCAGGAATGACCCACCAATCCCAGTTTAACGCACCAGTGTAATTCTGAACACCTTCATTATCTTGATCTGGTGTTTGTTCAGGGTTAGAGCTGAACTAGTTATATTCTGACCAAAACCACAACTTCTGTGCAAATATATCAAACATATACTGCAAATTATATATATTTTTTTAATTATTATTATTATTATTAGATAATAATAGAATCAAAATGACAACAACATTGCAATAAGTGACCTGTGTTTATTTACATTTGGGAGACACTTTTATCCAAAAATACTTACAAATGAGGAATAAAAGAGGCAAAGACATAAGAAATGCTAGCAATACAAAGTTTCAAACATTGTCCAGAAAAGTACAAGCTAGAACAAGGAGTTGTTATTTAAGTAACTTGCTATGCCTTGTATAAATGAACAACTCATTTGGAGCTCTCACAGCTCTAACACAATCCTCATTCACATGAAAACTGAGGTGAATGAGAAATGAGGAGAAACAAATATAACGATTTAGTTAAAACATTAACACTTGAGTGATCATGTGTATTTATTATTATTATTATTATTATTGTTGTTATTATGAGGACAGATCATCTGCTGGCCAGACATGAGAGTCACAGAGAGATTCTCCGGATGATGTTCGTGTGCTTCAAGCTGCCCAAAACAGCAGCTGTATGAAAGCCTCTTCACACCCTCACTGATGCTGATTTATTAAAGTCTCTTTTACCAGTGATGCGCGGGTTGATCCAAAATGAGCGGGTGCCTGCGGTCACCCGCGGTTACCCGCGGTTACGAGTCATCCAAAAATATTTTTAATGATATTCGGGTCACGGTCGGTCGGGTCGTCAATAAATCCTTATTTACCTTTTGAATGTTGAGCGTTATTAACTTTTGAATAAATGCTGACGCGGGACAAAATGCCCGATTTCCCAAGACATTGAACTGAGCAATGCCATTGTACCATTATAATAGGCTACTTTTAAACGCATATAGCTCAGTAAAGTCAGTTTTATGTATTTTCTGAGAGGGGCGGGATTTTTGTTGGAAAGTCGGGGGAGAGACGCACACTTCGATTAGACTGGATAAACACATGCAGCATCTTAATTGTTAAGAAAATGAAACGAAATAAATGAATAAATCAAGCCTGTATCATACAGCATCATACAGAAAAAGAACAGTTTGCGCTCCTAAGGGCTTGCTGATGAATTCTTCAAGCCGGGTTGAAACATAAACATCGCGTTCATCAATAATATGCATCTAGAGCTGAAATGGAAAATGATGGGCCGCCTCAAGAACTGCACCTCTGAGCGCACCACGTCAGGGCCTGAAACATTTTCTCAATGGCCCAATGACGCTACGATGAGCATTTACTACGTGTAAAAAATGCGGGTCAGGAAGCGGGTCGGGTACAATATTTTCTTCTTTTTTTTTGCGGTCCGAGTTGCGGGCGGGTTAGTTGAAAACGTCGGTCGGGTGCGGGTTGTTTGTACATTGACCCGCGCATTACTGTCTTTTACCCCTTTTCCACCAAAGCAGAGCCAGAGCTAGATTGGAGCCAGAGCCTAGTTCCAAATCGGTTCTTTGTGTTTCCACACCCAAAGCTCCAGCTCCGAGCCAGGAAAAGTGGTTCTTAAGTAGCACCAAAACATTGCTGGGCTAGAACAGGGCTAGAAGTAAGAACCGATTACATCAGGCACTGGGGGCGGGGTCAACAAGACGAACACAGACTTGAGATCCGCCATTGTTGAAATAGCAGCTAATGGAGCTAACAGCTGCTGCTCGTTTGTAATCTCCGTCTATACAAATTACGGCGAACTGCACGAATGCGTTGGATTCGCTGTGTTTTCGTTGTGTTTTGATGCCGATGTAGGATCGTAAAGCCATGTGAATCAATAGTAACGCAACATTTGCAGTGTTGATGGAAGGCTTGTTCGCAGCGGTGCTGTGCAGAGACCGATCGCGTATGATAACGAGTCCAGCGAGAGCACATGACTCCTTATGCTTTTGATTCACTCATGCGTTTTTTTAAATATTATACGTGGATCGGTCTGCGCAGCGCCGATGCATCTCAAACAAGCCTGGTGTGTGTGTGTTTCCCGCTAGCGTTGCTGAGAAAGATGAGACGTATACAGTGACGTAAGACCTGGCTCTGTTGTGGCTCTCTAGCCTGTGGAAACGCAAACGGTTCTTAGCAGGCTCCTCAGTTGAACCAACTATGAACTGGGACTAGCTCTGGCTCCGATCTAGCTCTAGCACTGCCTTGGTGGAAAAGGGGTATTTCAGACTGTTTGCTGAACACACAGAGGACGCGTTTGGGCTTTAAGAAACTTTTACATTTAAACTATCCATCAAATTCACACGCGGCTTTTCCCCGTGGCTGATGCTCGCCTTGGGTTTGATCTGATGGAGGCAAAATAAACATTTTCTCTTTGCGTGTTTTAGTCTTTCATGAAAGCTCAGACCCTCTGCTTTGTGTTCACTTTGTTTTGACTGCGCCAAACTATTTTACCACTTCAGTTTTGCCCCAAATGTGAGAGAAAAAACACACGCGTGAGGTGCTCGTGGAGGCTCACAGACACCGAGCGGACAGGTTGAATAAGGTTCTCGTGTGTTATTTAAGAGCAGCGCCGTGCGAGAGCCAATCATTGCTGAACCGGAAGAACGCTTGAAAAACTTTAGATCTGATCAGAGAGCGATGGCAGAAACCGCCACAACCCCGGCCAAAGCGCCCAAGAAAACATCCGCTGCGAAAGCCAAGAAAGCAGGTCCAGGCGTCGGTGAGCTCATCGTCAAGGCTGTGTCCGCTTCGAAGGAGAGGAGCGGCGT
Organism: Romanogobio albipinnatus; assembly: GCA_023566225.1. Lineage (NCBI taxonomy): Eukaryota > Metazoa > Chordata > Actinopteri > Cypriniformes > Gobionidae > Romanogobio > Romanogobio albipinnatus. Next base: position 8,447,175 of record CM042262.1, on the reverse strand, counting down.
GTCCCTCGCCGCCCTGAAGAAAGCTATCGCTGCCAGCGGCTACGACGTGGAGAAGAACAACTCCCGCGTCAAGATCGCCATCAAGAGCCTGGTGACTAAAGGCACCCTGGTGCAGGTCAAAGGGACCGGCGCCTCGGGCTCATTCAAGCTCAACAAGCAGCAAGTCGAGACCAAGAAGAAAACGGCTCCTAAAGCGAAGAAACCCGCGGCCAAGAAACCCGCCGTTGCAAAGAAGCCCAAAAGCGCAGCAGCAAAGAAGCCCACCGCCAAGAAATCGCCCAAGAAGGTCAAGAAACCCGCCACCACAGCGGCTAAGAAGGCGACGAAGAGCCCCAAGAAGGCAAAGAAGCCAGCAGCCGCTAAGGGGCAGTTGTGGCCTAATGGTTAGAGAGTCGGACTTGCAACCCAAAGGTTGCGGGTTTGAGTCTCAGGTCCGGCAGGAATTGTCGATGGGGGGAGTGAATACCAAGTGCTCTCCTCCACCCTCAATACCACGACTGAGGTGAGACCCTTGAGAAAGGCACCGAACCCCCAATTGCTCCCTGGGCGCCGCAGCAATATGGCTGCCCACTGCTCCGGGTGTGTGTGTTCACTACTGTGTGTGCGCACTTTGGATGGATTAAATGCAGAGCACAAATTCCAAGTCACCATACTTGGCCACACGTCACTTCACTTTTAGAAAGCAGCCAAGAGCCCCAAAAAAGCCCAGACAGCAAAGTCTAAAGCCGCCAAGCCAAAAAAAGGCAGCTCCCAAAAAGAAATACGTCTTATTAGTACAAACAAAAAGTTTACTACTCAACGGTTCTTTTAAGAGCCAACCATTAATTCTGAAAAATAGTAAATCTCATGTATTGTAGATTTTTGTTAATTTTGAAAGGAAATAGTCCCACTACTCACGCAATCCAAATAATATAATATAGAAATAAGTGACCAGATTAAATATATTGAATCACTAAACCATTGTTATATCCATAAAATAACTCAGTACAAACAGAATATATTCACACAACACTGCTGGAGAATTGTGACACTACAAACAACCCCACACACAATAAAGGCAATGATAAAACTACAATATTACAATAGGAATATAATACTGTACAGTATCAGAAGGTCAATGGGCACAGAATATACAGTGTGAAAAGTGTAGCACTTTTAGTAGAAACAGCGATTAATATACATATTCCATGTTAAAGTGTGCGTGTCAAACCCCAGTAACACAGTGAAGTAATTATTTGAAAAATTTGTTTAAATTATTTCATTTTAGTTCAAAGATGTTTACACATATCAACTGTGCACACAGAAAAACTGCATTGTTAAATGAATGTTAATGGTTACGATTCCCTTAACATCTGAAATGTATTTATATGAATTTCTATCAAATATTTAAGTAGTTTCATTTATTTTTTTCTGTCTTTTTCAGTCACAAATACTTGTGCACGATTATTCCCGCTAGAAAGGGGGTTGGGATTTGGAGGGAAGTTCAGTGATTGGTTGAAATCTCTTCAGACTCTAAACCAATGGGCGACTGGCACTCTTGAATAAAGTCAGTGTGAGGAGTCATGGGCTGTCATTCTTCATTTGTACTAAACAGAGTAAGTCAGTGATTTTAAATATGAGCGGCAGAGGCAAAACCGGCGGCAAAGCCAGAGCAAAGGCCAAGACTCGCTCCTCCAGGGCGGGACTGCAGTTCCCCGTCGGCCGTGTACACAGGCTTCTCCGTAAAGGCAACTACGCTCAGCGCGTCGGTGGCGGTGCTCCTGTTTATCTGGCGGCTGTGCTCGAGTATCTTACCGCTGAGATCCTGGAGTTGGCTGGAAACGCCGCTCGGGACAACAAGAAGACCCGCATCATCCCCCGTCACCTGCAGCTGGCGGTGCGCAACGACGAGGAGCTGAACAAACTTATGGGCGGAGTGACCATCGCTCAGGGCGGCGTGCTGCCCAACATCCAGGCCGTGCTGCTGCCCAAGAAGACCGAGAAGCCCGCCAAATCCAAATAAACGGATTGCAGACTGCTTTATTAATTAAAAGGCTCTTTTAAGAGCCACCCATTTAGTCTCATAAAGGGCAAGTTGTTGTTAATAGTTAAGTACACCAAAAAGGCATTGGTTGATTAGAAAAAATAAATCAATAAGTTGTACAATTGCTGCTTATGAACGTGTATTAATATAACAAAGCAGGGTGTTAGTGGGTCTTAGTCTTATTTTGTACATCTACAATTTAAGGCCTTAATGTTTTAAATTGGAGCAGAAAGACTTAACTAAAACATGGTATAAAAAAAATCATAAAAATGGAATTTACTGTCTAAATTGTCAAATTTTGGAACAATCAAAATACTGCTCTGAAGGGATAGTTCACACAAAAAAAAGAAATTGGCAAAGAGAAAAAATTTGAGAAAAACCCTCATAGGGCCCTAAATTATGTTTAACTTTTAATAAATTGCTGTTAAATTGGTTCATGATTTCAATTAATTAGACATGCTTTAAAAAAATTGACTAATACATTTTAATTTAACCAGTAAAATGGAGTAAAACATCCAATACAATGGATTTCATAGTAGGTATGAACATCAAATAAAAAAGTAATGTTGATTTTTCTGAACCCGTTAGCAGACATTTTGTTTTATTCATAAAATCACTTTCACAAGATTTCTTGTCTTGTCATTTTGCTGCTTCTAGTAATGTATATTTGAAGCGTTGCTAATAACTTACCACTTGTGTGCTTCCTAGACATTTACATTTAGAGAACATATTGACATTCAATTGATGTTCCCTTCAGTTCATTCCTCAAATTTTCTTTAATTGGTCTTAAATTTACCTTCATAAAACCTGCAGAAACCCTGACAAAGTGTGCATGCTTATGGACATCCTGAAACGTGTTTGCTTGATAGAGATCATTCTGTGGGCCGTGTGTCTTTTTTGATTCCAGTGATTGATTGTTCGATTTCAGAACAAATAAATACAATAATATAAGTATAAAGCTTATGGGTCTGTTCCACTGTTTGAAGAGCAAAAGTAAAAGGAATAAAACACATTGAGCGGGAAACCCTCCGCTTGTTTGAAAAGAGGAAACGCGCAGTCATTGGCTATCAGTCATAAGCACACGTCACATATCAGCCAATCACAAACCTGTGTACCCTCGACACTATGAGCTCACGCCGATAGAACGCTTTAAAGCTACACTGTGTGATATTTTCCCCCATCTAGCGGTGAAAAGGTATATGACCATCCAGTAAATATTAGGTTCTGTTCCTCCCAATTCCGATTTCGTTTTAACTCCTACGGTGGCCGTTTTAGTCCAAGATTAACATGGCTTCCAGTTCAATCCAGACACGGTGCCTTCGAGTGTTAAAACGCAAAAGGCGAAGCTTGAATTTACGGGTATGTCCCTCTTTGGCTAATGTACTTTCAAGATGGAGGGGCAACATGGCGACCAGTGTTGCCAAGTCCGCGGTTTTCCCGCGGAATTGGGCTACTTCAACACTATTGCCGCGGGCTGTTTTTTATGTCCGCGGGTTGAAGCGACCCCAATTATATGATATTTAGCCCCGGGAATGCCAATTTTAGTAGGCAACCATGCCAAAAAAACACATATTTAACCCCCAAATGCGATTTTTACTGGAGATACCCCCCTGAAACGAGATTGGGCTTGTTTTGGGCTAGTTTTGAGTAGCAATTGGGCGGGTTTTGTTGTGAAAACCTGGCAACCCTGATGGCGACCCCCATTCGAACCCCTTACCCGTATGTATTTTCAATGGCATATTATAAACTTACGAGAATACTTTATAACTTGAAATAAGTAAATATACATTAATGAGCACTTATATTTTTGAAAGAACTAAGTGTTTTTAGCTAAGAATAAACTAAAAAAGTTACACAGTGTAGCTTTAAAGGCAGGCGTGTAGCTTAAAATCAGCATTTCCAGCGCCAGCAGGACAGAGAGAAGTGAACTACAGCAATGGCAAGAACCAAGCAGACCGCTCGTAAATCCACCGGTGGCAAAGCCCCGAGGAAGCAGCTCGCGACTAAAGCCGCCCGTAAGAGCGCTCCGGCCACCGGCGGCGTCAAGAAGCCTCATCGCTACAGGCCCGGGACCGTGGCTCTGCGAGAGATCCGCCGTTATCAGAAGTCCACCGAGCTGCTGATCCGCAAACTGCCCTTCCAGCGTCTGGTGAGAGAAATCGCTCAGGACTTCAAGACGGATCTGCGCTTCAAGAGCTCCGCTGTCATGGCCCTGCAGGAGTCCAGCGAGGCTTATTTGGTCGGTCTGTTTGAGGACACCAACCTGTGCGCCATCCACGCCAAGAGAGTCACCATCATGCCCAAAGACATTCAGCTGGCCCGCCGCATCCGCGGAGAGCGCGCCTAAACCCACACCAAACCACAAAGGCTCTTTTAAGAGCCACCAAAACTACACTGAACGAGACCATTTTCAGTCGAACCCTTAATATGAGTAGAAACATTTGCGTTACATTGTCATTTTCTAGGTTTTTTTTATATAGCATACGTTCCCTTTTACAATAAGAAAAATAAGTATTAAACTTATGATATATTTATATTCTATACATGTAATTTATTTTTATTAAATGTGATCTTCGTTGTCCTCTTGTAGTAGAAAGTATTTTAAAGAGTTCTGAGCGTCTCAGAATTACACTCGTAACTAATTTTTATACAGTGTAATGTTTTTGTATTTGGGTGTTTGCCACATTTTTCATCAAACAGTCTGAAAAATATACAGTAGGTTTTTTTTTGTCCAACTCTCTTTTAATTTGATCATCCAGGTTTTTTTTTGTCCAACTCTCTTTTAATTTGATCATCCAGAGCCAAAGAAGAGATTACTCTTATGGTGTAAGTTCAGCTAAAGGGAGACGTACAGTGTAAATCACAGAGGCCTGAACTCATTTATATTCTGCAAATATATCTGAAATGTCACATCAAATTTTTATAATGCAATTAACTCATTGAATACATTAAATGTCATTCAGCATCTCTTTATATGATATATTGAAGATCTTCATCAAACGAATCTTATAAAACTTGGTTTTTAATATTAAACAAAGGACATGTCCCATTAGATCAGGGTTAGGGTTAAATCACATGGTTTTGTGCTCGAACACAAACTCCCTAGAGGGGAGGGACGTGTGATGCGGTGCTGGTTTCTGTCAGGTCCTGTAAGCAAATATAAAGGGCCTCCTTGTCGCATTTGTTCTTCATTTGTTGTTGTAGTTTTGTCTGACTGACTGAAGTACTTTAACTTAAATATGTCTGGCAGAGGCAAAGGCGGTAAAGGGCTCGGTAAAGGAGGCGCTAAGCGTCACCGTAAAGTTTTGCGCGATAACATCCAGGGAATCACCAAACCCGCCATCCGTCGTTTGGCTCGCCGCGGCGGTGTCAAGCGCATCTCCGGTCTGATCTACGAGGAGACCCGCGGAGTGTTGAAGGTGTTCCTGGAGAATGTTATCCGCGATGCCGTGACCTACACCGAGCACGCCAAGAGAAAGACCGTCACCGCCATGGATGTTGTGTACGCGCTGAAGCGACAGGGACGCACCCTGTACGGCTTCGGAGGTTAAACGCCTGAAATCAAGAGAAACCACAAACCCAACGGCTCTTTTAAGAGCCACACACACTGTCATAGAAAGAGTTTTCACAATAGTTCTGATAATATATTCTATCAGTTTAAATAAAGAAATTGATTCTGAATGATAACGGAAGTATGTAAATGTTGCACACACAAAAACCCGACGTGTCCATACGAAACTTAATGTTTTAACTCTGTATAATCGCTTTGAAGTCAGCATTTTTTCCCTAATCTAATATATTTTCTAATAATTTGAATTTCTTTCAGACAAGTTAACTACTACAATTAAAAGTGATTGAAAGTTACAAAACCATGCAAAAAAAAAGTTTAAATAAAAGTAAAATGTTTGGGCTGGAGGAGGCTTTTGTGTATAAGAGAATTTATGGTATAAGCTATTTAAAATGGTATTTTATAGTTATGCGGAATGTCTTAAAAATTTTATAAAAATAAAGAGCGGGAAATGAACAAAGGAAATGGAGTCTGTGGGGGGAGTCCTTGAAACATAAATCGGTAGGCGGGGCTATCAATTAACCGCCCGTGATTGGCCCTCGTTCCTCTCGTGATGCTTTGAGTTGTCCAATAAAATACGAGTTTTGAGGTTTGGCCTGTGAAAACAGGCAATCAGAAGTTTCTGATATCTCTTTTTAAATTAGCATATGGTAGTGAATAAATGGCTCTGTATCGCTCCCGATGAATCAGCCGCAGCATCATGCCTGAACCAGCAAAGTCCGCACCTAAGAAGGGCTCCAAGAAGGCCGTCACGAAGACCGCCGGTAAGGGAGGAAAGAAGCGCAAGAGGTCCAGGAAGGAAAGCTACGCCATCTATGTGTACAAAGTCCTGAAGCAGGTTCATCCTGACACCGGCATCTCCTCCAAGGCGATGGGCATCATGAACTCTTTCGTCAACGACATCTTCGAGCGCATCGGCGGTGAGGCGTCTCGTCTGGCGCACTACAACAAGCGCTCCACCATCACCTCTAGAGAGATCCAGACCGCCGTGCGTCTGCTGCTGCCCGGAGAGCTCGCCAAACACGCTGTGTCCGAGGGCACCAAGGCCGTTACCAAGTACACCAGCTCCAAGTAGAGTCAACTGAGACTCTGTGATTCAAAGGCTCTTTTAAGAGCCACCCATGTTCTCATCTAAAAATGCAAATGGCTCTTATTGAGGATTAAACGCTAATCCAGCTATTCAGATGCTTTCTGTGAGTTTGTGGTTTCTTAAAGGGGTCATATAATGGTACATGCACTTTTACAAGTTGATTGTATGGAAATGTGTGTTTGCAGCGCCTGTTCGGATCATTTTACTGACTCGGATCTTTGAATCCCGTTCAGCAAAATGAATGAATCTTTTTTTTCAAGTAATTTCGTTCATTTCAGCAGAATCTAATTAAAATGTTACATGCTACATTTTTCAACACATTTAGTACTTTTGGAATAAAAAATAAACTATAAGCTAATGCAGACATGGCCAAACTTTGAGAAATAAATGATTAATTGTTTAAATTGCTTCAGTCTATGTATGCAGTCTGTTAGTTCACCTCCCGATCCAAATCGTGCTTTCCTTTGTCACTTCACATTTAAACACGTCTGTTCCCTGGAAAGTTTAGTTCACCTCTCGGGTATGAGCCGTTAGTTCAGTCATCATGTCTGATCTGGGCCGTGACAGCCTCATGTAATGCATGCATCCGGAAACAGAATTGATTAGTTCACCAGTCTCGAGTCTTCGGGTTTGGGTCATTCGCTCATCAAGTCCCTCGCAGCATATACAATATTACAGTCGTATTATTGACTGCGTGTTGTAATATATTTATTATTATAAAATCATCAGAAGATATGTGCAATAAACATTTGTTATGCCTATCCGTTCTGAACAACCCAATGTGTCCAGGCTTCATAGGAAAATCAATTAAACTAGCTAAAAAAAACTGAACTAAACAAACATAAAACACTGTAAAGGAATTAACTAATTTCTATATCCAACACGGCTGTCAAATCACGTGACAAAAGAACGAGACTGGAGAGATTAACTGTTTCTGCATTCAGCCCATGGGGACTGAACGAATGATTTGAACGAGAGAGATGAACTAATCTTTTCTGTTTCCGGTGACTGCATAACCTTGCCTATGGGCTGGGACTTGATGAACGAATGACTCGAGACTGGTGAACTAATCAATTGTTTCCTGTACAGAACATATGGGATGTTGCGCATGCACAGTCAACACAAAATGAACGAATCGCTCTCTGAGACAACCCGTTGTTCTCGAGTCATATTAAAGATTCGTACAAAATGACACATCACTACATCCTATAATGATAAAAATCCATCCAGTGTTTTTTTTATTATTTTTTATTTTTATTTGTTTTCCCCTGTCTCAAATCGAGCCTGACCATGTGACATCACATGGTCGGACGCCCCTCCCTTGATTGTTAATTGACAGCAGTTTCAACATAGACCCCACCCTGAGTGAGCTGTCATCATAGTCCGCCATTGTTGATACGCTGGAGCAGAATGGCGTCTAAGCGATTGTGGTGTTCTGTTCTTGAGTGTGATAACGAACACAGCAGTCATTTTGATGTTCCTAAATCCGAACCGCTGAAGACGCAGTGGCTGAGTTTTGTTTTCGAAGGGAATTTGGTGTTGGACAAAGGTGTTGTGACAGTTATTGCTGCATAAAGATGAATGGTAACACAATACCTGCAAAATACTGTTACATCCTGCAAATGCGTATGATTCAAGACTATAAAAACTCTAATTGATGTTTTTCAATATTACGCCAGAATAAGTTATGTTATCTGATCACTTATTTACTTTTGTATAGGCAAGCAGATCTGAAGAATTGGCCATGGTGCAACACCAGCCAAAATAAACTGTGCACTGTTGGCACCCAGTCCCAGCTCTCAATGAAAACTTAATGTCCGCACTACAAAAGCACTTTTATGAGAAAGGACAGGGAATGTATAGATATTTAACAATATCTGTAAAACTTTCAACAACCAAAACGTTTTAATGGGTGAAATTGAAATATTATTACTAGAACTTTATTCTTATTTAAATTTAATAAGTGCTCTATTTAGATCATCACAGGTAAGACCACACTACAAAAAATACTTTTCTTACTTGGTATTTCTGTCTTTTTTCCAGTCCAAATATCGAGTGCTAGAGTTAGGTCACGTGTCCGCTTGTTTGCGTCCACGACTAACCAACACACGCGCTGTCACACAGCCACTCTTAACCGGTCATGTTCCACGCGTAAGAGTTGGGGGGGGGGGGGGACAAACTTGAAACAAACTCAATTATTTGCCAATGGATTATTTGCTTTTCTAGTCCCCATTGGATTAGAAAAATAATGTTGTTTCTGTTTGGGACAAAGACAAGATTCCAAACAGAAAAATTATTTTTCTTACTCCATTGGCAGATATATTTGCTTGTTTTAACCAAATACTCACTTCAATTTCATTTTATTTTCCAGAAAATAAGAAAAAATATCTAATGTCAGCTTATCTAGTAAATGCATCTTGATTTAAGAATACTAGAAACAAGACAAAAATACTAAATGAGAGATTCGCAGCTCGTACCGGAGACCTCTGCGCCGAACTCGAACACTACTCACGGGCTGTTTAGTGGGCGGGCGCGTGATCGAGACACTCAGCAGGTAAACACATTTTGTTCAGAGTTAGAGCTCATGAGTTGCGCACATAGACAATAGACAAGCTGCGGGCCGGACTTTGGACACCCCTGTCTCAGGGAAACGAGGTTACGAGAGTAACCAAGTACGTTCCCTTTCGAGAGGTCTCTCCTATTGCGTATGGGAACCCAATTTAAAATGCTGTGCGTGCTGACTGACCCAACCCTTTAAGAAAGCGTATATTCCCAAACTGGTCTGAGGAACCAGAGACACTAGAAATGGGTAACAGTGAAATCCCTGGTGAGGCCGACGAGAGTGGGTCTATAAAAGGGAATGAATAAGGCCGGATAGGATCTGGCCGTATGAACACCTAACCGGACATAGTCGGGCCTTATGGTATAATGTAACACATGCTGGTGAAAACAATTTGTACATGAAGAATGGGACACGATAGGAAGTAATTTAGGCCCATAGAATGGTGAGCCTATTAAATGGAGAAAATTCCCGTCTGTAAAGCAGGAACCTCCAAATTATAGAATCTGATAAAAGTGGACGGAGAGGCCCAGCCTGCCATCGCACAGATATCTTCCATAGGAATGCCACATGACCATGCCCATGACGAGGCCATACCTCTAGTGGAATGGGCTTTGATGCCTAGAGACCTTTAGACTTATACGCCAGTGAGATCGTGTCCACTAGTCTTTGTGACAGTCTTTGTTTTCGTGACAGCACACCCTTAGTGCGGCCACCAAAGCATATGAAGAGCTGATCTGACTGCCTGAAAGGGGCGGAGCGCTCTAGGTATATTCTCAACGCTCTGATTGAGCAGAGCAGACTCACGTCTTTTTCTCCCTGTGACGCGGGCAAGGCCAGCAGTGAAATGACCTGTGCTCTGAAGGGAGTGGAAAGCACTTTGGGTATTTAACCATGTCTCGGTTTGAGAACAACCCTGGAGTCGTTAGGCCCAAACGCAAGACAGGAAGCACTCGCGGGGAGTGTGTAAATCACCCACTCGCTTGACTGAGGCCAGTGCCAGTAGAGATGTGGTTTTGACTGAAGCGGTTCAAAGGGGGAGCCCTTCATAGCTTCTATCACTGTGGCAAGGTCCCATATAGGGACTGAGGGGGGGGCGAGGCGGGTTCAGCCTCCTGGCCCCTTTAAGAAAGCGTACAATAAGCTTGCTTTTCCCCATTGTCCCGCGGCCTGAGCGTGATAAGCTGCTAGAGCGGCAACATATACTTTGAGCGTGGAGGGGGAACAACCCGCGTCCATTGGCTCTTGAAGGAAGACGAGCACTTCTGCCACCTTGCACGAGTGTGCATCAAGGTTTCGTGCTGTACACCAGTTAGAGAATACCAAACATTTCAATGCATAGAGCTGCCTGGTTGCGGGGGCTCTGGCTTCAGAAATAGTATTCAGATCTCTTTCAGAGAGGTTCCTGGGTATCCGTTGATGGGCCATACGTGGAGGGCCCACAGTTCGGGACGGGGATGCCAGATTTTCCCTTTCGCCTGCGTGAAGAGGTCTCTCCTCAGCGGAATAGGCCATGGGTCTGTGTCTGACAGCTGAATCAGCTCGGAGAACCATATCCGGTTATTCCATAGCGGGGCTATTAAAAGCACTGTGGATACTGTTTCTCTGATCTTTTTGATGGCTTGTGGCAGCATCGTGATCGGTGGAAAAGCATACAGAGGGAGTCTGGGCCAAACGTGGGCCAGCTCATCCCTGCGTTTGGAGAAAAATATTGGGCAGTGAGCATTGTCTTCTGAGGCGAAGAGATCTACTTCCGCTTTGCCGAAGGTGCTCCAAATCAGCTGAATCGTTTGTGGGTGAAGGGACCATTCCCCTGGGGGAATGCCACCCCTGGATAACATATCCGGACCCTGATTCAGGATACCTGGCACGTGAGCCGCTCTCAGGGAGCTCAAGTTGCGCTCTGCCCATAAAAGGAGGTGTGTCGCCATAGAGTGTAGAGAGTCTGACTTCAGACCGCCCTGGCGATTTATATATGATACCACTGACATACGTTATCCGCGATGCCGTGACCTACACCGAGCACGCCAAGAGAAATACCGTCACCGCCATGGATGTTGTGTACGCGCTGAAGAGACAGGGACGCACCCTGTACGGCTTCGGAGGTTAAGCGCCTGAAATCAAGAGAAACCTCAAACCCAATGGCTCTTTTAAGAGCCACCCACACTGTCATAGAAAGAGTTTTCACAATAGTTCTGATAATATATTCTATCAGTTTAAATAAAGAATTTGATTTTGAATTCAAACTAAAGTATGTAAATGTTGCACAAAAAAACCCTGACGTGTCTATACAAAACTTAAAGATGTTTTAACTGTATAATTGCTTTGAATAAAGCAAATTTTTCTAATAATCCTAATGTATTTTTTAATAATTCTTTAATGTTCCTTTCAGAGAAGTTAACCATAATTTAAAGTGATTGAAAGTTACAAAACCATTCAAAAAAAGTGAAAATAAAAGTGAAACGTCAGGGGTGGAAGAGGCTTTTGTGCATACGATAATTTATGGTATAATGCATTATTTTTTATTATTATTAATACATCCAATATTTAATGGTATAGTACAAGGGTCTTTCTCGTAGACCGTGTTGCGCTTCTCGACTTCATGACCAATCGCTTCATGTACCCCCAAGTTGTAAGTCGCTTTGGATAAAAGCGCAACACTTGTGGCCTGTAGTAAAAAAAATTAGATGTAGGTGTTAAACAAGTTGTTGTTTTTTTAAATGAGGAGTTGGATAATCTTATTACAGCCTCAGTTGTGATGTGCTATAAATTATTGCAGGGCAAATTAAAATATTAATTTAATTCTAAAAGTAGCCTAACATCATCATCATCATCCTTCAGATCATGCAGAATGAGGGGTGCTTGAGATCGCCGGGCCTGGTATGTGATATTTGCAGCGTGTTTTTGTATTTGCATGTGTTGTGGACTTTTGCAGCGCATGTGTCGTCAAACTGATGAAGATGTTCTCTTACGAGAGGTTCTCTCGTATTGCGTAAGTTCCTTACGCATCGGGGAAAGTATTCTTTCTTCGAGATTTCTGAAAAACCCAAAATTATCCTTAATTTTGTAACATTGTCAACGCAGTGCGGCAGCCTGGCAGACCATAGCAGGCTATTCCAGCGTGCTATTGGCTGCTCTGCTGGCAACTGCAGCAGCCTATCGGTGAGCCCGCGTGACGTGGCGACCAATGAGGGCGCTTCGCGCCCACCTGGCTTCATTTGCCTACAGGTGGGGCGTGGCCACGTGTATATAAGCAGGGCTCACGGGCTGCATATTCGATTTTCTTTTCTTCAGCGAAGCCCTTCGCATCGCTGGATCTGGAACCCGCCGCCGTGATCGCGCAGACAAGCAAGCAGAGGACAGCACCTGAGGAAGCCGGCAGCATCGCGCCACCTTCAGCCATCCGTGCCTGCTCTGCTATCCGGCAGCCCATATCCTTTTACGCTCAAGTGTTGTCGCCGCTGCGTCACACTTTCTCAAAAAGAGCCGAGCGTTTGATACAAAATGTCTCGTTCCACCTGCGGCTCGTGTCACGCGCAGCTCAGTTCCGGGGACCGCCATGTGATCTGCGCTCTCTGCCTGGGCCGTGATCACGCCGCCGCCGCACTTCTCGCCGGCGGATGCCCGGAGTGCGAGGAACTGACGATGTCGACCCTGCGGGCTCGACTCGTCCTGTTCGATGATGATATCCCTCCAGTCCCTGCTAAGCCGCGCAGAAAGAAGCGCCGCTCGCAGCGGACTCCGGAGTTCGCCGAGAGAAGCTCGCCGGAACCCTTCCCGCCCGCTTCACTCTCGCCTTCCCTGCCCCCACCCCAGGCCGCCATTTCTGTTGCCGCCTCCGGGGATGAGGCGGATGCGGCCGCAGAACGCGCCGACAGCTGCTCCATCATGGCTTCCGACAGCGAGGACTGGTCTTCCGCGACCTCTTCAGTCCGGGGCTCCGGACGCTCTCGAGCGGGTGAGGACGCCGAACTTTTGCGCCTTCTCACCCGGGCTGTCGAGCAGCTAGGCCTCGAATGGGCCCCGCCCAAGGTGGCAGCACCGAACCGACTTGACGGATGCTTCCTAAACAGTCGCCGCCGTGTGCCCACCTCCAGGACTGCACCCTTTCTGCCAGAGCTTCACGAGGAGCTCGCGAAGTCCTGGAACGCGCCATTCTCCGCGAGGGTCTCATCTGAGGCTTCTTCGACGCTCTCACAAGTTGACGGCGCGGCTGAGAAAGGCTACAACGCTATCCCTCCGGTGGAAGAGGCGGTCGCAGCGCACCTTTGCCCGCCTTCCGGTTGGCGCTCAAAGGCTGCCCTCCCGTCTAAGGCCTGCAGAGTGACGTCATCGCTGATCGGCCGCGCTTTCGCTGCCTCCGGTCAAGCTGCGTCTGCTCTGCACTCTATGGCCGTGCTGCAAATCCTCCAAGCTAATCTCCTCCGCGACCTGGACGAGAAAAGCTATGACGCTGAGTTGATCACGGATTTGCGAAGCGCGACGGATCTCTCCCTTCGCGCCACCAAGACCGCAGCACAGGCCCTCGGACGCTCTATGGCCTCCCTCACGGTAGCTGAGCGCCACCTCTGGCTCACGCTCGCGGACATGCGAGAAACAGAGCGCACGGCCTTCCTAAACGCCCCGCTCTCTCCGTCTGGGCTCTTCGGACCAGCGGTCAAGGGGATCGTCGACCGTTTCTCTGAAGTGCAGAAAACGACGCAGGCCATGAACCTTTTCCTGCCTCGACGCCCCGGCGCTAGCAATAGCTCCGTTGCTCGCCGTCCTCGCGACCAGCCAGCACCGAGCTCTGCGCAGCGCCCAGCGCGGCCCCCTTCGTCTCAGCGAAGACCGAGCGGCCGCCCCAGATTGCGCTCTTCCAGCCGTGGTAAGCCGCCTCCACCTCGGGGCCCCCGGCCTAGGATTGCGCTGAAGCCCGAGCCTCCAAAGTCCTCCTAGCCAGAGGCAAGAAACGACGGTTAAGTCCCGCCGCGGCCGGACCACCGTCAAAACTCTCTTTCCTGTCAGCCCCCACCACTGTGGATGCTGCAGATGGATTTCACGCAGCCAACGAGCTGGCAAAAATGCCTTCTCGCCTGTCAACAACCGCCGTTTTTACGGCGAACCAGAGAAATCACAAAAGTTGCATTATTTCTGGTTGCACGGCTCACGCCGTATGTGTTTCAAATGCAGTAAATGTGCCCACTTTTCTGTGTTCACCCCTGCACACAAGCACTATAAACCCCGTGTCCCCCACTCACATAAAGCGGCCCCTGGCCGCTCGAGTGCTAGAGTTAGGTCACGTGTCCGCTTGTTTGCGTCCACGACTAACCAACACACGCGCTGTCACACAGCCACTCTTAACCGGTCATGTTCCACGCGTAAGAGTTGTGCCCGCTCAAACGCGCTCACACATTTTCGCAAACATTATGCCTCAGGCGCCACGCGCCGCGCCACACACCATTTCTTCTCCGCCCAGGGTGGCCGGAGCGATGAGTGTAGGGCCGCACACAAGCCACTCCCCGCTCGAAGCGGCAGAGATGCAGTGTGTAGGGCGGCCAGCCATCGCGAGCGATCGGCTGGCCCACAGCACAGAGAGCGCGCGCACTGCGCCCGCCCCTCCTATACAGGCCGTCAAACCCGCGAAGCGTGGCGTTTCGAGCCCGGAGGCCGTTCTATCCCGTGTGGCACACGCGAGAGCGTGGTAAGCCATTCCAGGTGTATCAGAATGGGTGCTGAAAACAGTGAAGCACGGCTACACTCTGCAGTTCGCTCGCTGCCCTCCGCGCTTCTGTGCGCGTACAGAGACGAGAGTGAGCGAGGAAGTAGCACATCTACTTCGAGCAGAAATAGCCACGCTGCTGTGCAAAGGGGCTATAGAACCGGTTCCCCATTCTATGAGCGAGTCAGGCTTTTACAGCCGGTATTTTCTCGTGCCAAAAAGGGATGGGTCGCTCAGACCGATTCTGGATCTGAGGCGTCTGAACAAAGCTCTTATGAGAAGATCGTTCAAGATGCTCACGACCAAGCAGATCCTCGCGCATATTCGCCCGAGAGACTGGCTAATCTCCCTAGATTTGAAAGATGCATATTTTCAAATCAAGATAACGCCGCGTCACAGGCCATTCTTACGATTCGCCTTCGACGGCCAGGCTTATCAATACACCGTCCTTCCGTTCGGCCTGTCACTAGCACCCCGTACATTTACGAAGTGCATGGACGCGGCCCTCGCTCCTCTGAGAAATCGAGGGATGCGAGTATTGAACTATCTGGACGATTGGCTCATCCTGGCGCAGTCAGAGGCCGAGCTCCTCGCCCACAGGGCAATGCTGCTCAGCCATCTGGACAGCCTGGAGCTCACGGTCAATTGGACCAAGAGCTCATTAGTGCCCACGCAATCAACCTCATTTCTGGGTTTGAATCTGGACACTGTGGCAATGTCAGCCCGCCTGTCACCCCAACGTGCACGCCAACGTCGGCGCATGGCTGCGTATTTCCGGCCGGGCAAAATCGCACCTCTCAAGCTTTTTCAGAGGATGCTGGGACGTATGGCCTCAGCTGCAGCTGTGCTCCAGCTGGGCTTAATGCGCATGCGCCCGCTGCAATGCTGGTTAAACGCCCGAGTGCCTTACAGAGCCTGGGCGTCCGGAGGCTTCAGGATCAGAGTGACTCAGGGCTGCGTGTCAGCCCTAGAGCCCTGGCTAGTAGCCGACTGGTACCAGAGGGGAGTGACGATGGGAGCCATCTTACACCGCAAGGTCATCTCGACGGACGCCTCCACCACGGGTTGGGGCGCCGTTTTCGAGGGCAGATCAGCCTCGGGCCTCTGGTCGAGCGAGGAAAAACTCCTACACATAAACTGTTTGGAGATGATAGCGGTAGAGAACGTGCTCAGGCAGTTTCTCCCGCTTATACAAGGACACCACGTGTTAGTCCGGTCGGACAATACCACAGTGGTGTCCTACGTGAACCGGCAGGGCGGTGTCAGGTCCAGATGTCTGGGCAATCTGACAGAACGCCTGCTCGTATGGGCACACAGCTCGCTGTGCTCGCTGAGAGCTGCGCACGTGCCGGGCCACCTCAATGTAGGCCCGGACAAGCTGTCCAGGGGCCTCATTCTCCCAGGAGAATGGTCCCTGCACCCCCAGACAGTCCAGCTGGTATGGCGCCTGTTCGGCAGAGCGGAGCTCGACCTCTTTGCAACAAAAGAGAACGCCCGCTGCCCGACGTTTCTGTCCAAAAGCGAGGATGCGCTGTCCCAACCTTGGCCCAGCCTCCCGCTGTATGCTTTCCCGCCGATTTCCCTATTGCCCCAGGTCATAGCGAAAATCAGGGAGACGCGCCGCCCGGTGCTCCTTATAGCACCGCGCTGGGAGAACCAGATTTGGTACCCAGAGCTGGTGAAGCTGTCGCACTCACCCCCCTGGCCAGTTCCGCTGAGAGCAGACCTCCTCTCTCAAGCAGGAGGGTCAGTTTGGCATCCCCATCCAGAGCGATGGTCTCTGCATGTATGGGTGACCAACGGATACCCGTTGACCTGCCCGAAGGGGTTATGAACACGATTTCACACTCTAGAGCCCCCTCGACGAGGCGGTTATATAGTTCTAAGTGGTCGGTGTTCACTGAGTGGTATGTTTCCAAGGGATTGGACCCACAGCAATGTGGGGTCCAGCGGGTGCTCTCCTTCCTCCAAGAGCTTTTGGAACTGGGCAGGTCCCCTTCCACGCTCAAAGTGTATGTGGCGGCTATAGCAGCGTTCGCTCAGACGATGCTAGGTAGCACGCTAGGAAGGAACGAGCTCATCATCCGTTTCCTCAGAGGAGCCAGACGGATGAATCCCCCGCGGCCCCCGTCGGTTCCTATATGGGATCTGGCCTTGGTCCTAGAGGCCCTGAAGGCTCATCCCTTTGAACCGCTCGAGACTGTGGAACCAAGGTTCCTTTCGCTAAAAACCGCGTTTCTGATAGCTCTGGCTTCAGTGAAACGCGTGGGGGATCTACACGCGCTCTCAGTGAGCCCGACGTGTATGGAGTTCGGTCCTAATGACTCTAAGGTCATTCTCAGACCGAGGCATGGTTATGTCCCCAAAGCGATCGGCACTCCCTTCAGGGCGCAGATTATCTCCCTCTCGGCTCTGCCAGCATCCGATGAGGGGGACGGTGGCAATATCCTCTGCCCTGTCAGGGCATTGAGGGTTTATGTCACACGCTCCGCCGCCTTCAGGCGTTCTGAGCAGCTATTTGTTTCGTTTGGTGGGCGCACTAAAGGTCTCGCCTCCTCGAAACAGACCCTGTCCAGGTGGATAGTGGACGCGATTGCAACTGCATACGCTTCCAAACACCTGCAGTGCCCGCTAGGTGTCAGAGCACACTCCACCAGAGGCATGGCCTCTTCGTGGGCTTGGGCCAGAGGGATTTCCATCCACGATATCTGTATGGCGGCAGGCTGGGCCTCCCCGTCTACGTTCGTGAGATTTTACAATCTGGAAGTTCCTGCCTTACAGGCGAAAGTGTTATCAGTTCAATAGGGCTGTTGGTTCTGCCCAGTGATTCTGCGCAGACATAGCTCACATACTGGTAGTAAGTTCGGTACTAGGCTCATGTGAATTTGAAGGAGACCGGCGGTGCCGTTCCCTCATTTACGAGACGAGCTGTTGTGAGTTTGAAGGTGACCGGCGGTGCCGTTACCTCACTCATATAACAAGATATTGTGAATTTGAAGGCGACCGGCGTTGCCGTTCTCTCATTCATGAGACAAGGTGTGGTGAATTTGAAGGAGACCGGCAGGTGCCGTTCCCTCATTCATGGGACAGGGTGTTGTAACCACCCGTCGTAACCACCCGTCAGTTCGAATGAAGTGTCTGTATATGTGGTGGCCCGTTCTCCTTACCGGCCACCCTGCTCGAGCAGTGTTATGGTCCCCGGTTCCCTGGGATACATATGCTTTACGCGAGGCGCGCACAGCGTTGACAATGTGTTCCCGATGCGTAAGGAACTTACGCAATACGAGAGAACCTCTCGTAAGAGAACGATACTCGGTTACTTAACGTAACCTCGGTTCTCTCTAGAAGAGGGAACGAGTATTGCGTTCCTTGCCGTGCGCCCCGCGGGCTTTTACGCTTCAGAACTACGAAAACCGAATATGCAGCCCGTGAGCCCTGCTTATATACACGTGGCCACGCCCCACCTGTAGGCAAATGAAGCCAGGTGGGCGCGAAGCGCCCTCATTGGTCGCCACGTCACGCGGGCTCACCGATAGGCTGCTGCAGTTGCCAGCAGAGCAGCCAATAGCACGCTGGAATAGCCTGCTATGGTCTGCCAGGCTGCCGCACTGCGTTGACAATGTTACAAAATTAAGGATAATTTTGGGTTTCTGGAATAGTGAATGCAAAACCTGTAACACCACTCTTAGGATCTTTTGAACCATCCGTAAATGCAGCTATAAATGAATTATATATAGACCTTATTCTGTCCTCCACTTTTTCTACCCAGTTTCCTTTCCCATTAAGTCTTTTTATTTCTCCTTGAAAATCGAAGTCTATGATTAGTGGCGAAAACAACCAAGTCGGCATACTTGAAAAAGGAACATTAGGACTGAAATTATTCAGAACTCAGCACTGAATAAAATCTGGCATTTTGAGGTGAGTGGATTCTAACTTAAGGCCTCTGATTGGCCATTGCGTTCCAGAGATCATCAAGCATGTCTATAATTGGCTACATTTCTCACCGCTGCAAAACCCGCTGTGAATAGGAACGTTTCACATACTCCAGAGCGCAAAATCAATGTTTGCCAAATCTGTTTGGCCAATAATAATATTATACTATTATTATAGTATCAACGGTGGGTGCTCTGCTTTTGTTTCAGGGTGCTTATATTTGAATTTGACCGTGTGATGTTTTTTCCCCATGTTATATATATATATATATATATTTTTTTTTTTTTTAACAAAAAATGATTTGTGATCAAACATTAATTGGCGGACCCTTGAAGACCCATGCTATAAACTATTGACTACATTTCTTCCTAATTTCAAGTAAAACATTGTCATTTATTTCCCTGAAAATCACAACTGTTAAAAAAAGACAAATTGTTTTCACACATAATGCAAAGAAAACAAGTTTATATTAATATTTAAACAACACAATACTAATGTTTTAACAGAAAAAAGTTAAATCAATATTTGGTGGGATAACCCTGATTTATGTCACAATTTTCATCTTTGCATGATGCATAAAACAAATTCATGTGGGCAAAAAATAAATAAATAATAAATCAGCTCCATAGCAGGTAGAGACTGAAGTTTCAGTTCAACCCATTGAGTTGCGTGAGAAGTGGGTAATAGAGTGATAATATTAGCGCTGTCCCAAATGGCACACTTGATGTGCACTTGTAGTTGCCTGGCTATCACCAGACTGGATTTATATGGTGTTTGAATCCTGGCATTTCCTTCTAGTTTGGTTTTGGTTCAGGCTTCGGACATTAATGCTCCATGTGTTTTCCCCCGTTGTGAGTGTACAGTATGAGCATTCATTTGGTCTCGTGTGAGCAAGTAGTTTTGCTTGGCCAGTATACACTCTTTTGTCCATGTGTTGTGTGTTTGTTTAGCATGCGGCTTGTGCTCATCATCAGCCGTGTACTTTCATGTTTTGTTCTGTGTAGCATGTAAGGTTACCGTGTTACAGGGGTGACATTTTTCATCCTGTCCTCTAGAGGGCAACAAAGGGAGGAAGTGGTTTTAAGGTTGCGAGTAGCATAGGCAAAGGTGGGCACGTTGGTCAACTGCTTCATCAATATAAAGCCACAGAATCAGCACAGCTGTGTTGAGATGGCAGCAGATGTGGGATTCACCGTCTGTAAATGTGTGATAGTTTGTTAGAACAATACGTTTGAATAAAGCTTTGTATCATGTGTTGTTGACTTGTATTCTTTTATTGTGATGTTTACTTTTATTCATTATTTTACTCATTTATTCATGTTTCCTATTGTCAGTAAATACAATATTTTATTAAATCGTGCATTTATTCATTGCTTGACTGAACATTGATGTGTTTTCATATCGCCTGCATTTGTCAAGTGTGTATCATTGCATCGCTATGTCATATGACAACAAGTTGCATTTTGCTTGTTTTACTAAAACAATATAATTTTCAGTTAAAAAAAGTAATTAAGTATTGGTCAGCATTTGTCATTATTATTGTAAGTGTTTGGGTGGGCTAGCAATGCAATTCGTCCTGGGGTAATCTAATTTTTTAATAGTGATACTTTAATTTTTCAAGTTTAAAATCAACAGTTTTCTCCAAAGATGAGATCTTTGAGCAGCTGAAAGACGTCTCTGTGCAGACATTACAAACACTGAGGGAAACCGCACAGGTAGGGCTGTGGAGTTACTGATGTTTTGAGCTGTTACTGCACCTCTCACTCATATCTTTTATTTTACAATTATAATTATAGGGTTGTATCTTTAACAATGAACAATCATAATGATAAAACAAATATCATGGGTTTTTACACATTATATACACAGAAAAAAACACATAACAAGGTTAGATATCTTTGAATAATTCATCATAATGCATTCATTTTGTTTGTTGTTTCATAAGCCTGAGGGATGAAACAGGAGTTAAATTTAACAAGAAAAAGAGGAAACTATAAAGGAGATTTAGGCCACTGTTGCTTGTGGATGAAATTATTTGCATATAAAATAAAGAAATTAACAACATATTCAAGAGATCACGATTTTGGGTTTTCGAAAGGATAAAACTGTGGGTCAGATTAGTAAGGTTAAAATGTATTGCTTATACAATCACAAAATAAATGGGCAGCTGTTTCTTAAACAAGACCACAAAATGAGCAAGTTCAATACTAAGATATTTATAGATAGATGAATTAAACCTGTCACTCATATCTTTCAAGTTGTTGCGCTTGTGATAACGTCGTATAGGTCACATGATGGCACATAAAGTGCGGATCACATTCATACGTAATGTGATCAGACTATATAGTACCTACTCTTTTAGCGCTCATTAAGTAAGTACTTGTTGAAAATGAGTACCTACTCAATGAGTATGCAGTTTGGAACGCAGCCTCAGAGAGCAATTCATTAATTTTGTGTTGCGCAACATCCCATACGTTCTGTACAGGAAACAGAGATGATTAGTTAATCTCTCGAGTCTTCTCGTTCGAGTCTTTCTTTCAAGTCCCCATAGGCTGAATGCAGAAACAGAAATGATTAGTTCATCTCTCAAGTCTTCGGGTCCAAGTCTCATTCTTTTGTCACGGACGTGACGTGACAGCCCGATTGGATACAGAAATTAGTCAATTCACAACCTTCCTTACAAACAATTGCATAGTTTTTTTGTTTGTTTGTTTAGTTCAGTTTTTTAGGTAGTATAATAATTGATTTTCCTATGAAGCCTGGACAGATTGGGTTGGTCAGAATGGATAGGTATAATTAAAGTTTATTGCACATATCTTCTGATGATTTTATAATAATAAATATATTACAACATGCAGTCAATAATGCGACTGTAATGTATATGTTGCGAGACACTACAGGGAAGCGGTCACGTGAAAAAAGAACGAGACTCAGACCCAAAGACTCACGAGATGAACTAATCATTTCTGTTTCTGCATTCAGCCTATGGGGACTTGAACGAACGAGAAGACTCGAGAGATGAACTAATCTTTTCTGTTTCCGGACGCATGTATTACATATGAGGCTGTTATGGCCCAGATCGGACATGATGACGGAACTGACGGCTCGAACCCGAAGAAGGTGAACTAATCTTTCCAGGGAACAGACGTGATTAAATGTGAAGTGACAAAAGAAAGAACGATTTGGATTGGGAGGTGAGGTGAACTAACAGACTGCATACATAGCCTGAAGCAAGCTATAGCAATGAATTAATAATTTCTTTCTCAATGTTTGGCCATGGCTGCATTAGCTTATAGTTTATTTTTTATTCCAAAAGTACTAAATGTGATGAAAAATGTAACATGTAACATTTTAATTAGATTCTGCTGAAATGAACTATTGGGGCAGGTCAGATACCTGTGTCTCTTCTTTTATACACATATCCTTCAAGAATGGTTTTATGAATGAGTGATTTTGGAGATTTTAGTATTATATTTGCTATGTGCTTTTGGATCCACATTCTCTAGGTGCAGCTCTGATGTCTGTGTCAAGACGTGCTGACAGGCAACTGTCCTTGGAGTGTGAAACACTCTGGGATTAAGGAGGCCTCTCTGCATGTGTTGAGCTATATGTCATCCTAAAGTGACCTTATGTCCACATAGGTCCCAGGACTACGTGACTTTTTGGGGACTCAGAGAAACGTACCTCTTTTTATGTGCCTTTATTAACTAAATAGAATAAATTCACTTCTGTACTAGATGCCATATCAGCATGTTTTGGAAAAGTGCCTTGTTGATAGTTAAGATGTTCCCAACCTTGAGGAAACTGTTATTCTCTGGAGCTTTTGGGTGTATGTGCGTTGTATGATCTTTGCAGATCCAGTATTGGAGATGGAGTTTCTGCAGACGATGGCAGATCTGGAGACGTCTTTCTGTGACCTCCGAGGTCATTGTAATCCAAATCTGGGACTGGGCGACAACGAGTCTACGCATCTACGCATTTTTAGTGATATGTGCTCCTATCTGTTTACGTGTGGAAAGTTGCTTACGTGCATGTTGTTAGAGCCAATCAGAATCATTCCACATGACAATAATGACGTGGTTAGACCTTGAAAACAGTATAACTGTTCAGAAATTGTATGTACGTTAGGCGGAGGCGGGGAGACTGTTAGAGGGAGCGCAGCCTACGAACTCCTTGTGAGACTTGAAGCTGGCTTCTGCTGATAAAACTGCAAACTATTCTTCAGTAAATTTTTCTTTAATTAATCTAACTCCTGACTCTTGGTCTTCATTTTTCACTACTGGTCCTGGGTCCTAAGCTGTTACCCCAACAGAACAAAATTACTTTTCATCAAATAATTTTGCTGAACGAGATTCAAAGATCCAAATCAGTAAAATGATCTGAACTTCCCACTACTATTGCCAGTAGAGCATGTACTTTTGATGTACAGGTTAAAGCTGCACGCTGACTGGCTCTGACTGGCATTTATTTTTGCTGTGTGATTGTAAAAATGTCCAGAGCTTATCATCGTTATCACATAATATAATTGCATTTTTAGCCAGAACTCACATGTTAAATACATTTAACTACAGATGGATCACTCAAATCAGAAGAATGTAAAGTTTATGATGACGGCGATAGACATGAGCGGGATGTTATAGTTAAAGGAATTTTTTGTACCTTCTTCATACTGAATATGATCGGGTGAAAGCAAATTATTTCTTATTCCAAACATTCCAGAACAAACATTGTTCCAAACATTTTATTGTAAGTTGCTGAAGTCAAACTCTTTCAGAGCAAGCTAGTCCAAAGACTGCAAATGAGGTATTGAGAAAATTAACAGTACATACTGTATGCTTAGTCATCCTTTATTGTAAGTAACAGTAACACGTTTGGGTTTTGTGTATCTTTACTGGATTTTAAAGGATTTTTTTTGTACCTTCTACATACTGAATATGATCGGGTGGAAGCACATTTTACACAGGTAGCACTTATTCACACACACAATCGCTCTCTCTAATGTATTCAAACAAATCTTGCAGTGCTTATCTGCTTACAGTTATTCTGTATCTGATTTTGAATGAGCAGAAATCTGTAATGTTTTTTAAATGTAAATGTAGATGTAGATAAAATAACTACATTTATTTAAATAGAACTAAATTTGCACTGCAAAAAACACAAGCTAGGTTGAAACTATCTCCTACTTTTTTCTTTTTTCTTTTTTTTTCATTTATTGTATGTTATAAACTGAACATTTGTGATATTTCAGCGCTTACTTAAAATGAGTGGAGAGGGGAGCAGGAAATGGTCAACCCGGAGCGGAATGATTATTGAGTGCTTAGAGCGTGGAGGGGAAATTGCTGCCGCTCCACTCCACTCACATACTCTACTGTAGATGTGAGTCTACATGGAAAAATATGTAATAAGAAGTACTTCATTCAGACACCAAAAAAATTAAGTGACTGCATTTGTATTGCTTAATTTGTTTTTTTATGTGAACTGTATTATTAACTTACCAATGTGTTATTCTACAGATTTGTTCTACATAAATTTCTATGCACTTCTGTGATTTTAGACACAGCAGAGTGTGAACGGGACTTTTATTTTGGTTTCCTAGTGTGACGTCATAAGGCCGCGACACGCGCCTGCATCTGTTGTGATTCTGCTGAAGAAAGGTTTGTGTTTTAAGCATTTAAAGTGTTTAAAGCGACAGAAACGAATGAATGACGATGTGTTATCAAATGTACCATTGCATTGTTTTATCTAACTTTAATCAACGTCGTGTGAGTGAAGGAGCGTCTCATTTGGCTTTTTATCGTGAATCAGTTTAAACACGAATTCAGTCTCTGGCGAGTGACGAGGGAACCGGAGCTTTTCGACTCAGAGTCAATTGAATCAAATGATTCGCAACAAATGATTCAGTGATTCAAAGCGCTGCATTTCAAATAAAATCACTTTATTGTCACTCTACCTTATGCACAAGTGCAACAGTAGGTGAAATTCTTAGGTGCAGTCCGAGCAAACATAGTAGTCATGACATGACATGTACAACATTTAAGCAACAACAGATTACACATCTGATGCGCACACAATTACATTTCTATCTTCTACAAATCATTAAATATCTAAACTATATTAAGGGTCTGTATAATTTATATTCTTTTATTAATTTGTGAATGAACTATTGAACTAGAGCTGATTGAGACATTCAGGGATTTAGTTTTGAGTGTTTTTAGTCTAATCAGATGATTTAAGACTCTCTAAAATAAGTTGGACGATTTATGGAGTAGCTATTTCTGTGCCAAAAATACTCCTTCCGGTTTCGGAAAGTTTTTTTTCTGAGTATGGGTCTGCGTTACGTCAACAAGGGCGGAATGTCCTTTGTACAGGCCATATGGACTCTTCTCCCAGAAGGGCGCGCGTGCGCGACTAGAGCGAGAGAGCAAATGCATGCCCATTAACACGCTTTGCTCGGCTTTAGGGAAGCCGCCTGCACTGCAGTCACAGGACTTCACGAAATCAACAATGTCACCAAAGAAGTGTGCTTTTGGTTGTCAGGGCAAGACAACCCTGTAAAGCTTCCCAAAGAACCCAGCGTTAATGAGACAGTGAGTTTGTTTTTCCAGAGCAGCAACGGAGTTGTGCAAGTATTTTTGCTTGTTCCATGCATTTATGTGACGATGTTTTATAAACAAGGACCAGTTCGATGCCGGATTTGTAACTCTTCTAATGCTGAAAGATGGAGCAGTCCCAGCGATTAAGGTTCACGGTTGTGTGTTGGAAGCAGGCGGTGAGTAAAACTGCTTCAAATGTCTTTGTGTTGTTAGCTATCGACATGAAAACAACAATTGCACTGTTTTTCTATGTAAACGCACTAGTGTGACGTGCAAAACCGTTCCGCTTGCTACTGCTAACGTTAAATCGCATACAATAGTACATAAACCAAATTATGTCCTCATAAACCTTGAGTAAACACATACACAACTAGCTCATGACAAGCCGCTAAGCAAATATATAACGTTACAGTTACAGTACATACCACATAGAGACGTGTTGCTGTTGCTCCTGTTCAATTTCAACCCCCGGATCAGATTCTGGATCATATACATGTATGCTGAATGTGATTGATAGCCATGGTTTATTTAGGATAACTTTTTTTTTCTCCATGTTTAACGATGTCACAGCTTTCAGACGCTCTCAACGGAATAGCTGCGCGCCCTCGTGATTCTTTAGCTCCGCCCACACGATACGCCTCCAGCCGCTCGGCTTTATTCGAAAAGATTGGTACAGCATATCTTTCTTTTATAAATATAATAAAACTAAAGATTTTTTTTCAGAGATATGAAGGATGGTACTCTAGTTACTCAAGATTGACATGAGATTGACTGAAACTGAGTGTTTCACCCCCCCTTTAAGTCCAATAACTCTCTCTCTGACTCTCTTACCATTTACATTACATTTAAATTTAGTCATTTAGCAGACGCTTTTATCCAAAGCGACTTACAAATGAGAGCAATAGAAGCAGCTAGAACAGTCAAGGGCAACAGCATGTAAGTGCTGTAACAAGTCTCAGTTAATCTAGCACAGAACACACAGGACAGAACTTTTTAAAAAAAAAATTATAAATTAGACAGACAGAAAACAAATAGAATGTTAAGTGCTATTCTTGATTGGTGAGGTGCCGCTGGAAGAGATGTGTCTTTAGCAGTTTTTTGAAAATGGCTACAGACTCGGCTGCTCGAATTGAGATAGGCAGGTCATTCCACCAGGTGGGGGCGGTCCAGGAAAAGGTCCATGAGAGTGATTTCATGCCTCTTTGTTATGGCACCACAAGGCATCGTTCACTGGCAGAACGTAAGCTCCTGGAGGGTATGTAAGTCTGAACAAGCGAGTTTAGGTATATTGGTGCAGAGCCAGTGGTTGCTTTGAAGGCGAGTACCAGTGTCTTGAATTTGATGCGAGCGGCTATTGGCAGCCAGTGGAGACTGATGAAGAGAGGCATGACGTGCGCTCTCTTCGGCTCGTTAAAGACCACCCTCGCCGCTGCATTCTGGATCAGTTGCAAGGGTTTGATAGTGCATGCCGGAAGGCCCGCTAGAAGAGCATTACAGTAGTCCAGCCTGGAGAGAACAAGAGCATGGACCAGGAGTTGTGTGGCCTGCTTTGATAGGAAGGGTCTAATCTTCCTAATGTTGTATAACGCAAATCTGCAGGACCGGGTTGTTGCAGTAATGTGGTCAGTGAATTTTAGCTGATCATCAACCACAACTCCAAGATTCCTGGCTGTCCTGGACGGAGTTATGGTTGATGATCCTAGCTGAATGGAGAGATTGTGATGAAGTGCTGGGTTGGCTGAGACCACAAGCAGTTCTGTCTTTGCAAGGTTGAGTTGCAGGTGATGTTCCTTCATCCAGGCAGAAATGTCTGTTAGGCAGGCAGTGATACGAACACCAACGGGACAGAAGTTGTCTAAGCAAGATGTTAGAGTGGAGCAAAGAGTGTCAGTAGCACTGTTAGTGTCCAGTGCTGAGAACTGAGCAGGTGGAGGGAGTGAGGATGAAACCATAGTGGATAGACGGGAGGGAGAGAGCGAGCGTAGATTACGGCGAAAGGTGATCTGGGGAGGAGTGTGTGTTGTGTCAG
Source organism: Romanogobio albipinnatus (assembly GCA_023566225.1). Lineage (NCBI taxonomy): Eukaryota > Metazoa > Chordata > Actinopteri > Cypriniformes > Gobionidae > Romanogobio > Romanogobio albipinnatus. Next base: position 8,419,678 of record CM042262.1, on the reverse strand, counting down.
GAGTCAGTAGGAGGTTAAGAGTGATGAGAAAGTGATCTGAGGTGTGCAATGGAGTACCTAAAGTGTCGTCTGTGGAGCAGTAGCGTGTGTAGATAAGGTCCAGATGGTTACCTGATTTGTGAGTAGCTGTAGTTGATACTCGCTTAAGGTCAAATGAGGTCAGAAGAGTGGTGAAGTCTGCAGCCTGGGGTTTATCAAGGTGGATGTTGAAGTCACCGAGCAGTACCAGAGGAGTGGCATCCTCGGGGAAGTGAGAGAGTAAAATATCCAATTCCTCCAAGAAGTTACCCAGTTGATCTGGACTAAAAATGCGTAGATGCGTAGACTCGTTGTCGCCCAGTCCCAGATTTGGATTAGAATGACCTCGGAGGTCACAGAAAAGCGTCTCCAGGTCTGCCATATTCTGCAGAAATTCCGTCTCCAATACTGAACCTGCATAGATCATGCAACGCACATACACAAAAAGCTCCAGCGAATAACAGCTTTCTCAAGGTTGAGAACATCTTAACTAACTATCAACAAGCCATGTCTTCAAAACATGCTGATATTACGTTTTAGTACTGAAGTGAAATTATTCTTTTAATAAGAAAGGCACATAAGAGAGGTACAGTTGCTCTGGGTCCCTAAGAAGTCACGTAGACCTGGCATCTCATGACCCTAAGGTCACTTTAGGAAGACATATAGCACAACACCTGCAGAGGGGTTCTCCAGGGGTGTTGACACACACACACACACACACACACACACACACACACACACACACACACACACCAAGGACATTTGCCTGTCAGCCTGTCTTGACACAGACATCAGAGCTGGCACCTAGAAAATGTGGATTCAAAAGCACACAGCAAATAATACTAAAATCTCCAAAATATAGAGAGGTTATAGATTAACTGATTTATCCAATGTAGAAAATAGTTATAACTTGATTATCTTTCATTCTTATTTTAATATTGATCATAAAACCATTCTTGAAGGATATGTGTATAAACGAAGAGACACAGGTATCTGACCTGCCCCAATAGTCCCCTGATGAATGATGTGAACACAGAATGGATAACTGCAATGCTATTGAACAGAATGTAGCAATGGAAGAGAATCTAAAGGGAATGCTTCCTATGGAAACCACCTAATGTTTCTAGCAAATGGTGATAAATAAATGCTTATTTATCATTAAACAAATAATAAACCTATTATTTGTAACAAGCTGACCTCCGGTAACTGTTATTTAAGCAGGTTAGAAAAACATATGCTGCATGTATAAACTAATGCCAAGGTCTCTAGACCAGGGGTCTCAAACTCGCGGCCCGCGGGCCACTTGCGGCCCGCAGGAGGATATTTTGTGGCCCCCTTCTTGACATCAAAGTTTAGTGTAAGTGCGGCCCGTGCGTTGCTCTGAAAAGCACCTTGTTGCTGAATCGTTGTGTGAGCAGCGCTTGCCACGCTTGCAGCCTCCTTTGTGTGTGTGTGTGTGTGTGTTCGAGAGAGAGAGGGTAGGCTCGCCCCTCCCTCGTGCAGTATATTTGGTTGACACCGCGTGATTGACAGGAACAGACGAACGAAGTTGATCAGACAGTTGAAACTAATGTGGTCTAACAGCGCTCGTCAATGTCAAAATGATTGAGATGGCCAATCAAATCAAAGTAGGCAGGGTTTAGGTTCTCTTTTGGCTCGTGCACATTGCACAGTCTTCATACACGGACAAGCAATCTATCGCTTAATGCCGTTGCTGAGAGAGACTCTATTCTTTCTGGTGAAATCACAAAACAAAATGCAAACGTGTCCATGGTCTTATTATACAATCATTGATGGACATCTTTGATTTTAATGAAGAAAAACTATATGAGAGCGGATTAGAACCCGGAACCTTTGACATGGTTGACAAAAATTCTACCAGCAGACCACAGGAGAATTCTAAAGAATTTTGTTGATCTATGTATTTATTCACTCACTCATGCAAAGAATATCGGGACTAATAATATATGTGACGCAAATTAATGCAAATATTGTTTACAAATAGTCCTAGAATTAGACCTAGAATTTCGTTCACTGTTCTGTTTGACCTGGTTACGGCCTTGCTGTGAATTAGTCTATTATTTAAAATAAAATTAAAATCAATCATTATTTCATATTACATTTAATTTCTATAGGCTATATCATTTAGTTCAAATTCAGAGGAACAGTTCATGTTCAGAAGAAACATTCATGTTGAAGAACTGTTAATAATAAAGATTGAGAAGATTGGATCAGTTGTGCTACTTTTTTTTTTAATACTTGAAACACTTTTTATGTGTAATACTTGATGCGGCCCAGTCTGACCCAGAGTCTACCTCCAGCGGCCCCCAGGTAAAATGAGTTTGAGACCCCTGCTCTAGACAGAGGTTTGGTAAGTTTATATTTACGTTCCACACAGTCGGGTGATCGGTCCGGCAGTAGAGACGTCTTCCACTGGTTATGCGGGTAGCGTGCAGTGGGGGGCGCAAAGATGCGATCCAGTAGTCGTTGCCACGCTGGGCTGAAGGATGCAGAACTTTGGTTGCGCCGAGAGGGTCCTTAGGAAATGGACCAGGCAGCTGGGTCAGTTGAATCTTCACAGGGTCCGTTGCAGGCTGGCTGCGTCTCTGAGGAGCCGTGTGGGACAGGCAATGTCTGCCGATTCAGAGGTCCTTGGGGGACTGTGCTGTGCTGCTGGAGGAGTCGTAAGGGTCAGATAAGATCTCTCAGTGAGAGAGCCCTTCTTGCAGCTAGAGTACAGCCGAAAGCAATATAAAAGGTTTTGCTCGCAAAAGCTTAACCTCAACCGTCTTGTAGTCTCTTTCCTCGTCAGGTCAGGAACTCAGGACGTGATGTGTCTGTTAGTGTCTCCTTCCCCGTCGGGTTAGAAACGCAGAACAAGGGTGTGTCTACCCGGGGGACATATTTATCCCTTTCTGATGAGGAGGAGATTGAAATCCGGCGCCTTTCCGATCCTGGAGTGTGATTGGCCACTGATGTCCGAAGTAGCCCCGATGTTGCCCACCCAAGTGTGGCACTCATTTGAATAGCATAAAGTGGCATGTCAAGACAATGTCTTTAATGTTTTGCTCATGCATTATTTCTTTACCAAACCTTGTTTAAAATATAAAAGGCATCATATGGAACAGATAGAGACCAAACATGATAAGAAACGGTTAAGTCATCGTCCGTGCATTTGTTTATCTGTTAATGTATCTGTCACGTGGACTGTTGCGTTTACAGTCAATTACCATTAACATAAACAGTGCTTTGTGTGAAGATGAAGTGGATGTGTTGCAGTTTATATACATTTAAGGCCTCCAAACATGTGTATGAATGGATTTAGATAGATCTCTGTGGCCTCTCTTTTGCTGCTGCATCCAGGAGGTCCTGAAGGAATTTTTATGGCAGCTCTTGCCTAAACCTTAGGAATGATTTTGGTGGTTAAAGTCAACTTTTAGACCAATGAGAGTCCTCTCCTTGGTGGTGATGGTGGTGGGTGCAGAAGGTCCCCCTTCCTGCCCAGTAAGAGGTGTCTGGCAGTTGTCTTGGCATCTTATCTGATGTTGTTGAACATTTGATTATGTTCATTCATCAAGGGTCCAATCACAGTGTGGCACATCTTCCTCCACACCGGTAGTTAGAGAGGGGCCTTGCCATAAACTGGTCTCTGGAATGCCATCCTAATTGATGTTCACCACACTAAAAACGGCTGATGACTTCCTTTATTCTATGAAGTCCCTCCTTCAGAAATACGTAACGAGTTCTGATTGTGCCAGCGGTTCCCGTGTTGTGATTTGACCGCATCTTAGCGAACGTGGCACGGTTCCTGTGTTGTGATTCGACAGCAGCTTAGCGCACGTGGAAAGGTCACGCCTCTTAACGGGAGATATATGCGCTTAATGATCTCTACAGCGTCCCTGGGAAAGCCAAACAAAGGTGATTTGACTCCGGGATGAAAATAACAGCGTCTCGACGACATGGCGACAAACACACTCAAACGCAACAATTCCTTTTCTCCACGCGACACGTCCTCTTCTCCACGTGGGACAGCAACAAGACCACGCCCCCTTTTTTCACGTATTCTTGTGGGCGGAGGTTAGTCTGTTCTACTGTTCTACTGATGTCATTTATGAAGGAAGTACCAGGATGTAGTCCAAGCCAGCCGTTCGCTGTAGGCTTTGAAAGGGAACTTCTGTTAAATAAAATATCTTGCTTGGCATTGAACTTTGAGCTTTATAATTTTACAGGTATTATTTATGCTCTAACAGCAACATTACACACTAACTAAAGTTTGAACAATGGGATCACGAAGAACGGGACCTTTAATGTAGCAGAGGAAATAGGTACTCTACGCAGATTATTAGGATTACGGCGTCTAGAATGTACTGAGCGTGACTTATGGGTGTATGTGGTAATTAGGGCTGAACGATCAGTTGCATTTGCGATAATATCGCGATATGATAAAACACGATTTCCTAACCGCAAAGGCTGCGATTACAGTCTGGTCACGTGACACGCGAGAGTAAAGTCTGCAGAAGAAGAAGCAACTTGGCACGCTACACATCATATGCCTGGCCTAAAAGGGAAAAATACTGTTTGTGTTTGATCTATTTAATATTGTGTTGTTCATACTATAGGCTACTATCATCTCTCTAATGATTCTGGATCGATTCTGAGCTTAGAATTTAACTGCAGGTGCGCGGTGGCGCTGCGTGTGTTTTAGAAACACCCGTATTCTGATTGCTTCCATTATCTCTCTCTCTCTCTCATACACACACAATTACACACGAACCATAAAATAATATTTCATAACGTTCCGAAAGGTTGACGGCGCGAATTGCAATGGCTTCTTTCAAGCAGGCTTCGCAGGCTTCTTTGCACAGGATATGCGCTGTATTTTCCTTACAAATGCTCAACGAAGGCTTCATTCATGTCGTTGGGAATGCAGTGTGCTTGTATATTAAAAATAAGAAACTCGCTGACAGAAGGCTTTCCATTTCAAATGCTCACGCTTTGTGAAGAGTGCTCGTGAGTACGTGTGTGTGTGCGTCTCAAAATGCTTTTATGACGCAAAATGAATGTAAACACCATTAGTTAATGTCTTAATTAATTAAACAGACAGGGCAAAACCATCTTATATTTCAAAAGAGATCTGTGCATTAGTGTGAATGCAGGTCTTCCGCTGTCTATGATGATGTCATCATTAATAATCAAGCTGAGAAAGAGAAAAATCACTCGCGTTCAGACACTCTTAAAAACTGAAAGCACTCTTTGTTCATTGCTTGTAATATGTTTTTTGTTCCACTTTATGATTTGCTAGCTTATGTTTTGCAGCTATATTAGTTTATATATTTAAAATTATTAACATGCAATTGTTTTAATTAAAATGTTATAATGTGTAGTTATTTTAAAAAGCTTATAATTACATATATCATAACATTTTAAGTTTTTAATAAATTATTAATAATTAATAAGGAAAAAGTTCAAGAATTGTTTTGGAATCGGATCGTGAGGTACCAATTAAAGATTTCCACCATTACTATACAATTATGTATTGTTGAATAATACAGAAGATAAAGAGTTTAAAAAATAATCGCTTATTAAATCGCAATCGCAATATTGGTTAAAAAAATCGTTTTTCCAAAATCGTTCAGCCTAGTGGTAATAGTAGAGATTTGGAAGCACATTGTGAATACGGGTCAGAGAAATAAACAGATGAAAACAAGCAAAACACAAAAGTGGACAAAGTAGAAGGAAAGCTATACTCAAGTGCCTTGTCGGTGTCCTTGCTCGAGTGGAGTCGCGCAGAGTAGAGTCGATGTCTTTACCCGACTCGGTCTTCACACGAGGAGGCTAAACGCTCCCGCTGACGCTTCCGCGCATACGGCTTCAATGCACTCCTTCACTGTCGGCACGCTTCTTCACCAAGAATTTTGAAATCGGTGACTCTTACCAGTGACTGAACTACTGAACTAGAGCTGATTGAGACACTCAGAGATTTAGTGTGGATTTATTTTTCTTTCTGTTAATTATTCTCATCCTAAACAGGACAAACAAATAGAAAAACTTCTGGAGAAGTGACTGATAGCCACATGAAAGACTATGAGTGTGTTCATTAAAGAGGAGAGTGAAGACGTGAAGATTGAAGAAACATCCAGAGTGAAACATGAAGAAACTGAGGAACAAACAGGTTGGTTTCATTCTCAAAGCTAAACTGATCCTTATTCAAATGTCCAGCTCTACAGAAACCGTGGGGTTTCAGTCAGGGCCTTCACTAACGATCAACACACCCCATGCCACCGCCATAACAACACCACACACCGATACATACAAAATACAATCATGCACTGTATGCATTACTGTTACGAACCCCGCTTTCAAAGTGCTTGTTGGGAAGGGGGCAAGCAACATAAAAAGAACGCACAAGACAAAAAGGCAATTTAACTATGTATTGATACCACTAGCCCGTTTAGGCAACTGGTGAAATGAAATTTAAATCAATTCACTGGCACAAATACTTTTAAACAAACAAACAAAAACACAGACCAACGGGAACATTAGAAAAAAACACAGCTTGTCAGCTAACATTGCCGGCTTGACATCAGGATGCACACAAAGCTCATTAGAACGCAGCCCGTCATCCGCAGCGGCCAAAGCTTATTTCAGCTTATCACTACACATCAAAATTTGATTGGCTGATGACACGCGTCAGTCAAAGTTATGAGCTTGTGATGCATTTAGATGATGACGTATGGAAAATGCAGCTCAGCCTCACAAAAAATAACCACTTTTTTTTCTGGAAATATAATTGTAACGTACTCAAATAGAAAGTAATTGAATTTAGGCGCGTTCAGACATACTAATTTATTTTAATTATGAAAAATTTATATTTCTGATTTTGACAGGGCCAGCAGAGAAGTCCCTGATGGCCCTGACAGCCCACCACTGGAAATAGAGATACAGTAGGGCTGCAACTAACGATTATTTTGATGATCGATGACAAAACACACTATTACACATTCTGCCCAATACTGTCCTTCAAACAATTGTGTCAGCTGAGTGCTATGAAAACATACATAGTGAATATACTTACCAAAATGAACTATGGTTTTACAATGAAAAAATTAAACAGGGTTATTGTAGTTATTCCATGGCAACCACAAATTAACCATAGTTTTGCTTCAATACATAGTTTAACTGGTATTTGTGTGGTTACAAATGGTAATCAATACGCCAAAAAACATGAACAAAAATCCTCTTCGTGTGTGTGTGTTTGTGTTTGTGTTTGTGTCTGTGTGTGTGTGTGAGAGAGAGAGAGAGAGAGAGAGAGAGAGAGAGAGAGAGAGAGAGAGAGTAGAATTAGAACAGTAGAATTCAGTTCTCTTTTATGACTTATCGCGCTTTTAATATTTATTATCAATATAAAGCACATCCCGCTCTTTTCTTTCTCATTCATTCAAGTTTCGTTATTAATAACTTTAAACAGTAGCGTCAACTGAAATCTGGGCGAATTGTCATAAATAGCCTACGACACAGGACATAAATGGTCTGCGGCAAGCGAATTGTTTTGAAATGTTTCTTTCAGCAGCAGAGCACCAGTTTCAATAAAAGGATATGTTAAAGTTTATATAGCATAATTTTACTTTTTTGCTGCTGTTCTAAACATGTTTTAGTAACACTTTACAATAAGGTTAATTGGTTAACATTAGTTAACTACATTAGTTAACATGAACTAATAATGATCTGCACTTATAAAGCATTTGTCCGGTACAATTTGAATATTATTATTATTATTATCATAAACTTTTTTATTAACTTCGATAGGCTGTATACAACAAGGGAATTGTAATTGGCTACTTTTTCTGCAGAGAGAGAATCTCTGTTGATGTATCTATTTTTTTTTATTGTTAATTTGTTGGTAAGGGGTGAGAGACCCCTTACTCTCAGTGAGAGTAAACACTGAGCTTGAATTAAGATGCAAATAACTTTTTAATTACAGTAATGTGATTAAATATTCTATTCTTATTAAATGTATCATTGTTCTTCTATAAAGTTATACTAAACTGACTGACAGATTCAGTGATTATAAAAGGAGCTTTACTTGCTTTCTGTGTAATTCAGTTGCAATTTGTATTTGACTTCTCCCAGATAGCACCTGTACGTCTGTAAGAGAGCACTTGATCTGGAAAATATCTGTGTATAAACATTTACAAATTTACAATTTTATTTCTGATGTTTTCTATTTTCTCAGTGAAGAAATTCATAAAATCATTACTACTAAACTGTAACGGAATATTTTTCTCAGGCGATGCTTGTTTATTTGTTAGTCTAGCCACGGTGTTAAATAAAAACCTTGGGTTATTTTGATTATTTTCTATTAGTTTGCGGAGATGCTCAGCCCTGGCTGCTTTTAGGGCCTTTTTATAACGTGACATACTATCTCTCCACGCGATTCTAAAGACCTCTAAATTAGTTTGTTTCCATTTACGCTCTAAGTTACGAGTTTCTCTCTTGATAACATGTGTAGCACTGTTGTACCATGGTGCTTTAGTTTTCTCTCTAACCTTTTTTAATTTAATTGGTGCAACGATTTCTAATGTGCTAGATAAAATGTTGCTCATACTGCTAGTCATTTCCTCTAGTTCATCTGTTTGTTTGAGTTCACTGAGCAGCTGAGACAGATCAGGTAAGCTATTTGAGAATCTATAGTGGTTGGAATGATTGTTCTGCCTGGTCGATAACGTGGCGCAACATGACAGATTTCAGCAGTACGCAGTATGCAAGTTACCATGTAATGGTCAGTGACATCATCACTTTGCGGTATAATATCTATATCGGTTGGGTTGGTTCAAAATGGCGGCAGGGATTACCCTGAGGGGAGTGCTTAGGGAAGTTTGCAAGTGCATGTCTAAAAGTGGAGTGGAACACAGTCCAGGAGCTTAGTTGGGGTTGTTTGTATTCTTCAGACCAGCAAACTCACAAGTGGTGAAAAAGGTGACATGTTTCCGAATTAAATACTTGTAGGGGGGTCTGGGGCATTGCCCCCCTGTAGGAAGTTTTTGTGGTTTTAACATGTAAACGAAGCATTCTGGTGCACTCTGACAAGAAAGTAAAGGGAAATGTGAACATTTTCTTTAAAAACAAAAAAACAAAAAACATTTACACTAGTGCTGGGCATTGAAACAAATTTCACAATTTGATTTGATATTGATTACCATGGGGCCTATCAGGTACAGTACATAGCAAATTGTATGTACTGTACAATGTGTACGTGTGTGGCTGGGATTAACACGCTACAGTGATCTGTGAATGTCACGCCACATTAGAGCGCCAAAAAAGGTTGCGACAGCGCGAGAGACGTCTATGGTCTCACTACAGTCTATGGGAAATTAGCCCATTTCCAATTATTATTGTAAAGTTAACAAATGCTTTTAACTTCACCCCCCCCCCCCCCCCAAACCCCAACAAAGCTCATCGAATCTACATGATTCACATAAATGACTTTTTTTTATTTCAAAACGCCGAATTTCGCTGAAAAGCGACTAGATTCTTTTATTGTGCTGTTTTTTTGTCCCTTCAAATAAAAAAACTTAGTGACCCCACATTGACTCTTTTACCTGTGTTGTTGTTGTTTTTTACATGGCTAATCTACACAGTGAAATGTGATTCGATTTAGAGCACTAGTAATTCGGATTTGGAAATCTGAAAAATCTGATCCACCAGCACAAAATTAAAAATGGATTAACTGATCCTGGAAAGCAAAAACATGAGATTTCCAATTTCAAATAATTCTGATCCAGATAAAACTTGTTGAGGAACCCCCCTCCCAGACGCCCGTGTATAGGATCTAGGTGTATGTTGGTTTTGATGCTTTAAATATTTAAATATTGTGTTGCCTGTTGCTTTCTGCCATTATGCGTAAATCGTCCGCATATAACAGGCGCATATAACGGCCACGCAAAGATGTGACAGAGCCTAAACTGACAATAACAACTTTTGTTATAAGTGGCAAAGTTATAAAATCACACTTGAAAACCTTTTATTAATCTCTCACGCCATACATTTGATTTATGTCCAAGTTAAAAATTAAATGTGACATTTAATTTATTGCTCTTATATTTCAGGTCAATTTGGTTTTCCGATCACTTATCATATTAATGTAAAAACAACGTTAATAAAACCACAACATTGTGAAAATACGTAGGCCTATAACGTAAAAAACGGCATCTATCATATTAAGTACGTCGGATAATGGCCTTTTCACAACCTGGAAAAAAAAAAACATTTTACAACAATTTTGTTTTTGCATTCCCCTTACAGAAGGTACTTGCCCTGAGTATTTACTATTCAATAAGTATTCAGAAAGTTTAACTTACCTGCAGAATCCTCATTAAGCAAAACTGCACAAGTGATCGATCAAGGAAATCCCCAGTAAAACGGCCTTCTTCTTTTAGAGTTTGAAAGAAATTCATCCAAAACTGAACATTTACCTTGCGCAATATACCCCGAAGGCTTTCAATCATTAAGTTGTGATTTACTTGAACCGTAAATGAAACTGCGGTGGTAGGCAAAGTCATCTGTAGCAGCACGTCGAAGGAACATTTGCATCTGTTCAACAGTGACGTTCTCTGTTCCACGATCAGCACGGATCCTTTGAGGGCATCCTCGCCTTTCTTTCACGGTTTCAATGTAGTATGATGCAATCACCTTTGGGTCGCTATTTGTAAAAGAGACTTTCAACCACATCAGATGCCGTGAAAATCTGTCGACACATCCATTTATGCAGAGGCCATACGGTTTTAATTTATCATAAGAATCGAGATGCCACATGAAATTTGGCCCTGGGTTGTGGTATCTCCTCCGTAGCAGGGTTCTCGCTCGCCTGTGTGCCACTCCAACTGGATCCAAAACACTTAAGAGCAATCTGACCAAAGAATATCAATCAAGAGGGAACAAGTCCCTCTTGAATGCATCCTATAGCCAACCATCTGGCCAGATGTTTCAAGCTGCTGATTAACAAAGTTAGCAACATCTAACACGTCAATAAAGTCCTTCCTCCAACAAAGCCTATTCTTCCTCCGTTCTAAGACACATTATTATGCCATGCTGATGGCTAAGAACTTCGAGAATCTCTCTGTATTGCAAACCCAAATATAAATGAAATCTACAATTCGATTTAAATCCATAACAGGTTAACAATCTCTTTACTGCCACCTTGTGACTAGGGGTGTCGAAATTAATCGTTTCTTCGATGCATCGCGATGCAGACAAGAACGATTCAGTATTAGTTCAGTAATAGACCATAACCGATTCCGATGTACTGATTCTTTTCTGCTGTCATTTGTCACGTACGTGCGTTGTCGCGGTAGCATACAATGGCAGAGTGAGAGTAATTCAAATGCTCCAACTACTTTAAAAGCTGACATCTGGGCACATTTCGGCTTTTATGAACAACCTGGTAAGCACGACCTGCAGAACACACGCGCTGTGTGTAAATTAAATCTGATTTATCAAAACGATTTCATTTACATTTGGTCACATAAATGTATCTCTGCAAAACGGATATAAATCCAATCTTCAATTCCCGCACTATATGCAGATTTATTGGAGTTCACGTCACCAAAAACAACAGATATGAGCTGCATTTTATTGATCATCATTGAGCCGGGCGCTCTCCTATTGCGGTCTTTGATTTTGAAATTAGAAATCAAAGACCGCAATAGGAGGGTGCGCGGCAACAGCACTGGTCAGATCATTCAGTTTCTTTACTTTTGATGAATATGATTGTATATTGAGCACCTGCAACTTTACTTTTGGTAGTTTGTGCGTTTGCTTGATAAAGAAATACACAGCTGCTCGTCTGCGGCTATGTGTGCCTCAGTAGCGCCGTCATATCTGGCTATGTCATATAGCCCATAAGCATTGTTGTGAGGAGTAAAATTTACAAATGTGGTTTCAACAACCAGTTGCATTTAGACTTTATTTTTGACTGTATTGAGCACAGACCACCTCCTGAAGTGGCTTTTAGTATTTTCTATTTGTACTAAAGGCTCCGGTTGTCTTCTGTGCCCAGACTTGAGTTTTGTTTGATACATTCAAGAAACATATTTTCTTTGAGCAGGTAAAATTAAAGGTTTACTTCATATAACTGACTGACAAAATTGTATGAGGATGCAGTGCACCGTCAATGCATCGTGATATCGAATTGAACCGAATCGATGGCATGATAATCATAATCGAACCGAACCGTGACACAAGTGTAGGTTCACACCCCTACTAGTGACTTCTTTAGTCTTTAGGTATACATAGGACCTCAAGTGCCCTATGTACAGGTGCTGGTCATATAATTAGAATATCATTTATTTCACTAATTCCATTCAAAAAGTGAAACTTGTATATTATATTCATTCATTACACACAGACTGATATATTTTAAATGTTTTTTTCTTTTAATTTTGAGGATTATAACAGACAACTAAGGAAAATCTCAAATTCAGTATCTCAGAAAATTAGAATATTACTTAAGACCAATACAAAGAAAGGATTTTTAGAAATCTTGGCCAACTGAAAAGTATGAACATGAAAAGTATGAGCATGCACAGCACTCAATACTTAATTGGGGCTCATTTTGCCTGGATTACTGTAGCAATGCGTCATGGCATGGAGTCGATGAGTCTGTGGTGCTGCTCAGGTGTTATGAGAGCCCAGGTTGCTCTGATAGTGGCCTTCAGCTCTTCTGCATTGTTTGGTCTGGCATATCACATCTTCCTCTTCACAATACCCCATAGATTTTCTATGGAGTTAAGATCAGGCGAGTTTGCTGGCCAATTAAGAACAGGGATATCATGGTCCTTAAACCAGGTACTGGTTGCTTTGGAACCGTGTGCAGGTGCCAATTCCTGTTGGAAAATGAAATCTGCATCTCCATAAAGTTGGTCAGCAGCAGGAAGCATTGAATGGGTTTTGAATGGGTTTTGTTTCACAATCCTCTCCAGGGTGCGGTTATCCCTATTGCTTGTACACTTTTTTCTACCACATCTTTTCCTTCCCTTCGCCTCTCTATTAATGTGCTTTGACACAGAGCTCTGTGAACAGCCAGCCTTTTTTGCAATGACCTTTTGTGTCTTGCCCTCCTTGTGCAAGGTGTCAATTGTCGTTTATTGGACAACTGTCAATTCAGCAGTCTAGACTAAGAGACCATTTAAGGCCTTTGCAGGTGTTTTGAGTTAATTAGCTGATTAGCGTGTGGCACCAGGTGTCTTCAATATTGAACCTTTTCACAATATTCTAATTTTCTGAGATACTGAATTTGGGATTTTCCTTAGTTGTCTGTTATAATCATCAAAATGAAAAGAAATAAACATTTGAAATATATCAGTCTATGTGTAATGAATGAATATAATATACAAGTTTCACTTTTTGAATGGAATTAGTGAATGATGATATGTGATAATATTCTATGATCAGTGATTATATGATCAGTGATTCTATGATGACTGATTATATGATCAGTGATGATATTCTAATTATATGACCAGCACCTGTATTTGCCCAACATAAATGAATGATATTGTAAGAACGGCTATCGTGGTGTTAATTTGCATTTGTCTCTTTTCACCTTAGACCTGATGGTGCTGAAGAAGGAGAGTCAAGTACTGAATGAAATGGAAGAGAAAGATCAAAATAACAATCCTCATGATTTCATAACTGGAGAAAAAACTTTTAGTTGCTCACAGGCTGAAAAGACGTCCTCAAGAAAAAGGGCTAAAATGACGGGGACTAGGAGGGATTTCACCTGCCAACAGTGTGGAAAGCATTTATCTCATAAAGCAAGCCTTAAAAGACACCTGAGGATTCACACAGGAGAGAAGCCTTACATGTGCCCTCAGTGTGGAAGGAGTTTTGCTGAAAAAGAAAGCCTTAACAGACATACAAGAATTCACACTGGAGAGAAGCCTTACACTTGCCCTCAGTGTGGAAATAGTTTCACTCAAATTGGAAATCTTAAAGGCCACATGCGACTTCACTCTGGAGAGAAGCCCTACTTGTGCACTCAGTGTGGAAAGAGTTTCAAACAAAAACGTCTCTTTAAATACCACATGAGAGTTCACACTGGAGAGCAACCCTACACCTGCTCTCAGTGTGGAAAGGGTTTGAATCAAAAACAACACTTTGATGACCATATGAGAACTCACACTGGAGAGAAGCCGTTCACCTGCCCAGAATGTGGAAAATGTTTCAAGAGAAAAGGAGGCCTTGACAGGCACATGGGAGTTCACACTGGAGAGAAGCCGTTTACATGTGGTCACTGTGGGAAAGGTTTTGGGTATAAAGTAGCCCTGGAGTACCACATGAGTATTCACTTATGAGAACTGGTTTTGTATGTAATCAGTGTGGAATGAATTTCACAGACAGGAAACGTCTCATGTTTGAGAGACTGTCTAATGTGCTGATTATTGTTATGGTACTTGATCACCTTAGAGGCCTGAATTCCCAAATAATGTCCAGTAGAAGAGAAGAGTAGTTACTAAGAGAGGAGTAAAGAAGCCAGTAATGTATTAGATTCAATGTATTGATTAGTCAAATGAAGAATTAACTATTTACATTTTTACATGTCAACAGATGTATAAATCGGTATCAAATAAAATACATAAAACTGTGTAGGCCTGCACAAAATAATTTCTAGCCACAACTCTTCTCCGTTTTTAGTGTATTTCTGTGGCAGAATTACAGCGCCACATACTGGCCTGGCATGTATATTACATCCTTTTGAGTCGGTTTCAGTGCTCTCGTGTAAACGCGGATATTTTTTGAAACGAGGGGGAAAAAAAGATTGGATTGGGAAAGCTCTGGCTTCGTGTGAACGGGGCCTAAAACCCACATCACTCTGAAAAAGTGTCACACAACACCATCATTTCCCATACAGAAATGTAATGTGTATATGAAATCAATATATGTGATATATAAAGTAAAAACATATATGAAACCTATTAGAAATTGTAACAATTACATATATTGACATATACATTTATCCCATATATTATATACGTTTATGTACAGTGAGGAAAATAAGTATTTGAACACCCTGCTATTTTGCAAGTTCTCCCACTTGGAAATCATGGACGGGTCTGAAATTGTCATCGTAGGTGCATGTCCACTGTGAGAGACATCTAAAAAAAAAAATCCAGAAATCACAATGTATGATTTTTTTAACTATTTATTTGTATGATACAGCTGCAAATAAGTATTTGAACACCTGAGAAAATCAATGTTAATATTTGGTACAGTAGTCTTTGTTTGCAATTACAGAGGTCAAACGTTTCCTGTAGTTTTTCACCAGGTTTGCACACACTGCAGGAGGGATCAGTCAGGTTTCTGGCCTGTCGCTGAGAAACACAGAGTTTGAGCTCCCTCCAAAGATTCTCTATTGGGTTTAGGTCTGGAGACTGGCTAGGCCACACCACTCCTTGGTTATCCTGACTGTGTGCTTCGGGTCATTGTCATGTTGGAAGACCCAGCCTCGACCCATCCTCAATGCTCTAACTGAGGGAAAAATCTTGCAATACATGGCCCCGGTCATCCTCTCCTTAATACAGTGCAGTCGCCCTGTCCCATGTGCAGAAAAACACCCCCAAAGCATGATGCTACCACCCCCATGCTTCACAGTAGGGATGGTGTTCTTGGGATGGTACTCATCTTTCTTCTTCCTCCAAACACGTTTAGTGGAATTATGACCAAAAAGTTATATTTTGGTCTCATCTGACCACATGACTTTCCCCCATGACTCCTCTGGATCATCCAAATGGTCATTGGCAAACTTAAGACAGGCCTTGACATGTGCTGGTTTAAGCAGGGGAACCTTCCGTGGCATGCATGATTTCAAACCATGACGTCTTAGTGTATTACCAACAGTAACCTTGGAAACGGTGGTCCCAGCTCTTTTCAGGTCATTGACCAGCTCCTCCCGTGTAGTTCTGGGCTGATTTCTCACTTTTCTTAGGATCATTGAGACCCCACGAGGTGAGATCTTGCATGGAGCCCCAGTCCGAGGGAGATTGACAGTCATGTTTAGTTTCTTCCATTTTCTAATGATTGCTCCAACAGTGGACCTTTTTTCACCAAGCTGCTTGGCAATTTCCCTGTAGCCCTTTCCAGCCTTGTGGAGGTGTACAATTTTGTCTCTAGTGTCTTTGGACAGCTCTTTGGTCTTGGCCATGTTAGTAGTTGGATTCTTACTGATTGTATGGGGTGGACAGGTGTCTTTATGCAGCTAACGACCTCAAACAGGTGCATCTAATTTAGGATAATAAATGGAGTGGAGGTGGACATTTTAAAGGCAGACTAACAGGTCTTTGAGGGTCAGAATCCTAGCTGATAGACAGGTGTTAAAATACTTATTTGCAGCTGTATCATACAAATAAATAGTAAAAAAATCATATATTGTGATTTCTGGATTTTTTTTTATAGATTATGTCTCTCACAGTGGACATGCACCTACGACGACAATTTCAGACCCCTCCATGATTTCCAAGTGGGAGAACTTGCAAAATAGCAGGGTGTTCAAATACTTATTTTCCTCACTGTATGTATAATTCATATTTTGACATATATGTTTCATATTTGAAATATCCTAATATGCTCATATAGAGTAAAAACATAAATGCACAGCTATCAGGAATACCATATATTGACACATGTCTTAGTATAGATTTTATGTTTAAAACAAATTACATTTAAAATATATATTTTTTAATCTTACTTATTGTCAGGTGAGGCAAGGGAAGAAGGACTCAATGATGCAGAGGTTAATGGGCTTTTTATTAGACTTCAGAAATAAGCAATCAAAACAAACAAACCCCTTCATGCTTGTAACTGGCTCGCCTTAGTTTTTTTATACAATAAGAAAGCCTCATAAAAGGGGAATTAACTTTTGCCAATAGTTTGTGTTCAAAATAACTGTAAGAGTCTCAATGAGGGAGTGACAATAAATTGTATCTATTGAATCACTGAATGATAACATAGTAACAATTTGCACATGGACGAAATCCAAGACAGCATTGTGAATATTGTTGTGAACTTTTATCTTCTAAAGTGTAAGAAACTCAGAAGTGAAGACCAGGAGACTTCGGGATTCAAACAGAAGTTATTCTTTTTAATGAGAACTCTCTGTGCTGCAGGTCGTCCGAAAACAGTCTGACTCAAACAGTCTAACTGATTATATACAGTGTTATATACATTTCAAGGGGGAGGGATTACATAGAGATTGAAACAAAGCATGTAAATTAAATACACAGGTTTTGGGAAATCTGAATAAAGCATGCAAATGAAGTGGGAACACACCCTACTCTGAGAGCACGACCAGTCCCATTGAATCAGCATAACTATTCACATGCTGATACTGGCCAGGACATCCAATTCCAAGAGCCATCCCAGAGCCATTAAAGACAAAAGGTGAAGCCAATCAACCTAACGATTCAACGTCTGGGCTCCGGAAAGTGAGAATCTCAGTGATCTGATTAAAACAGGTCTGGCAGGAAAAGAGACTCTTTCTGGAGACTACAATAATCATCTGATATCATAATTCTTTGCCTTAAATGTTAAATACAATGTACTTTCTTAAATTTGTAATCTTACATTTCCCCCTTTGAGAGTTCTAATAACTCTCACATAATACAAATTTAAACCTTCATCAGTCCATTCTATAGCTTATGTTTGTTAACATAAGCCCCATCTTCTAGTCATGTAACTTGGGAAAAATTACAGGCACATATCACTTGCTCTGTGTTGTTCATCTGTAATTGCATGTTGACACAGAAACAAACATGCAATTAAGGTCCGTGAAGTTCATTACGGGCAATGTTCTTTTGTGGTTGGAACAGTCCTTGCGAGTCATTTTGTTGACCTAACAGGTTTCCGAACCATGAAGAAATATCTTCAGTCATCTGATGTAATTTTGCTGAAAGATCAAGAATGTCTTGTGATGACTGAAGTTCCCGTAGGTGATTTTCTGCGTTGTGTATTTTTTTCTTCTTTGTTGGTTGTAGTCTCTGCAAAATCAAAGCTCAACACTGAAAGTAAACAAATAAACAGTAAATTAAACTCAAACCCAAAATACTAAAGTGACACACAAATAAACAAAAGCCAGCAACAAAATATATAGAAGGTAGACTTGTAGTCAAGACCGCCTAAACCGAGACCAAGACACTACCAAGACCAGAGGGTATCGAGACCAAGACAAGACCAAGACCAAGACAGACCAACTCAAGACCGAGACCAAGACCGAGACCAAGTCGAGACCGGAGGGGGAAAAAAACAGACTAGTGTTGAAGCTAACCGCCGGTAGCCACTGATAGAGCTAACTGTATTTAGCGAGTAACGTTATTACACTCATCTTCACCAGGTTAGTCACGTCCTTAGAGAGGCTTGCAAAACATATGTCCCTAAATAACTTATACCGCACGTGTGAGAAGAACACATGATAAACAACAATAATTCAGCAGATACATGATCTGTTTGGTCATGGGAGGTTGGAAAGTTTTTACCTCAAAGAGTTTGAAAATGGGTAACGTTAGATAACTTACCTTTCCCTGTGTTTACGCTCCAGGTGTCTGGTGAACGTTGAGGTGGTCCCGGCTGTCTCTGTCAAGCAGACTTTGCAGAATCTACATTTCGCCGAATGCTTTTTTTTATTTGACGATGTGCAGAAGAACTCATTGTGTTCTATGAAAGCAAATTTTATGACCAAGGAATTTGCTGACATACTGACTGACTAGATGCTGGATCTGTGCTCTTTACGCTGTACGCTACGGCGTCGGCTACACTCACTCACTGATGGATGAGAGCGCCAACGGCTGTGTCAGAAAATAATACATGCATGTGATTGGTTGTATTTGAAGGGCGCAAAATAATATTAATGGTGCATTATTGAACGTTGTGTTGTCGTAAAAAAAAAAAATATTGTCGTGGATATTGTATTGCTAAATCGTTCTGAGACAGCGAGACATAGACAAGACCGAGAGGTCTGAGACCAAGACAAGACCAAGACCGTCAAGGCCGTGACAAGACCGAGACCACGTAAAAGTGGTCTCGAGACCAAGACCGGTCTCGAGACATACATCACTAATAGAAGGTATACCAAACCATTCAAAATGTCGTAGAGGACTCTGCAATGCAAGTCTGTTGTAGTCCCAGTCCCAGCAGGCAACGAAGATATACAATCCTAAATCCTAGATAAGGCACAATTCAACACAGGTAAGAAGTACGTATCAGCACACTCAAGCCCCATAACAGAGTCCTCTGCGAGCTTTTCTGCAAACTTCCACACACTATGAATTAAAGGTCCCATGGCATGAAATTTTCATTTTATGAGGTTTTTTAACATTAATATGAGTTCCCCAAGCCTGTATATGGTCCCCAAGTGGCTAGAAATGTATACTATCAGTCCCGCCACTGGCCGTCTTGATGCCCTAAGCGTAATGCATCAGTGAATCAAGCCAGTGACTAAAACGATAAACTTCATATCGTTTCTGTTAGTAGCATGAAACAAATCCGTTATTTAAAGGGTTACTTCAGTGATTTACCATTAAGCTTTGTATTTAAACTGGGTCATTTATGTAGTAGAAATGTGAAATAATTTTTTTATTTGGTGCCTTCTAGACTGAGAAAAGACAGAAAATTTATTTTTGTCTCATGAAAGACAACTCCCAGAATGCACTTGCTTCGCTGCCCTACGAGGCCACTCCGTACGTCGTCGTTTTGATCAACATAGTAATACAATCATTTCGTTCAGTTAGAGAATAAACACTACAATTAAAAACTGAACGTGTCTTTTATTTTCAATAAAGTGTGAGTGACCCAAACGAAAGTCATGGCACAGACGCGGCAGTGCCAGATTTCATTCATCACGAATAGCTGAGCAGAGCTGAGGTAACGTTAAAGGGATAGTTCACCCAAAAATGAAAATTAGCCCATAATTTACTCACCCTCAAGTCATCCTAGGTGTATATGACATTCTTCTTTCAGACGAATACAATTGGAGTTATATTACAAAAATCCAGGCAATTCGATGCGTTTGTGTGAGAAAAATATCCATATTTAAAACTTTATCAAGTTTATCTTCTCAATGTCGTCACCATTGCTTGCCACTGATTGACAAGTTTTTTTTTGTACTGCTGTCGTGTTGCTGCAGGACTGAAAGAAAAAGTGTTAGCTGACATTTTCAAAGTAAGTGTCTCCACTGTTAGCCGCATCATCATAACTTGGGCTAATTATCTTTACCTCGTCCTTGGATCATTATGGATGAGCAGAGAGCAAGTGAATTCTACCATGCCAGACAAATTTAGGCAGGTTTGTCCAGAGGTGAGTGTCATCATTGACTGCACAGAGATCAGGTGCCAAAATCCATCTTCACTCACGCTCCAGTCTGAGGTGTTCTCTTCCTATAAAAACACCACTACCTTCAAGGGGTTGATCGGCATTGCTCCATGTGGTGCAGTTACTTTTGTATCCAGCTTGTACACAGGTTCCATCTCCGATCAAGAGCTGATGAAACACTCAGGGATTCTTGACTTGCTGGAGCCAGGTGATGCTTGCATGGCTGACAAAGGATTCACCATTGAGAAGCTGCTGGCAGAACATGGGGCCAAACTTTATACCACCTTTCAAAACAGCAGCTCAATTCAGCAAAGAAAATGCAGAGAGAACACAAGCCATAGCTCGTCTTCGAATTCTTGTTGAGAGAGCCATCAGAAGAGTGAAGGAGTTTCACATCTGGGACACCACTGTACCTTAACCTTGTCTGGAACGGTTAATCAGCTGTGGACTAAGGGTGGACTAAACACACTGCTGCTTGATAAGCAATTTTCAGTGGCCGCTTGATGTTAAAGGTCACAAAGGAGTATAGTCCTTTTATTTTAGTGAGTGGCTTTTATGTAATATAATGTACTATACTGTACCTTTATATGTTAATTAGAAATATAAAGAATTATACCTTTTATATGTGAATTAGAAATATAATGTATTATACCTTTATATGTGAATTAGTAATATAAAGTGTTATACCTTTATATATGAATTAGAAATATAAAGAATTATACCTTTATATGTGAATTAGAAATATAAAGTATTATACCTTTATATGTGAATTAGTAATATAAATAATTAGACCTTTTATGTTACACCTCTTGTATTATATTTTTGCACTGTTAAAATAAAGCTAAGATTTTACATTTGTATAAGATGTATAATCATTAGAACAAGTCAAGTCAAGTCAAGTCAACTTTATTTATATAGCGCCTTTAACAATGTAGATTGTTTCAAAGCAGCTTTACAGTGTTAAACAGCAAAATAATGCAGCCTAATTTTATTCAGCTGTATAGCCATTTGATGTCATCAGTTCATTTCAATTTCCATACGGTGACAGTGTGGGCTTTAGATCAATAATTAGATCAGTAATTTAGTTTACATGGTTAAATTAGTTTATTAATTAGATTTATTTCGATGTTTAGTTGAAAAATATAGTGTCCCCAACTGAGCACGCCAAGCCAGAGGCAACAGTGACCTAATGGAGAAAAATAAACCTTGGGAGAAACCAGGCTCAGTCGGGGTGCCAGTTCTCCTCTGGCCAATTTACAAACAACGTATTATTATTATTATTCTGGCTGCTTTACAGGTCAGAGGTCATAATAGATCGGAATATTCAAAGGACCGAAGGCAACACGCTGGAGACGGGTTTATTGCGGATGACATATCGATTTAAGTATTATTTAATGGTAATATTCGAACAATCGGAGTCATCACACTGGTGACGGGTTTATTTAGATGCCGTGTCGATGAGGCAGTTGCAGGGGGAGGATAATTGACACGGTCTCTGCAGACACTTCGGGGTCCTGTGTTGGTCTTCTCTGGTCCACCATCTGATTAGGATACGGCCCGGATCTGGCTGACTGCAGTAAACCTCGGGATAAAACAGAGAGAATATCATTAGCGTAGATGCCATTCTTCTGATGATGTAACGAGTACATCAGGTGTTATGGGAAGTGTTCCCGGTTCCGGCTGACCTAGTTAATGCAGCCTAACAATCAATTAATTGAAAAAGTGTTTTATGTGTATGCCACAGTAAAGAGATGTGTTTTTAGTCTAGATTTAAACTGACAGAGTGTGTCTGCTTCCCGAACAGTGCTAGGAAGACTGTTCCAGAGTTTAGGAGCTAAATAGGAAAAGGATCGACCGCCTGCAGTTGATTTGGATATTCTCGGTATTAACAACTGGCCAGAATTTAGAGATCGCAGTAGACGTGATGGAGTATAATATGTTAAGAGCTCGCTCAAGTATTGGGGAGCTAAACCATTTAGTGCTTTGTAAGTAATAAGCAAGATTTTAAAATGTATGCGATGTTTAATAGGTAGCCAGTGCAATGTTGACAGAACTGGGCTAATATGGTCATACTTCCTGGTTCTAGTAAGTACTCGAGCTGCTGCGATTTGGACCAGCTGGAGTTTATTTATTAAGCGAGCAGGGCAACCACCCAATAGAGCATTACAATAATCTAGCCTTGAGGTCATGAACGCATGAACTAACTGTTCAGCATTTTGCATTGAGAGCATGTGCCGTAATTTTGATATATTTTTAAGATGGTAGAAAGCAGTTTTACAGATGCTAGAAACGTGGCTTTCAAACGAAAGATTGGTATCAAAGAGCACACCCAGGTTCCTCACTGACGACGAAGACTTGACAGAGCAGCCATCAAGTGTTAGACAGTATTCTAGGTTACTACTTGTGGAGCTTTTTTGTCCAATAATTAAAAATTCAGTTTTTTTCAGAATTTAGTTGCAGGAAATTACCAGTCATCCAATGTTTTATGGCGGCTATGCATTCCGTTAATCTTGTGAATTGGTAAATTTCTTCAGGGCGTGAAGAAATATAGAGCTGAGTATCGTCAGCATAACAATGAAAACTAATGCCATGCTTCCTAATAATATCTCCCAGTGGTAGCATGTACAGGGTGAAGAGTAGCGGTCCTAGCACTGAGCCTTGTGGTACTCCATACTGAACTTGCGATCGGTGTGACATCTCTCATTTACTGCTACAAACTGATAACGGTCGCATAGGTATGATTTAAACCATGATAAAGCAATTCCACTAATACCTACATAATTTTCGAGTCTATTCAAAAGAATGTTGTGGTCGATGGTATCAAATGCAGCGCTAAGATCGAGTAACACTAATAGAGAGATACAGCCACGATCGGATGATAAGAGTAAATCATTTGTAACTCTGATGAGAGCAGTCTCAGTACTATGATACGGTCTAAATCCTGACTGGAAATCCTCACAGATACCATTTCTTTCTAAAAAGGAACATAATTGTGAAGACACTGCCTTTTCAAGTATTTTTGACAGAAAGGGTAGATTTGAGATTGGTCTATAATTGACTAATTCTGTAGGATCAAGTTGCGTTTTTTTAATAAGTGGTTTAATAATAGCCAACTTAAAAGTTTTCGGTACATATCCTAATGACACAGATGAATTAATGATATTAAGAAGAGGATCTATGACCTCTGGTAGCATCTCTTTTAATAGCCTAGTCGGTACAGGGTCAAGCATACATGTTGTTGATTTTGATGATTTAACGAGTTTAGCCAATTCTTCTTCTCCTATAGCAGTAAATGATTGTAATTTTTCCTCAGTGACACTACAATGCTCTGTCTGATGTGATACTGTAGTAGACGGCTGCATGGTTAAAATTTTCTTCCTAATATTATCAATTTTACATGTGAAGAAGTTCATAAAGTCATTACTGCTGTGCTGTTTACAATCATCAGAAGTTGAAGCTTTATTTTTGGTTAATTTAGCCACTGTATCGAATAAATACCTTGGGTTGTGTTTGTTTTCTTCCAAGAGAGTCGAGAAATAAGCGGATCTAGCAGTTTTTACGGCCTTTCTGTATGCGATCATGTGCTCTTTCCACGAATTTCGAAAGACCTCTAGTTTTGTTTTCTTCCAGCTGCGCTCCATTTTTCTGGCTGCTGTTTTAAGGGCCCGGGTGTGCTCGTTGTACCACGGCGTTGGACTATTTTCTTTAATCTTCTTTAAGCGCAGAGGAGCAACTGTGTCTAAAGTACTGGAAAAGAGAGAGTCAATAGTTTCTGTTGCAACATCGAGTTCTTCTATGCTATCTGGGTTGCTGAGGAGATGATACTGATGAGGAAGAGTATTTAAAAAGCAATCTTTAGTAGCGGCAGTGATTGTCCTGCCATTTTTGAAACGAGGGGGCGGCTTTGCAACTTTAGCTAAATTAAGTATACAAGATACTAAGTAATGATCTGAGATGTCATCGCTCTGCTGCAGAACTTCAACGGTATCAACATTAATTCCATGTGACAATATTAGGTCTAAAGTATGATTATGGCGATGAGTGGGTCCTGACACGTGTTGCCTAACTCCAATAGAGTTTAGTGTATCTTTAATACAATACAAATTAAATTATATACACAATTCCAGACTTCTTTTTTAACAGTATTAACAATTTATACATATTGCAATTAGGCCTAATAGATACCACCCCTAAGATATTCATCCATGTAAGTACAAAAGTAATAAAGTTCAAGATTTACTCTCATCTGACTTATCATGACACCATCCCTACACACTCTTTCAACTGTCATGTCCTCTTCAGTCTTAGTGATGAAGTCACACCAACTGAGTCCAGTTATGGCCAACTGACCTTGAACTTGCAAGTAATATTTATGAAATTTTTTCAGGGTTGCCTGTCCATCCACAATTTTAATATGCCCAGCCTCAGAAACTGTTGAAACATCTGGGCATTTCACCGCAGCAAGCCCGAAATAGGGATCTGCATTAGGGTCATAAGGCCTGGCATAGGCCTGTCACGATAACACATTTTGCTGGACGATAAATTGGCCAAGAAATTATTGCAATAAACGATAATATTGTCGTTCTGAGACCATTTTCATCTAAAATAATGATAATGGCATAATAATGCAGGTACACCTTTTCAAAGATCAATAAACTTTTATTTCTAAAGACTATTTAACACTGAAAACAGTGAAGCAAAGAATATCCTCCCCTATTGCAGCTTTTCTGTACATAGAGCGAGAGGTAGAGTGGTCAGCAAAGTCAAGACATGCCAACTTTCCCTGCATTATTAGTCCAGTCCAGTGTTGTTTTGTGTCCATCTGTTTGATGTTCAGTAAGGATCTTCTTGCTGTTGTGCTCTGTAGTGTGTGTTGTGTCTCATTGTGACAGACTGTGGCCTCTACAGTAATAGATGGGTCTGTGACCACTGCGTCAGATACCTCAGGTGCAGTGTGTGAGTTGCTTTGTGTCCACTGTAATTTAACTGCCAGTCTGTTGCACAGATCATTTAGGTCTGGCCAATCTGAACAAACTCCAAAACCTGCAGCTTGTGTGTCCAGTTTGACGTTGCTTTTCCTCCTGAAGCCTAGGAAGCGGTCTTGGTTGCCTGTGGCCAAAGGGGCCTTTCTCTTCCTAAGGTCCAATAAGAGGGAAGCTCTGGCTAGCTCTCTGACTGCAGCATAATCGTTGTTGAGCATGCTGATGAGGTGTGCTAGTCTTATAGTGGAGTAACACACACACACACACACACACACACACACTCACTCGCGTAGACACACACTCACTCGCGCAATCCGACCAGCTCCATGAGTCGGTGGGCGGGGCTACTGAATTACACGTGCTTATTATTCTGTAGAGGCTGTGTTTCGTCGCGCGATGACGTAAGGATGAAGCACAAGATCGTTTGCTGGGCCTGGTGTCTATAAAAGCTTTTCTTTGACTAACAAGAAAGTTTTCAGCTCTGAAACTTACAGAATATTCTTATATTACCATGACCTCTTATATATCAAGGGAAAGTTGATTTCTCAATTCATCACCCCTTTAAGATGAAGAATTAACTTGTGTAATGGCAAAAATTAATTAGTCGACATCACTAATAAGAGACAAACCATAGTCCAATTGTCTTTATAAAGATTTATTTTCTTGCAAGAAAAGAGCCACGGTCAAACGCAGCCGCTCGAGGCTACCTTGAGTGTGAACTGGAGACACAAAAAAGCACAAACTCTTATACCCCCAATGTTTAAACACACCTTCTCAGTATTTTTCCATTTCCACACAGGGTAAAGGCAAGAAACACAATACACAAATGGTCCCTCTTTGTCTTAAAACTAATTTAAATTATCCGACACCTTTGGTTCAGGAAGGCCTTCAATTTCAGGTGTCCTGCCGCTACCCCCCTGGGTTTCCACAGACACTGGGTCTTTTGAACTAAGAGAGGTGATTTGCATGGCTAAAGCAGATTTTGACTTCTGTGTGAACTCAAACATAAATATTAAATTTTTCCACAACAATTCCCCCTTTTATCATTCTTTGATAACTCACAAGAAAAAAATTTAAGAAGTGTAGATACGAATATAATAAAAATAGAGGTGGTAATAATAAAACAATAATAATAATAATAAATAAAAAAAAGTAGTAATAAAACAGGCAAATTTAAGTCACTCTTACACTCTTCCTCTCTGATTTTTTTTGTATAAATGATCACGCTCTTAAATTTGTAATTGAAGAAAATAAAAAATAAAAAATCCCCTAATATGTTTTAGGCGTCTCCTCGCTAGTCATCTCATCAAACAGCAACCTACAGTCTTTCTGTGGCATGAAATGATATGCTCTGTCGCCACAAACCCAAAAACATGCATCACTCTCAATGGTGGAATCAACATGTCTGTGTGGTTGCACCGTTGCGTTCTCTTGCAGGCAGATGTTGGATGTTTTGTTGGAATCTTCCCTTGCTTGATGTCCGTTGCAGCTCTAAGCCCCACCTACTGGATTCTGTGGGCTGGCAATAGGGTTTAACTTGAAAACTGGTAGGCTCGCATGCACCCACGCCGCTCTCTCCGATACCTTGACGGCAGTGTGTCGTCAGAAGCATGACGAAAGGCCCTAGCCACATTTCCGCCTTCCAGCTCTTCGTACTCAGGTCCCGTTTTACCACGTAATCTCCTGGCTCGATTTTGTGCAAGCAGATTTCACCTGCACACAGATATCAGACAGCAGAGAAGACATTTCTTTGCAATAATTAAAAATTTTATTGATGTAAGCTATTGTTTACCCCCTTCCATTCCCATGAATGGTGGTCTTCCAAAAATGTCTCAAACGGTCGAGGCCTTTTCTCATTTTCATTTATATCAATATGCATCAAGATGCGAAAATTTCAGCAAATATTGTAACCCCCTTATAAACTTCATTCATTTGAGTATCATTACCGTTCCCCCTTTGGCTGCAGGCTCGCCCATGCAGCCATTTATCATAATCATCGAAAATATTGTTGGGGTAAACAAGGCTTGCCATCACTACTCGTCTAACTGCCATTTTGCACATTCACACATCATTCACAAGTTTCCAGCCACAATGTCTCCACAGGTGCTTCTCCGCTGCTGTGGCGAACGCTTGCATCTGTAAGGAAGTCAAAGCATTTGTGTTAGTTTCAGATAATAAAAGACATTCTGGTTCCTTTGACTGCTCCAATTGGCTGCTCTCACGGTTTCCTGTTGAAATAAACTCTGTTGTTAGTTTCGCTGCGCATTTACACATAGCTACAAACTAATAGTCTTAACTAGAAAATTTCCCATAAACATATTGAAAATATCCAATAAAATGAAAGAAATCCTTATTTCCTCTCTGTAAGCCGGGCTAAGTCAGTAATCACTATCACTGTTCTCCCATCATGTTAGGGGTGTGTAATAACTTTCTGCTATCAACCGTTTGACGACACACACATCCCTAGGCCAGACCCACAGTCACTCCTCAGAGACTAAATACTTTAGAAAACATATGAAAAAAAAAAAAAACAATCAGTGGTTCTCTTGATTAATCAAAATCATAACAGACCTTTTTTGGCATTCACTCAAACTAAACAATAAAAAATAAGTAAGATAGATAATAATCCATCTTAGGACTTTAAATATCTACATAAAACATCCTTCAGTTTACATTGTGTGCTTTGCCCACAGTTCAGATGACACCTCTGCCCATGCCTGGTGTATTTTCAAATCACAATTGTCTGCCATGCACTGATTCTCTTTTGTGCGTCTGTCAATGTGGTCACTGTCCTTTCTACCTCAATTACATGCTTACATTCAGATCTAAATGCCCACAGTTTCTCACTGTGCATCACATACTTATCAACCTTCCTTCAGTCAATCTTTTCAACAATTCTTCACAAACCACCCTACTTACTATTTCCAACAGACCCATTGTCACTCATCATAGCCCACATCATATTTAAACAATTAACGAACATAAATCTAAATTTGTTAATGTTAAATACACTTCATCAAAATGACAGTTATCAATTCGTATTACGTTCAATCAGCTCGTTTGCTCATCTTTATCTCATGACATCATACTTAATCATTCTCAATTCTTTATCAAAATCTTTTCAGTTCCTGTTATCAGTAAACCATTAAAAATTAATTAATTAATTAGGATTTCCTTTAAAATACCCTTTTCTCCATGCCCTGTCCATTAAAACTCCTCTTACATCATGTCATTTGGCAGTGATTCTTATCATCAACCTTGCCACATCAATTTCCTTAACGCTGGTTAAAACCAATCTGAATGAAAAAACATTCATATTTCAATATCCATTTTAGCCTAATTTTACTTTGGATGTTCAAAATCCCTGTCAGAAATCCTGTTTTGTTTTTGTTTTGTTTTTTTTAAATTGCGGTTTCCTGTATGCAAAATATCATGCCTATTTAATAAATGAAAAATATAGTATAAAACAACTTTTCCTTTTAGAATATATCTTTTTGGTTCGCCCTCCGGCCTTTCATAAATATGAGGGAGTCTCTAGATCATTTGGATAGCAACTTCAGTTAAATTGTCTTTTTTTTTTCTTTTTTTTTTTTTCTCTTAATTAATCCAGAGATTAATTCAAATCGTCTTCATCCATGACAAAATTGGTCATAATTACCAGTGACAGACAGAGCTGGATGTCCAATCCACTTAAAGCTCGTCCCATGTTCTGAGCATCTTTTCATCAGATTCACTCAGAATAATCAACTTCCTCTAAAGTTGTTTTTGTTTAACTTAACCCATCTGTGATGATAAAGACACTCATTCCAGAGGTTAATGGCATACTACACTCAATCAGGACACATAAATATGAACTGCTCATTCTCAAAATGTGCTTCTACATGGTTTCTTAACCAGTTTCAAATTATGTCTGTACATTAGTAATTTATTTTTAGAAAAGTCAGCTGGTTTGTTTTGTTCTGATATCATTGTTTTTGTGTTGTCTCAGCTTTAACAGAGCGATAACAGATAGAGTACAATTCCTGCTTCCAGCCTCCCTCTCTCTCTCTCACCCAGATAATCTTTTCAACAGTCTTCTAAGACTTTAACTATAATGTTAAATTCATTAACCCTTAACTATAATGTTAAATTCATTAACCCTTAATTCATTAAGCCTTCACAAAGTTTAGAAATTTCATAGTGTAGCTTATTGTTTCAAGTTATCTTTAGTTTAGATACCTTTGTTATTCAGACCTTCTCTTTAAGCTTCAAAAGCCGTTCTCATCTTAAAGCCATCACCATGTCTCTGAATTATGCCTGCTGAAGTAAACTCATAATAACATTAGATCCTGATCACACAATTTTCCTGATACAAATTAATAAATTTTGTTCTGTTCTCCGCAAGGTTAAGGATGATCAGCATGGTCTCAGCTGGCTCTTGAATGCCAATCTCGTCATTGCTCTTTTCTTCAGGGTGTTTCCTAGCTCTCAATTTATGCGGTATTTGGTGAGCGGTATAGAGGGGCCATTATTAGGGCAGGGGCTGCTGTGTCCAGTCTTGACCTTGGCCCCTACGAAACACAGCTTCCCCCCCCAACAGAGATGCTGCTGGCCTCACAGACATCTGCCTCACCTCTCATACACACCTCACATAAAACCCCCTCCTACAATTTTTTTTTTTTTTTTGTGGTAGGGGGTCCAAGGCGACTTATCGTGATTTCCCTGGCTTGGGTTGCCCCCTGTCAGGCCGTAGGAAGTCTTACCCGTCATCGGGAACAACCACATCGTGCTCAGCCTCTCATCGCTTCTTTGACCCTCAACAGGATCAGATATTTTCTGGAGCCTTTTGGAAAGTGCATTCAAGAGTCAGAGCCATCTGGTCTGCTTTCAAATTAGCAAAAACATGGAGACAGGTTAATTATAACAGAACTTAATCACTAAAATCCATCATACTTCTTCAAAGCTGCCCCATAGCAGTGCTTAGATTATTTTCAGTGAATTTAGCCAAAACACCTGTCCATTCAATTTAATGTTCTGCTACATCTGTGACCAAGGCCATCAGTTCTGTACATGGTGAAGGCTAAGAGCAGACAGAAGTTACTGGTCCTATCAAACATTAGTCAAACATTTCAGTTCATTAAAAGTCTGTATTTTTAAAACATGTCTTATTGCCCTCTTGATGGCACCTTTTTCTATCTTAACAAACAACTGTATATTATGTTCACATGATGCCTGTGCCTTTACTCATCAATATCTTCTATCATCTGTGGCACAGGGTCAGATATCAGCTTTGAGCTGGTCTGGGATGAGAGAGAGACTCTGAGGCCTTCAGGGCTGGTACACTGCATTTTCATAAACCTTTCACTCCTCACACTAGCTCAGCGTAAGATCTGGCTTCGTTTTCAAATAAATGAGACATTTTCCTTTTAACTCTATCCTTAGACAGAAATCACATTTTCAAATGATCATGACTTTATATTTGTCTCTTGCCCCCAAAATGAATTCAGAAACTTTAATTTCCACTCAGATTGAGTCTCTGTTACTGAAGTTAGGCCACGTGGTGGCCGGATTGAGATTACAAATTGTTTATTTCAGATCAGCACAGGCTTATCTTTTGAAACCAAAACATCAATTTCTAGGGTTTTCAACATTTTAACACCTATAGTTATTTCAACAACCCAATATTCAGTCAAATCATCATTATCAGAGTTTTGCAAAGGTGAGAAGAGCAAGAACATATTTATTATATCTTTTTCATTTAAAATCTCAGTTAATCAGGATTTATATCTCTTATATATCTTTTACAATATAGTTTATCATCTTTAACTTTAATTTTAACCTCATATTAAAGTTATCTCAAATCCTTCGAAAATAATCACTAAAGACTTTATCAAGCTTATTATTTTCTCATTTTCTTAGTGTAAATCTCTGTTTTATTCTTTTTTTTTTTCCTTTTTTTTTTTTTTTTACTGAGTTTCATTTACAGAATTTAGTCTGGTGACCTGATTTGCCACACTTTTACACCTTATGGGTGTTTAGACACAGTTACGTGCGAAATCAATGACCCAGCTGAGCACAATTAAACGCTCTCATCTTAAGCTTATGGAGCAGCGTTCAGCAACCTGTGTGCTCCAACAGTAGCAGTCTGTCTGAGAACAAAGCTCGCTCGGGGTCCAATAAAACAGACAATGGCTTGCAATTTATGGTGCTTTATCAAAGTTTATCTGCTTTTTCACCAACATTATTTTTAGTTACTCAAATTGTATATCTCCCTTCGGGTATGGCACCTCCCCCATTTTATAAATTAATGAATACGCACAAACATCTACAAATTTGAATTTTCTTGTTCTCTCTTTGTTTGTAGCTAGTCAACTTCCAATTACAATAAAAACATTTCTGCCCATTATCTTCATCAGTCCAGCAAATTTCTTTGAAGTCAGGGTTTCAGAGCGGAGCTGCTTACAGCATTTGCTCTTGTTCATCTTACAATCTTTATACCAACGATCTTTAAACAGCTGTGGCATTTTAATTTCTCCGTTTCATTTCTCCACAGTCAATGCCTCTCACACCCAGCATTTCGGTGTCTGCTCAATTTCTCACACGCGTGTTTTCACAACAGCCCATCGATTTATCCTTTTCCTTCAACGGACTCTTTCACAGTCCCAGTCCGGTCACTCAGCGGTGACACTCAAATCATGACATTTAATGAACTTCGTATATGTTGCATGCATTTCTGGCCATATAATTTTCTCATTTGATAAAATACCGGTGTCTCATATTCAGCTAGCTTGCTTTGGATTTCCCCATATTGGCAGTCCGACTCTGTGGCTTTTCGCGCGCGCGCGCGCTATTAATCTGTTGGACGTCTCCGGACAGATCTGATCTCTTCACCCAAGATCAGCCGGGCGGACACTCGCAATAGTGCCCTATTCGGGACTGCACACAACTCAGTCCCTCGGACTGCACACAACTCAGTCCCTCGGACTGCACACAACTCAGTCCCCGGGCGGACCGCACACAACTCAGTCCCCCAATTCGCCCACGTGGTTTCAGTTTCTATCCCATAAACAAATCAACCACGTTGCATTCGTCACAGAGTCAGACTCCCCCTATGGTTTATCCCTATCAATTCAATTTAACCAAATTCTATAAAATAAAATTCCCCCTGAATTTTTTTCAAGAGTTTGTCTCCTACCAGAAGCGCCCCGTTGCCATCGGATTCGATTTCTCTGATTCCAGTGGCTGGACCCTCCAGACACCCCAGAGCAGTCAGCCCTTCTCCCTCAATCCTTCGGGGTAAGGCTGTGACTCTAATGTCCAGGATGATCAGTCACCGACCTGCTCTCAGGGTCCAGAAGGCACATCCAAGGAATCCCACTATTCTGACACCAACTGTAATGGCAAAAATTAATTAGTCGACATCACTAATAAGAGACAAACCATAGTCCAATTGTCTTTATAAAGATTTATTTTCTTGCAAGAAAAGAGCCACGGTCAAACGCAGCCGCTCGAGGCTACCTTGAGTGTGAACTGGAGACACAAAGAAAGCACAAACTCTTATACCCCCAATGTTTAAACACACCTTCTCAGTATTTTTCCATTTCCACACAGGGTAAAGGCAAGAAACACAATACACAAATGGTCCCTCTTTGTCTTAAAACTAATTTAAATTATCCGACACCTTTGGTTCAGGAAGGCCTTCAATTTCAGGTGTCCTGCCGCTACCCCCCTGGGTTTCCACAGACACTGGGTCTTTTGAACTAAGAGAGGTGATTTGCATGGCTAAAGCAGATTTTGACTTCTGTGTGAACTCAAACATAAATATTAAATTTTTCCACAACACTTGCATTTATCAACTGTCAACTTCAGTGTAGCTTTAAGCCTTGTTTAAACTCGACGCATCCGCACGAGTGCGAGGGTGCGCGCGGCAAAAATGGCGTCAACGCGGAGCGGGCGGTAGTGCGCGTTGAGTGCGCGAGACCCCATTTCGTTTGGCAGTGTGCATGTCAAATTTTGTAACTTTGCGCGCAGCTCCGCAACCGAAGAAGCACGAGTTCCAGGCGAATCTGGCCGAGCATGACGTCTCATGATGCCGGCACCCAGTCTGCACGTCGAGTATAAACACCTCACCAAACGGACGAGGCGCGCGCAGTCAAGCATGCAAATGGAAATTATCACGGCCGGAAAAATTATCGAGCTGGCCAGATGTCTCCCCTCGCACATGAGAAACCTCATAAAATCTGCTAGCAGTCACTCTAGGCTTGCGCATTTCCTTCCACAGTGGACACTCTGATTGCTCCTGAGTACGCTCCTCTATTATAGCTGCCAACTCCTGTGTGACACTTAGGCTCTCCAAATGGAAGAACTGGTGGCAGTTTGGGACGAAGTGCAAGCTCCTTGGAAATGTAAAGCCATCAATAGGGAGTTTTGGGAACACAGGAGCAACTGGGTGTTTCATGTTGCTTTTGGTCACAAGAGGAGGGCACTGGTAGGAGAGCACCAAACCTTGTGGCACAGGACCAAATCTGGAGTCCACCAAAGACAGTTCTGATAGGTCATTAAGTATACGCAGAAAATCAGAGGTTGGGGAGTCCTTTGACAGCTTCTCCAATAGCCAATACTGCAGGGTCAGGGAGGTGACCTAAAATAAATTAAATGTTTAGGAAACTTGCAAAGAAATTATTTCAAGAT
This sequence comes from Romanogobio albipinnatus, assembly GCA_023566225.1. Lineage (NCBI taxonomy): Eukaryota > Metazoa > Chordata > Actinopteri > Cypriniformes > Gobionidae > Romanogobio > Romanogobio albipinnatus. The sequence continues at coordinate 8,385,653 of CM042262.1, read as the reverse complement.
ATTACATTAGTCTTAAATCTGTTATGTGATGTATTACCAAGGTCTGTCTGAATACTCTATTCTGATGGAAATGTGCATAAAAACTGTTTAATATCCAGGTAGTTCCAGTCAATCACTTTTGCATATTAATGCACCGCTTTCAATGAAACTAAAATAGATTGTGCTGCATGTAAACAGAATGTAATCAATGCATTTAATTAATAAAGACTCTCTTGACAATTAATTAAAATAAAACAAGATGTAACTGACGAAAATAACCATATTTTTTACCCGTCAGATTTACTATTGCGCTGCAAACATCAACAACAGCTTTATCTTGCCTTTAACATGGCAAATGATTAGCGGGATATTATTATACTTACAGTGGGGCAAAAAAAGTTTTTAGTCAGCCACCAATTGAGCAAGTTCTCCCACTTAAAAAGATGAAAGAGGCCTGTAATTTTCATCACAGGTACAACTATGAGAGACAGAATGAGAAAAAAAAAATTCCAGAAAAATCACTGTCTGATTTTGTAAGAATTTATTTGCAAATTATGGTGGAAAATAAGTATTTGGTCAATAACAAAAGTTAATCTCAATACTTTGTTATATACCCTTTGTTGGCAATGACAGAGGTCAAACGTTTTCTGTAAGTCTCCACAAGGTTTTTACACACTGTTGCTGGTAGTTTGGCCCATTCCTCCATGCAGATCTCCTCTAGAGCAGTGATGGATGCAACTCCTCTGAAAAAAAACACGCAATTTTTGCTTCATCTGACCATATGACATTCTCCCAATCCTCTTCTGGGCAAATGCTCTCTAGCAAACTTCAGACGGGCCCGGACATGTACTGGCAGGGGGACACGTCTGGCACTGCAGGATTTGAGCCCCTGGCGGCGTAGTGTGTTACTGAGGGTAGCCTTTGTTACTTTGGTCTGCAGGCCATTCACTAGGTCCCCCTGTGTGGTTCTGGGATTTTTGCTCACCATTCTTGTGATCATTTTGACCCCACGGGGTGAGATCTTGCGTGGAGCCCCAGATCGAGGGAGATTTTCAGTGGTCTTGTATGTTTTCCATTTTCGAATAATTGCTCCCACTGTTGATTTCTTCACACCAAGCTGCTTACCAATTGCAGATTCAGTCTTCCCAGCCTGGTGCAGGTCTACAATTTTGTTTCTGGTGTCCTTTGACAACTCTTTGGTCTTGGCCATAGTGGAGTTTGGAGTCTGACTTTATGAGGTTGTGGACAGGTGTCTTTTATACTGATAATGAGTTCAAACAGGTGCCATTAAGACAGGTAACGAGTGGAGGACAGAGGAGCCTCTTAAAGAAGAAGTTACAGGTCTGGGAGAGCCAGAAATCTTGCTTTTTTTGTAGGTGACCAAATACTTATTTTCCACCATAATTTGCAAATAAATTCTTTAAAAATCAGACAATGTGATTTTCTGGATTTATTTTTCTCATAGTTGAAGTGTACCTGTGATGAAAATTACAGGCCTCTCATCTTTTTAAGTGGGAGAACTTGCACAATTGGTGGCTGATTAAATACTTTTTGCCCCACTATATATATATATATATAAGGGCTGGGACTCGATTAAAAAAATTAATCTAATTAATTAGAGGCTTTGTAATTAATTAATCGAAATTAATCGCATTTTAACTGCATATAAATATTTGACCTGAGAACAGTGAGAAGTAATGTTTTCACATGGATTTTTAGTATACCATTGAATAATGACTGAATGTTACGTTAAAGTCCCGGCCCTAATATATATATATATATATATATATATATATATATATATATATATATATATATATATATATATATATATATATATATATATATATATATATATATATATATTAGGGCCGGGACTTTAACGAGTTAATTAAGATTAATTAATTACGGGACTTTAACGCGTTAATTAAGATTAATTACGAAAAAAAAAAAAATTTAACACTTATTTTTGCACCACGGAACGTTTTTCAATGAATGAGTTTCGACGGACCGATTTATACTGGAGCACCAACTAGCGTTCTTGACTTCCGACAACCACAAACCACAGTGAACATGAACGAAGAAGCTGACGTGACCGCTTTGCCCCGTGGATGGGAAAATTTGTTTTAAAAAACGAAAGGATGGAAGCGTCGACAAGAGCATGGTTGTGTGCAAGCTATGCAACAAGGAATTTGCGTATCACCGCAGCACATCGAGCCTCAAATATCACCTCAACGCAAAACACATAGGAGTTAGCGTGGACGTTAGTCCGACTCCGAGTGAAGTTAAAAGGACCCACACTCCACCAGATGACTGGTTTCAAGACCAGGGTAACCAAGTCACTGGTCTGCTGGACTGAAATAAATAAACAATATTTTGTTGATTAAGCTTATGTATTCAGTCATTATTCAATGGTATACTAAAAATCCATGTGAAAAAAATTACTTCTCACTGTTCTCAGGTCAAATATTTATATGCGATTAATTTCGAATAATTAATTACAAAGCCTCTAATTAATTAGATTAATTTTTTTAATCGAGTCCCGGCCCTAATATATATATATATATATATATATATGTGTGTGTGTGTGTGTGTGTATGTGCATGCAGAGGAAGCATGACAACCTGAGGGAGGGGTTCTAGCAGATTAATTACAGCTCTTGTGGTCTGCATAGAATTGACACGTTACATTTTTGGAGAGGTCCACACCAGGCAATGCGTGCTACACACAGCCTACAACGTAGCTACGTTTGACACACTTGACACAGAAGATTAAATTGGGCTTAAGCTCCATCAGTGAAACCAGGCCTTAAAATGTTATTTAATGAAGAGTTATTTAATGTTACCTGTGTACGCTCTGTACACAAAATCCAATATCAGTATATTTAAATATAGCAAGTTTTATACTACAGATGGAACATTCATGAGAGCATCATGATAAGACAAACACATTTTATGAGATAAACCTCTCAATATAGAAACCTGCAACCGTTACCGCAGTAAGAAAAAAAACTTAAAAACTTCCCCTTACACTATAAGTTTTAATGTCAATACAGTACAGCATCAGCATTTTGAAAAGTAGGGGTCATGTCATGCTAAGTGTAGGAATTCTGCACTTCTAGGGTAAGGGGTTAGTTTTATAACAGACTTTTAATTTCTTATCTAAGGTAACCTGCAGAGAATGTGGTTCCTCGCGCTTCCTCATCGACCTATAACACCTACACCTCACGATAATCTCTCTGTTTCTCACACACGACACTGAGTATTGCATGAAAAAAAAAAAATCAACAATCATATTAAAGATAATTTTAATGACACATTTTCTGATTATTCTTATCTGTTTAAACTACTCTTCAGTCTACAATCTGATAAAGGTAAGTATAGAAATATCACGTTAGCGAAAGCATGCTAATGTATGGTTCGTTACTTACCTTCGTAATTAAATATATAATTTTCGTGGAAGAACTTGTATCCTTTATTGAGCTTTAAGTGAGGAGCGACTGAATAAAACTCCACGAGACGAAAAACATCCGCTGATGTAAATTCCGGTAGACTCCTCAGTGACGTTGTAAAGTGTAGCGCGGGTGAATCCATTTCTCCGGGCTTTCCACAACAGCGCTGAAACGGAAGTGCGTTCTAAGTTCTGTGAAAAAGGCCTATACTTATTTCAAATGCAAATATGTCAGCCAATCACAACAGTGGGCGTTTTCACTGAAGTTCCGGTGCTGTTTAACAGCAGACACGCCCCTTGAAACAGAGCAACTACTAACAACTAAAGGCTACTTTTACACTGTTGCTCTGAGTTGTTTGTAGCCTATAGTCCACAGGTTTATGTTGTCTTTAGCAATAGTTCTACCTTTTTTACAGTATGTTACCGTAATAATACCGTGAACGGTAACTCTTTTCATTTGAAAAATGGATTGCTTCAAACAGTTATCATTTTAAAACTAGTATTTATACAGTGTTTGTACTGTGAACTTATTTCATTTGAGTCTACGGAAAAGGAACATTTCTTAATATAAACTGCAAATGCGTAATGTGCAGTAGTGAAAGAATTAAAAACATGGCTAACTTTTTTTTTACAGTTTGTCGTTAGCAATAGCACACATGTATGTCATACAGCTCATAACTACATCAGCAAACACAGTCACTGACTTTAAATAAAGCATCAGGCAGCATTTCATTAGTGTTTCTCTGTGCATCCTGGACTGAAGCACAGGCGCTACACTTCAGCACAATGGTGACCCACAAAACTAATTAATTAAACTAAAAGATCTCTTCTATATCATCTTGTGCAACAACACATAAAAACAGTTCACTTTAATATTTACTCTCCTTATCTACTTCTGACTTCACACAACTTTTTTCTATTAACTTTCACTAATATTTCAGTGAAAATATCTTGATTCATCTGGTAATCTGATTTATGTGCTACAGTGTATTACTGTTTTTTCCTTGATTGTACAGTAATCTACTGGCAGCTCTGGTTGCCAGTAAATTGCTGTTTTTTTAACAGTCCTTCTCCATAAATTAATTTACAGTTGCTTACCGTTAATTTGTCACTCTGGGTTTTTTTCATCTAATCCATTTAACCCTTTAAACCCCACAGCAAAATCTTCAGTTTTAAATGAACACTTATGTGTTCACACTACAGAGTGTTAGAGTAATTGAAGCATTGTTGAAGTTAATGAGATAATTAAGAGATTAATTAAGTGGTAACTGATAATTAGTGATGAGCACCTGCTGTTAACAAGCAGAACCACTGAAGGAAAGAGAAACACAAGAACTACAACTTACTTCAGCCACTTCAGGGCGCCTGGGCGGCGCGGGCAGAGCAAGACGCCTGGACGGCGTGTCAGAAACGGCAGCAACCTCCTGGATGGTCTCTGGGCTTGGGACTAGTGATGGCCAAATGAGGCTTTCTGAACCACTGAGGCTTTCCAGCCCATTGGTTCACCAAAAGGTTCATTTACCCGAAGCCTCATGAAACAGTGTGCTCCCTAGTGACACCTGCTGTGCAAAGCAATGTATTGCACACAAATCTATTCATCCTGAGCAACCAAATTGTCATAGTGTGGGCACCCCCTTTTTCTATTGCCTGTGTATTAAATAAAGTATTTTACTCTGCTTGTATTAACCTATGCACACACAACTCACACAAACACACAACTTTGTGTTCAACTATTCAGTAGTTATTTGGGTTAGTGCTGACAGTGAATGCCCCAAATGATTGTAAAGAAATTATTGTGAGTGCAGTGCTGATTGGGAGTGCAATAGTGTAGTGCTTATGGGATTAGGAGTGCAATATTGCAGTGCTTATGGAACTGGGAGTGCAAAAGTGCAGTGCTTATGGAACTGGGAGTGCAATAGTGCAGTGCTTATGGGACTGGAATTGTGGAACAGCAAACTGCAACAGGGATGGGAAAAGTGTTTACTGGTTTTTATTTAGAAACAACAATTGTTTAACAGTATTTGGACTGAGACGGTTTCTCTTTTTGGAAACCACCTCTCCAGCCTTAGAAAACACCCTTTCACAGGGCACCGATGATGCTGGACAACATAAGAACGTCAGTGCCAGCTTGTATAAATTTGGATATATAATAATAATAATAATAATATTATATATATATATATATATATATATATATATATATATATATATATATATATATATATATATATATATATATATATATATATATATATATATATATATATAAAATTACGTATTATAGGTATTACAACTAGATATAGGCTAATTTACTCTAATAATCTACTGAACTATGTATAATTTACTCTAATAATCTACTAAACTAAGTATAATGTAATATAATATATAATACAAGCTATGATATATAATGATAACTATGCTACTACAAACACGCTGCTACTACTCGCTACTACGTACAACCAACACCTCAACACCAATGCAAACGCCTACTGCAAACCCCACAAGAGGCGCGAGATTTCGAACCACTTTCATCCGGAAGCAATACTCCGAATGAAGCAATGACGTATTCAACAGAAACCGAGGCCTCGTTTGTCATCGTCACGTGATTTTCACGGAAACGATACAAGCCTCGAATCGGGGCTTCATCTGGAACGCCCCTTTTTGCTCGACACAAGCTCCGGAGCCTCGCTTCAGATGTCCCATCACTACTTGGGACCACCGGAACCGTCACAGAGGGAGCCTTTCTCTTCCTCCTCCGTCTTGAGACCCCGGAACTGGGTAAGTGGCCGATATGGCGACCACGTTCTTCCTCCTCCCTCTCATCCCTCCCTCCCTGTCATCGGAGGACTGGGGACCTGGCAGTCTGTGAGGATAAGTGGGGGAGGACCAAGAGGTGGAAGTCCACCCTTCCAGAACTCTCCTCCACCACCCCGATTGTATATAAACCCCACAAACTGCCAGAATGATAAAATCCCCAGATTCCCATCTCCCAGGCGCTGACAGGCTCATTCAGGCCATTGTTAAAAATGTCCTTATGCTCTGTGTCACTGATGTTGAGCCCCTCTGCTGTGAAGACAAACCGGTAAGCAAACTCCCTCACGCTGGCTTTCTCCTACCGAAGGGAAAGGAGCTTGCTCCGTCATTCTGCTGTCTGTGCAGCAGAGGGGCAAGGAGATGGGAAAAGGAAGATTTTCATCTTCTGCTGAGTCCTCTTGTGGGTCAGTACGTTATGTCATGATCCAACATGGAAAAACTGGGTTGAGGACTCAAATGCAGATACTGATGATTTATTGATAGAAAATAAACATGATAAAACAAAACCCACGAGGGGGAAAACATATAACTAAGAAATAAAAAAAAACAACTAACATACTCAAACAGGGATCACAGGGAACAGGAGACGTTAGACAACGTACCTACACAGACTGCAAACACAAGGGGACTTATAAAGGATAAATGATAACGGGAGAACAGGAGGGTGAAATCAAACACTAATCAGATAACAAGGGGGAGGGATCAGACAACGACACAAGCACATGGCCCAAAATAACAAAACACCCAGCACAAGACAGGAAAGGCATGTGACAATTACAGCAGCCAGAAAAAACACTAACATTAAAAATTTGTCAAACTGCCCAACTAAAGAAAACTCTGATCACCATGATGTTGACATCATGAAACAACAATTTTAAACACAAAATCAACAACAAAAACCTGTTAATTCTCAATAAGAGCTTCTGTAGACGTATAACAGACATAAAGTCAGACTGGTTAGTAATGTGTGAAGCTGGTAATGCTCAAGAGAACAGAGCTGATTTTTTTTTTTATAATTTTTTTTTTATAATTGTTTTATTATTTTGAAATTGGTAAACTCTGGTTCACACTCCAATACAGTAGGTGGCGATAATGCACCTTAACTTTGGTGCCATTTAATTTAACACTGGGAAATTTGCAGTGTGGTCTCTCTTATGTTGCTAAAATTATTTACATTTTCACAGATTCTGCAAGCGGTTTCACATACTTTTTCTTGCAACTGTACTTACAAAGCCAAGAGACGTTCGTGCAGTGGCTCTTTGGGGTGTAATTTAGCGACTGATGAGACACAAGCAGAAAAAGAAGAAACAGATATATGAGATATTGAAAATATCTTTACAGGATAAACATGCTTTCAGTTTTCATCAATCATTATTGAGCAATCAGTATGGCAAATCAGAAATCCAGGATGAATGATAAATTGATCACAAAAATCAGATGGGAATAGACATTGAAAATATAGAGAAGAATATATAGAGAATAAATATAGAATATAGAGAATACCATTAATTTCATGGTATAAATTCCCAAAGTTGAGAAGAAAAAAAACTCTGATTAATAGATATTTGCAATATCTACTTCTGAAATGTCAATGAAAATCATTCATTTATATAATTTAATTATGTAACAGTATCTAACACATTTTGAATGTCAGTGACTAATTTTTCCTTTTGTTCTCCATAAGTGATTTTCTTTCCTCTCGTCCACAAATATCAAACTGGTGTCTTGTGAGGCTCTTGTGAGAGTTTAGCACAAATATCATACTGGTGTCTTGTGAACATGACTTTGTTACCAGGCGGACTGATTGTCTTGTGTCTTTTACTCCTGAAAGTTGAAAAAAAGCAGAGTTCCTACTGTAACCACATGACTGCTGTACCACCTGACCACTGCAGATTTATTTCAGCGTTGATAGTGGTGCCATAGAAATGCATTCACAGCTCCTAATATAATGCCACGTGTTATTATCTTGAGACTACGGTAACTACGACATGGCGTGAATAGGCCTTTATCACACTTCCTATTTCCGGTAAGTGAAGCAGTGCACCTCTACTTCCGGTCCCATCGCGACTCACCCGTGTAACTGCAGCGATCCCGTGCTCTAATACTAAATAATGACATCCTTACCTCAGATTTGAACATTTCCTGACACTAAAAGAATAGAGGAGAGCATGGGTGAGACTGATATGGTGGGATGAAGTTGTGTGTGTGTGTGTGTGTGTGTGTTGTATGCATTTCCAAACTGCGGATGTTTACGTCTCATATCGTCAGCCTGCTGAAATGTTCCCATCCAAATGTGCATTCTGAATAATAAATACATTTCTAACCTGCCGCAGTCCAGTGATTGAGTCTTCTCATTAACAGTGTGTCTCTTACTAATCATATTTCATACCTGTTGTTACATTTTTAAATTAATTTGACTGATAAACACCCTTACGAAAGTTAACCATGGTTCTCTTACGAGAGGTTCTCTCGTATTGCGTAAGTTCCTTACGCTACGGGAAAGTATTCTTTCTTCGAGATTTCTGAAAAACCCAAAATTATCCTTAATTTTGTAACATTGTCAACGCAGTGCGGCAGCCTGGCAGACCATAGCAGGCTATTCCAGCGTGCTATTGGCTGCTCTGCTGGCAACTGCAGCAGCCTATCGGTGAGCCCGCGTGACGTGGCGACCAATGAGGGCGCTTCGCGCCCACCTGGCTTCATTTGCCTACAGGTGGGGCGTGGCCACGTGTATATAAGCAGGGCTCACGGGCTGCATATTCGATTTTCTTTTCTTCAGCGAAGCCCTTCGCATCGCTGGATCTGGAACCCGCCGCCGTGACCGCGCAGACAAGCAAGCAGAGGACAGCGCCTGAGGAAGCCGGCAGCATCGCGCCACCTTCAGCCATCCGTGCCTGCTCTGCTATCCGGCAGCCCATATCCTTTACGCTCAAAAGTGTTGTCGCCGCTGCGTCACACTTTTTCACAAAAAGAGCCGAGCGTTGATACAAATGTCTCGTTCCACCTGCGGCTCGTGTCACGCGCAGCTCAGCTCCGGGGACCGCCACGTGATCTGCGCTCTCTGCCTGGGCCGTGATCACGCCGCTGCCGCACTCCTCGCCGGCGGATGCCAAGAGTGCGAAGAACTGACGATGTCGACCCTGCGGGCTCGACTCGTCCTGTTCGATGATGATATTCCTCCAGTCCCTGCCACGCCGCGCAGAAAGAAGCGCCGCTCGCAGCGGATTCCGGAGTTCGCCGAGAGAAGCTCGCCGGAACCTTTCCCGCCCGCTTCACTCTCGCCTTCCCCGCCCCCACCCCAGGCCGCCATTTCTGTTGCCGCCTCCGGGGATGAGGCGGATGCGGCCGCGGAACGCGCCGACAGCTGCTCCATCATGGCTTCCGACAGCGAGGACTGGTCTTCCGCGTCCTCTTCAGTCCGGGGCTCCGGACGCTCTCGAGCGGGTGAGGACGCCGAACTTTTGCGCCTTCTCACCCGGGCCGTCGAGCAGCTAGGCCTCGAATGGGCCCCGCCCAAGGTGGCAGCGCCGAACCGACTTGACGGATGCTTCCTAAACAGTCGCCGCCGTGCGCCCACCTCCAGGACTGCACCCTTTCTGCCGGAGCTTCACGAGGAGCTCGCAAAGTCCTGGAACGCGCCATTCTCCGCGAGGGTCTCGTCTCAGGCTTCTTCGACGCTCTCACAAGTCGACGGCGCGGCCGAGAAAGGCTACAACGCTATCCCTCCGGTGGAAGAGGCGGTCGCAGCGCACCTTTGCCCGCCTTCTGGTTGGCGCTCAAAGGCTGCCCTCCCGTCTAAGGCCTGCAGAGTGACGTCATCGCTGATCGGCCGCGCTTTCGCTGCCTCCGGTCAAGCTGCGTCCGCTCTGCACTCTATGGCCGTGCTGCAAATCCTCCAAGCTAATCTCCTCCGCGACCTGGACGAGAAATGCTGTGACGCTGAGTTAATCACGGATTTGCGAAGCGCGACGGATCTCTCCCTTCGCGCCACCAAGACCGCAGCACAGGCCCTCGGACGCTCTATGGCCTCCCTCACGGTAGCTGAGCGCCACCTCTGGCTCACGCTCGCGGACATGCGAGAAACAGAGCGCGCGGCCTTCCTAAATGCCCCGCTCTCTCCGTCTGGGCTCTTTGGACCAGCGGTCAAGGGGATCGTTGACCGTTTCTCCGAAGTGCAGAAAACGACGCAGGCCATGAACCTTTTCCTGCCTCGACGCCCCGGCGCTAGCAATAGCTCCGCTGCTCGCCGTCCTCGTGACCAGCCAGCAACGAGCTCCGCGCAGCGCCCAGCGCGGCCCCCTTCGTCTCAGCGAAGACCGAGCGGCCGCCCCAGATCGCGCTCTTCCAGCCGTGGTAAGCCGCCTCCACCTCGGGGCCCCCGGCCTAGGATCGCGCTGAAGCCCGAGCCTCCAAAGTCCTCCTAGCCAGAGGCAAGAAACGACGGTTAAGTCCCGCCGCGGCCGGACCACCGTCAAAACTCTCTTTCCTGTCAGCCCCCGCCACTGTGGCTGCTGCAGATGGATTTCACGCAGCCAACGAGCCGGCAAAAATGCCTTCTCGCCTGTCAATAACCGCCGTTTTTACGGCGAACCAGAGAAATCACAAAAGTTGCATTATTTCTGGTTGCACGGCTCACGCCGTATGTGTTTCAAATGCAGTAAATGTGCCCACTTTTCTGTGTTCACCCCTGCACACAAGCACTATAAACCCTGTGTCCCCCACTCACATAAAGCGGCCACCGGCCGCTCGAGTGCTAGAGTTAGGTCACGTGTCCGCTTGTTTGCGTCCACGACTAACCACCACACGCGCTGTCACACAGCCACTCTTAACCGGTCATGTTCCACGCGTAAGAGTTGTGCCCGCTCAAACGCGCTCACACATTTTCGCGAACATTATGCCTCAGGCGCCACGCGCCGCGCCACACACCATTTGTTTCCCGCCCAGGGTGGCCGGAGCGATGAGTGTAGGGCCGCACACAAGCCACTCCCCGCTCGAAGCGGCAGAGATGCAGTGTGTAGGGCGGCCAGCCATCGCGAGCGATCGGCTGGCCCACAGCACAGAGAGCGCGCGCACTGCGCCCGCCCCTCCTATACAGGCCGTCAAACCCGCGAAGCGCGGCGTTTCGAGCCCGGAGGCCGTTCTATCCCGTGTGGCGCACGCAAGAGCGTGGGAAGCCATTCCAGGTGTATCAGAATGGGTGCTGAAAACAGTGAAGCACGGCTACACTCTGCAGTTCGCTCGCCGCCCTCCGCGCTTCTGTGCGCGTACAGAGACGAGAGTGAGCGAGGAAGTAGCACATCTACTTCGAGCAGAAATAGCCACGCTGCTGTGCAAAGGGGCTATAGAACCGGTTCCCCATTCTATGAGCAAGTCAGGCTTTTACAGCCGGTATTTTCTCGTGCCAAAAAGGGATGGGTCGCTCAGACCGATTCTGGATCTGAGGCGTCTGAACAAAGCTCTTATGAAAAGATCGTTCAAGATGCTCACGACCAAGCAGATCCTCGCGCATATTCGCCCGAGAGACTGGCTAATCTCCCTAGATTTGAAAGATGCATATTTTCAAATCAAGATAACGCCGCGTCACAGGCCATTCTTACGATTCGCCTTCGACGGCCAGGCTTATCAATACACCGTCCTTCCGTTCGGCCTGTCACTAGCACCCCGTACATTTACGAAGTGCATGGACGCGGCCCTCGCTCCTCTGAGAAATCGAGGGATGCGAGTATTGAACTATCTGGACGATTGGCTCATCCTGGCGCAGTCGGAGGCCGAGCTCCTCGCCCACAGGGCAATGCTGCTCAGCCATCTGGACAGCCTAGGGCTCATGGTCAATTGGACCAAGAGCTCATTAGTGCCCACGCAATCAACCTCATTCCTGGGTTTGAATCTGGACACTGTGGCAATGTCAGCCCGCCTGTCACCCCATCGCGCGCGCCAAGTTCGGCGCATGGCTGCGTACTTCCGGCCGGGCAAAATCGCACCTCTAAAGCTTTTTCAGAGGATGCTGGGACGTATGGCCTCAGCTGCGGCTGTGCTCCAGCTGGGCTTAATGCGCATGCGCCCGCTGCAATGCTGGTTAAACGCCCGAGTGCCTCACAGAGCCTGGGCGTCCGGTGGCTTCAGGATCAGAGTGACTCAGGGCTGCGTGTCAGCCCTAGAGCCCTGGTTAGTAGCCGACTGGTACCAGAGGGGAGTGACGATGGGAGCCATCTCACACCGCAAGGTCATCTCGACGGACGCCTCCACCACGGGTTGGGGCGCCGTTTTCGAGGGCAGATCAGCCTCGGGCCTTTGGTCGAGCGAGGAAAAACTCCTACACATAAACTGTTTGGAGATGATAGCGGTAGAGAACGCGCTCAGGCAGTTTCTCCCGCTTATACGAGGACACCATGTGTTAGTCCGGTCGGACAACACCACAGTGGTGTCCTACGTGAACCGGCAGGGCGGTGTCAGGTCCAGAGGTCTGGGCAATCTGACAGAACGCCTGCTCGTGTGGGCACACAGCTCGCTGCGCTCGCTGAGAGCTGCGCACGTGCCGGGCCACCTCAATGTGGGCCCGGACAAGCTGTCCAGGGGCCTCATTCTCCCAGGAGAATGGTCCCTGCACCCCCAAACAGTCCAGCTGGTATGGCGCCTGTTCGGCAGAGCGGAGCTCGACCTCTTTGCAACAAAAGAGAACGCCCGCTGCCCGACGTTTCTGTCCAAAAGCGAGGATGCGCTGTCCCAAACTTGGCCCAGCCTCCCGCTGTATGCTTTCCCGCCGATCTCCCTATTGCCCCAGGTCATAGCGAAAATCAGGGAAACGCGCCGTCCGGTGCTCCTTATAGCACCGCGCTGGGAGAACCAGATTTGGTACCCAGAGCTGGTGAAGCTGTCGCACTCACCCCCCTGGCCAGTTCCGCTGAGAGCAGACCTTCTCTCTCAAGCAGGAGGGTCAGTTTGGCATCCCCATCCAGAGCGATGGTCTCTGCATGTATGGGTGACCAACGGATACCCGTTGACCTGCCCGAAGGGGTTATGAACACGATTTCACACTCTAGAGCCCCCTCGACGAGGCGGTTATATAGTTCTAAGTGGTCGGTGTTCACCGAGTGGTGTGTTTCCAAGGGATTGGACCCACAGCAATGTGGGGTCCAGCGGGTGCTCTCCTTCCTCCAAGAGCTTTTGGAACGGGGCAGGTCCCCTTCCACGCTCAAAGTGTATGTGGCGGCTATAGCAGCGTTCGCTCAGACGACGCTAGGTAGCACGCTAGGAAGGAACGAGCTCATCATCCGTTTCCTCAGAGGAGCCAGACGGATGAATCCCCCGCGGCCCCCGTCGGTTCCTATATGGGATCTGGCCTTGGTCCTAGAGGCCCTGAAGGCTCATCCCTTTGAACCGCTCGAGACTGTGGAACCAAGGTTCCTTTCGCTAAAAACCGCGTTTCTGATAGCTCTGGCTTCAGTGAAACGCGTGGGGGATCTACACGCGCTCTCAGTGAGCCCGACGTGTATGGAGTTCGGTCCTAATGACTCTAAGGTCATTCTCAGACCGAGGCATGGTTATGTCCCCAAAGCGATCGGCACTCCCTTCAGGGCGCAGATTATCTCCCTCTCGGCTCTGCCAGCATCCGATGAGGGGGACGGTGGCAATTTCCTCTGCCCTGTCAGGGCATTGAGGGTTTATGTCACACGCTCCGCCGCCTTCAGGCGTTCTGAGCAGCTATTTGTTTCGTTTGGCGGGCGCACTAAAGGTCTCGCCTCCTCGAAACAGACCCTGTCCAGGTGGATAGTGGACGCGATTGCAGCTGCATACGCTTCCAAACACCTGCAGTGCCCGCTAGGTGTCAGAGCACACTCCACCAGAGGCATGGCCTCTTCGTGGGCTTGGGCCAGAGGGATTTCCATCCACGATATCTGTATGGCGGCAGGCTGGGCCTCCCCGTCTACGTTCGTGAGATTTTACAATCTGGAAGTTCCTGCCTTACAGGCGAAAGTGTTATCAGTTCAATAGGGCTGTTGGTTCTGCCCAGTGGTTCTGCGCAGACATAGCTCACATACTGGTAGTAAGTTCGGTACTAGGCTCATTGTGAATTTGAAGGAGACCGGCGGTGCCGTTCCCTCATTTACGAGACGAGCTGTTGTGAGTTTGAAGGTGACCGGCGGTGCCGTTACCTCACTCATATAACAAGATATTGTGAATTTGAAGGCGACCGGCGTTGCCGCTCCCTCATTCATGAGACAAGGTGTGGTGAATTTGAAGGAGACCGGCAGGTGCCGTTCCCTCATTCATGGGACAGGGTGTTGTAACCACCCGTCGTAACCACCCGTCAGTTCGAATGAAGTGTCTGTATATGTGGTGGCCCGTTTTCCTTACCGGCCACCCTGCCCGAGCAGTGTTATGGTCCCCGGTTCCCTGGGATACATATGCTGTATGCGAGGCGCGCACGGCGTTGACAATATGTTCCCGTAGCGTAAGGAACTTACGCAATACGAGAGAACCTCTCGTAAGAGAACGATACTCGGTTACTTAACGTAACCTCGGTTCTCTCTAGAAGAGGGAACGAGTATTGCGTTCCTTGCCGTGCGCCCCGCGGGCTTTTATGCTTCAGAACTACGAAAACCGAATATGCAGCCCGTGAGCCCTGCTTATATACACGTGGCCACGCCCCACCTGTAGGCAAATGAAGCCAGGTGGGCGCGAAGCGCCCTCATTGGTCGCCACGTCACGCGGGCTCACCGATAGGCTGCTGCAGTTGCCAGCAGAGCAGCCAATAGCACGCTGGAATAGCCTGCTATGGTCTGCCAGGCTGCCGCACTGCGTTGACAATGTTACAAAATTAAGGATAATTTTGGGTTTTTCAGAAATCTCGAAGAAAGAATACTTTCCCGTAGCGTAAGGAACTTACGCAATACTCGTTCCCTCTTCTAGAGAGAACCGAGGTTACGTTAAGTAACCGAGTATCGTTTTATTATAGTAAGAATGTAGTAACCATGTTTTTTTTTCGTGGATTGACTACCATTTGTATTAGTTTTACTACAAATACCATGATAAACTACAATAACCATGTTTTATTTTATTTGTAATAAAAACCATGGTTCATTTTCATGTAATAAATAGATGAATGAATGCGCGGTAACTGCCTTAAAGAAAGTAAACAATGTTAAGCATTTAATTAATCTTAAACAGTAATACGTTTACAGCGTGACTGAATTTTGGCATAAATGTGTGAATTACATATACTGTAGGCTACAGTGAAATGATTGTCACTGAAAAGTGACAGAAAAATGACTAAAATATTAATACAAATCAATATGTTCATTCAGATCTTATTCGTCAGGTCTCACACACACTTAATCGCGGACACTATTTAGACGTGCACTGACACCGTGTGGTGAAATAATCACGTATGTTTACGACCCTCGGCTTATGTCGGATTAAAAAACTACAAGTTCTAACAGAGTTTGAAAAATCCTGTACACAGTAATGATCAGTTTATCTCTTCTCCTGTCTCGGAAAATGTCCGGATTTTTAAATCATCCTGCAGATGCTTATTTTAATTGTCGTTTGTTCAGCTAGGTGTTCACAGCACATTGAAAACATGCATAACCGGAAGAATCAGCACACTGCTTCGACGCGCACTTCCGGTATTCAATTCCTCTCTGATAAAGGCCTATGCAGCATAAACTCTGTGGCCCTCCAGGGAGTTTGACCCTCCTGGCTTAAAGGGGTCATGAACTGGCCTTTTTTGTCTGAGGTCAACTTATGACGTTTGCATGGTTTTTACATTCAAAAACATCATTATGAATAAGAAATAGTTTTTTTCTACCCTGGTTTTGAGCCTCTCTCATGGAGCGCTCGTTTTTTTACTCCCTCCGTTACATGTAGGGGATTGTTTTGAAAACGTAAGTTTTGCTGCTCTCTGATGTTACAGGGATGCACATTCACAGATCTCTGGTTTGCTGAGCCAGATGTCAATTAAAGCTTTTGACTAACAAGTAAGTCTTTACTCAAAGAAAAGTTGATTTCTCAATTCTTGACCCCTTTAAATTTAGTGTTACTGAGGCAGTCGTTTAAAAAATAATTGATACAAGGATAAAAGTTTCTGTGTAGTTTTGATCCCCGCAATGTCTAAAAACTGGTTGTTTGTTTTGGCAGACCTCAGATTTACACAATACCTGAACTTTTATGGCAAAGTATTTGTAATCTGAAGGGACATTTTTTAAACCGATATTTTATTAGGTTATTTTCTTTAGGTCTTAAAGTTCATAAGAAAGGGTGGTCATTAGCCGCGCATTTAAGCAATCGTATTTACCATGTTTACTGTGGTAATAGTTAGCGCAAATAGTCTTTTGCATCACTATTTCTGCCTTATACACGGGTCAGAATCCACATCGGATCAAACACTTGCTGCTGTCTGAAAGTGAGTTTTGAGCTAAATTATTTTAAAAGTCTTTAATGCTAATGTTAGCTGGTGTATGAAATCATCCGTGCCTGCGGCGCTGCCGTCTCTAAACTCAGATAAACTCTGCCTTTGTTTGTAACCACTCCTCTAGCCCGAGCTGGCCCGCTTTGGACCAAGGTAATCGGCAGGCCAAAAAAAACTTGCTGCTGGCCCCGAGGAAGGCCCGACGAGGCCCGATCAAGCCCCGGAAGTAACAGTGGAAACGCACTTGCACTGGCATGCACTAGTACGCCCGCTTTTGGCCCGACAGTGTGTGTGTGCTCTCTTTAGCTCTGCCCACTGAACTCCTCCATGAGTTCAGATGTTTTTGGAAAGAATTGGTACAAACGAAAGACTCTCCGGAGATATGAAGGATGCAATACTACTCTATAGGTACTCAAGATTAGAGGGGTGATGAACTGAAAAATCAACTTTCTCTTGTGCTTTTGATATATAAAAGGTCATGGTAATATAAGAATATCCTGTAAGTTTCAGAGCTGAAAACTTCCTTGTTAGTAAAAGAAAAGCTTTTATTGACACCAGGCCCAGAAAACGAGAGCTCTCAGAATATGCGGATGTCTTACGTAATAGGACCTATACGCTGCCTCTACAGATAAATATGCTTCTGTAACCACTGACTCGTGAGCTAAGGATCGTCCCTGCATAAGCTTCCTTCTGAACACACGCTTATGTGAGTAGGCTAAAACATGTTTTTTTGTTAGTTTTGCAATACATTACAGATCGTAGCACACTGTCACAGGGTGGAGAAGGTGTTATTGAATTGGTTCAATCCTGATCGGACTTGTAACGTTATGGGCCAGACGCGAGTGTGTGTGTCTGCACGACGCGAGTGAGTGAGTGTGTGTGTGTGTGTCCGCCCGCGCGAGTGTGTGTGTCCGTGCGAGTGTGTCCCCGTGCGAATGAGCGAGTGTGTGTCCGTGCGAGTGAGCGAGTGTTTGAGTGTGTGTGTGTGTGTGTGTGTGTCCGCAAGAGTGTGTGTGTGTGATTTAATCATTGTGTTTGTTTGATATTTTGCGAGTCCTCTGAGCATTTCCCCAGACAATTCCTGAGACAGATGGTAGCTGAAGCTCATTAAATATGCAAATCTTATCCAATCCTAGCCGTGTGCGTTTACTTCCAAGTGTTCAGTGCGGCTCGCCCATCAAATCCGAGTGTTTTTCAGAGAGGCTCAAAACCAAGGCAGAAAATAGCCTATTGCTTATTCATTATGATGTTTTTGAATGTAAAAACCACACAAACATCATAAGTTGACCTCAGACAACAGTATATATTTTTTTTTAAAAAGCCAGTCCATGACACCTTTAACACGAGATTGGCAGAAACTGTGTGTGTGTGTGTGTGTGTGTGTTACTGTGAAGTGCTGAATAAACAAATGTGCTGTGATGTGACTGCAGAGCTGAATTGCAGATCTGATGCAAACATATTCACATCATTATGATCTGATGCTTTCACAACTGCAGTTTTCTCATTGCATTTATTTTGATACTGAAAGAAACCTTTTTAGATATTCATTTAAATACCACACAGGATGTTCACCAAGTCCGCTGCCCCTAAGCAAAGACCAAACTCTTATGTGAACCTCAAGGTTGTCTTTGTTTCTGCAAGTCTTCTCTTTCCAGTGATGGCACATGAAAGGCTTCTCTCCAGTATGAGTTATTACGTGAACCCTAAGGGTTTTTCTGTCTTTTCTGAAACTCAATCCAGAGTGATGACATAAAACCCTTCTCTCATCTGTGAATCCTCATGTGGTGCTTAAAGGTGACTTTATATCTGAAACTCTCTCCACAGAAATTGCAAATGAACGGCTTCTCTCCAGTGTGAATTCTTGTGTGCATGTCAAGGATCATTTTTTGGTTAAAACTTTTTCCACACTGTTGGCAGGTGTAAGGCTTCTCTCCAGTGTGAATTCTCATGTGCATTTTAAGGCTTCCTTTTTGGTTAAAACTTTTTCCACACTGTTGGCAGGTGTACGGCTTCTCTCCAGTGTGAATCCTCATATGGATGTTAAAGTTTCCTTTTCGGTTGAAACTTTTTCCACACTGTTGGCAGGTGAACGGCTTCTCTCCAGTGTGAATTCTTATGTGGACTTCAAAGTGTTGTTTTTGTTTGAAACTCTTTCCACACTGAGGGCAGGTGTAGAGTTTCTCTCCAGTGTGAATTCTCATGTGGACTTTAAGGTTTTCGTGTTGTTCAAAACTTTTTCCACACAGTCGGCAGGTATAAAGCTTCTTTCTGGTGTGGTTTCTTATGTGCCTGTTAAAGTTTCCTTTTCGGTTGAAACTTATTCCACACTGTTGGCAGGTGTAAGGCTTCTCTCCAGTGTGAATTCTCATGTGATATTCAAGATTTCTTTTTCGGTTGAAACTTATTCCACACCGTTTACAGGTGAAAGGCTTCTCTCCAGTGTGTACGCTCATGTGAGATTCAAGACTTCCTTTTTGGTTGAAACCTTTTCCACACTGTTGGCAGGTGTAAGGCTTTTCTACAGTGTGAATTCTCATGTGCCTGTTAAGGCTTCCTTTTGTAGTGAAACTCTTTCCACACTGTTTGCAGGTGCATGGCTTCTCTCCAGTATGAATTCTCAAGTGGCAATTAAGGTTTCCTTTTTTGTTGAAACTCTTTCCACATTGTTGGCAGGTGAAAGGCTTCTCTCCTGTGTGAACTGCTATGTGCGCCTCAAGGTTTCTATGTTGACTGAAACTCTTTCCACACTGAGGGCAGGTGCATGGCTTCTCTCCAGTGTGAATTCTCATGTGGTAATTAAGGTTTCCATTTTTATTGAAACTCTTTCCACACTGTTTGCAGGTGTAAGGCTTCTCTCCAGTGTGAATTCTCATATGGACTTTAAGGTTTCCATTTTTATTGAAACTCTTTCCACACTGTTGGCAGATGAAATTACTTATAGCTTCTGTCTTTTGAGCTTGTGAGGAAGTCTTTGATGTCTGTGGGCAACTGTAAGATTTTTCTTCAGTTATGACATCGTGGTGTTTCTCATACAGATCTTTGTCTTTCATTTCTTTCAGATCTTGACTCTCCTCTTTCAGCTCCATCAGGTCTAAAGCAAAAAAGATTAATAAAAGTTGACCCCAGTTTAATGGCACAAAAGTAACAGAACCAACATACAACTAGACAACTTTAAAAAGGTGTTAAATGTGTAGTGAATGAGATAGATCAGACACAATTTATTTAATATATCAAATAAATAATCCACAATACCCCTAACCAAACTAGAATAGTCCTTTGTTTCTCTATTTACACAACCTCACTGGGCATGATCATGAAGACACATGGCATATCCTAATACAGTTGGGAAGACGATTCACAGCTTTATTTGTCATTTCAACCTGATGATATTGGTCTTAGCTTGTATCTCTGCCTGCTTGTTTTACATCTCAGCTTGGATGAAGGGAGTCATGTCAAACTCAACCTTGTGAAGATGGAGATCCTCGTAATCCCTGCAAAAGCTCTGCTGGTCAGTTGAACAACATCACTGTTTTAGTGACTGGTTGTAGACTGATTAGACTAGTCGTAAAAGTTACATCTAATTTGGTTTACACCCATCCTCACCCCACTGGCTTTCAGTTGCAGCGAGAATTAAATTTGAGGTTTAGCCATTGGCTTTCAGGACTGCCACTGGAACATCACATCCGTACCTCATTTCACTCCTAAAAGTTCCCTCCCATCAGCTATGGTCATGGAATGAGCGACAACTCGGCTCTGTGACCTTTATTGGATAAAAAGTTTTCCAAGCCTACTAGAGTAATGATGCGGAGCATGCCTTGAATGCTTTCATTCATGTTTCACCGTATATCCTATGTTTTTATTAATAATTTGGGTGCATTTTATTGCTAGTTTGTGTT
The DNA here is from genome assembly GCA_023566225.1 of Romanogobio albipinnatus. Classification (NCBI taxonomy): domain Eukaryota; kingdom Metazoa; phylum Chordata; class Actinopteri; order Cypriniformes; family Gobionidae; genus Romanogobio; species Romanogobio albipinnatus. The sequence continues at coordinate 8,365,106 of CM042262.1, read as the reverse complement.
TTTCATAATAAATTAATTGAATTCATTTTGAGTCCGCATTCATCATTCACAGCTGTTGAAATATAGCCTGGCTCCGCCCTCCTACGTACTTCCGCTCAAATTTAATTTTCCTTCAGTACTCTGTCTGGGACTGCTGTATAGTCTTAGGTTTTCTCCGAACAAATTTTTACCAGTCCAATCAGCGAACAGAGGGAGTGGCTGAGAACGATGACGTTGATGTTGTGCGCTAGTTTGAGTTGTAGTTCAGTAATGGTGGCGGAGAAAGATGCGAGCGAAGCCATTCATTCCATTGTGGCACCGCTGCCGAATATCCAGAAGTTAAAGCCGGAGCAAAAACAATCTTTGCTGAGTTTTTTTGGAGGCCATGATGTTGTGTCCCGGGAAAAATTTGATTTTCCAGCTCGCTCCGTTAGTAGTGAAGGAGTTGGTTGAAGCCCTGGTGAGTTAAAGGGCATATTGCAGGTTAAATCTTTTTCGAAATTAATATATAACCTTGTATGAAAATACCATATGAAAAAGTATTTCAAAGGATTTCAGGATTTCAAATGTATTAAAAAGACATAAGAGCACTAATTTAGTAGATAAAGTGGCCGTTTCGTTGGCTGCTTGTAAAAAGTGCTTTTTTTTCAACATCGCGTCATATTACGTCACCAGTGGGAGTCGCTTGCCGAGCTCTGCGTTGGCTCAGTGCAGAACAGGTTGGTATTCAGTACAAGTCTGTGTATTTTCGGTAGTTTTTCTATTCCAATTTATCATTGTCATGTTACATTATTGTGTCCAGCCTGGCAGGACATCGAGTCCACAGGTTTCTTAAAAAAAAAGTTAGGAATTCTGCATGGTGGCGTTTTGTGCAGGTGAAGAAACGGGACTTCACTTCTGCATCTGCCTCGAAACGCAGCAGTGTGTGTTGTGCTTTAGATCGGAGGATTATCATCCCGGCGACAGTCAAACATTGTTATACTCATGTAAAGCCGGCTACACACTGGCTGCGTGGCGTGAGCGTGGCATTTTCTATGTCTTTACAAACCAGAAACGCGTCTGACTGCTGCTAGGTGACGTACAGGGAGGGCTATACTTCATGTTAAACATATATAGCCTACTGATACAGCAAAGACAGGGCACTGTCTTCTTATCAGTGCCCTGACTACTGAACTAGGGAGCTGATTGAGACACACCCGATGTCGGCAGTATTGACGGCAAAATAGTCTACAGAATATTTTGTTCTGTATTGACAGGTGCGATATTTGAAAATCAAGAACATTTATGTCAAAACCTAGAGGCTTTGAAACATCAAAATGTCATTTATTAATATGTATTCGTGTCAAAATGACAAACAGCTTTTCCTATTCTATTCTGCCTGGAAACGCTTCCAACACACTTGCGTGTCGTGAAAAATATGCATCGGTTCTCGAGCCGCGCGTGTGACGCAGCCAGTGTGTAGCTTGCCTATGATATTAAATGAATAAAAATCCACACACAATGCTTCTTTGCCTTCGTGTTTACATTGATGAATACAAAGTATGTACATTAACACAAATGAATACAGTCTCACACTTTTTCGAAAAAAATTTGGAATGATGTGCTGGTAATGTAAATATTTTATTCATGCCATGTATGTACATTCAAGTTTACTCAAATACATACTCATAACGTCATATACATCATCACACTATCGGTGAATCGGCACAAAATAAACCCATAATACAGAATTAATGAATAAAGGATAAACACAATAACGTTATACTGTCTGTGGTTCGGCCGCCGGCGGGAGATGTGACGGTCACGGATGATCCGTCAGAGATGGAGCTCGGAGAAAACGTTAACTGTTCACCGTGACGTGACTCTTGTTTTTTAAACATTTGCTAATTACCAAATCAGTCATGATGAGAAACCGCTAACGTTATATCACATCACGTTTAGTGTATACGGATATTAACGAGTGTGAATTTTCCTGATAGTTAAAGCCTATAAGTTTCTGTTATTGGTAAGTATCAATACTAGATGACAATAATGTTACCAGCTTTGCTACTGCCTGATACATGATAATATTCAGTACAGTGTTGTAATCTGAGCACAGTGTTCATATTGTTAGCTATAAGCTAACACTGGTCTCTCACCGAGACACCTGCTGCTGTTCTCCTCACACAACAAGTCATTTTGTCTCCTGTAATTGTTGTTCTGTCTAATCCTGGTCTGTCCCTAATTGTGTGTCATAATTGTATGGCTGTGGTCTGCCATTTGAGTATTAATAAACATTTAGTATGTCCTCAGCGTCCGAGCTGTCATTGCGATCCATTGTTTTCCTATCGTTGAAATTCACTGCACTCCCTCTCGTTATGTCACGTCTGGTTTTGGCATTTTTAGATGCGGAAGTAATATTCTCTCACAAAAATGACTCCAAAAGCCTTAATAGAGTATTTATAAGTATATTTTATAGAAAATCTAGTTCCTACATTATTTTGATATACATTGACTCACTGGAGTCTCTAACCTGCAATATGCCCTTTAATTGTTTTGCGTGCGGTCGGAAGGTATTGTCATCATTTACAGGGACTAGTCAGTGATTTTATTGCCGTCCGTCTCCCACCACCAGCATAAAATTCCTTGACCGAATTACCTACTGTTTTAGACAAACACCAAGGTCGTGTGGTCATTTAATTGCTGTCCGAATTGCTGTCCGAAATTTTCAAAAATATATCACTTAAAAATTCACTGTTTATATCCTTTTTGATCACTGCAGAACACCGTACGGCCGCACTTCACTGTCATTTGGATGCATTTCTAGACTTGTATTTTTTTAATTGCTGGCAAGTATTTTCACGAGCAGTATATTTCATCACGCTCAAAAAATAAAAGGAAGAAAAGCACGTAAACATTTGAATTGGGACGTTATTTATAGCAGCATTCATTCTTATACCAAGCATATGATATTTTATTTACAGTTATTATGGACCACGTGAACAGCGCGTTCCCGAACACAAAACTCTCCCCTCCACTGTGAATAAATCACACCGAATGTACAAGGTTTTATCACTGAGGTGGCATGCACAATCTGCACAGTTATTTTTACGGATTTCCATGTGAGAAATAAAGGCGAACGGCACATAACATACGTCACGACCAAACATTAGCAATTGGTTATGGCAGATCCAGAGGGGCACTGGGCAGATCCAATAGTTTTAAACTTCAACAGAGTACCCGCCCTCAAGGAAGTAAATGCTTGTCAATGGAGAGTGGCCAGACTCTCTGTACATTACAAATTAAATGTACGAGAGTCTGGTAGGACCAGGCTAGTTGAAATAGCCATTGTATAGGACATAAATTAGGTTAAACTACTGCATGTCCACCCACAGAAAAATAAATATAAAAATTACCAACTATTGATTGATCCAAGAACGTCAGTTACCCTTTTTTTTTTTTTTTTTTTATGTCTCAATATATGTATTGTGTAATCATTGTGTATATCCCAAAACACTATTCACATAACGCATTGGAAAAATTTGCTCAAAGACTACATCTCCCTAGAATATTTTTCACTTCACTACAACTGTATATCGGAACTACAACACTCCAGATCAGACCTCATTCAACTATTACAAATCTGACACAAACACCCTGATTAATTATGTATTAATTTATTATTATACATATTTACACAAGGTTTTAGTAATATTACGAGTATTTTCATTATTATAATTATTATTGACATTAATGTTATTCATATTTTCAATATCATGGGAAGATTTAGCGGTGATGAATGAGGCGATGTGATGACATTTTGCTTGATATAAGGACGGTAACGGTATAATGTATATCTTAAATGACCAAATAAATAAATAAATGAAGTGATGATGATGATGATAATAATAATGATATAAATATCTAAAATATAAAAATGTAACCAAATCAAGACAACACCTAACATATACCACACATGATTTTAATGCACTACACCCTTCTTACTCTTCTTAATGCACCACCTCAGCTTAAGCATACATACAAATAGTAACTGTATTATGAATGAGAAGAGGAGGAAAAAAAAAAAACATGCACACTGACACAGAAACTAGGAGAGGTGTGGTATGTGTTAGGTAAGTGTCTTTTTATTGTTACTCTTGTCATTTTGTCAGTTATTGTTGTTATTATTATTGTTACTACTGTAATTATTCTTGACATCACTGTCGCCGTCCTCACAAAGTGTTATCGTCGCCATCTTCAGCATTGCTATTTTGTATGAGTACTACTATAGTTGCTGTTGTTATCATTATTATAAATGTTATCTATTATTATTAATATCACTATTTGCGTCAACACAACTTATCACCATCCTTTATTATACATGCTATTACGATTTAAATACTTCCACTATTACTATTATTATCTATCATTTCTGCTTATTTTTCTTTGCTGTTATTATCACTGCTGTTTTATTGTTGTTGTTTTTTGTTGATTTCTATGTTCACCCTATGTTGTAAGTTTGGCACTCCAAAATAAAAAATAAAAAAAATAAAAATAAGAACGTCAGTTATTATAATTGGCAACGTTACGAATCTATGTGACAGACAAACTGTGTGCGCATGTCACAAAATTATTCTAATGGAAAGTCAGCACATGTAAACACCAAATCGGTTTAGATAACATCTCATGTAAACAGTCCACCGAATCTTTCAATCAGAATGATTTTAATCGGAATGACAAAAAAAGTGCGCATGTAAACGTGGCTAGTGCTCGTGCATTCGGATGGTGATTTATTCACGGTGGAGCAGCTAGTTTTGTGATCTGCTCACGTGGTCAATAACAATGTCTGCTGTAAATAAAATGTCATATGCTTGGAATAATAAGAATAAATGCATATTTAATTTAATAATAGGAAAATACTATTCTGTTTATTTAAATCTTCTATTTAAAAAAATAAGAAGATATAGATGCATTATAGTTAAAATGCTTTTCAAAATGATGTTTAAAACTGTGGAAATGAGCAAGTTAACATTCAGCCTCTTATTTACATCAGGATGGGGTAAATATAATGTTGCTTGATTGGTTATTGCTGCCCATTTCAAATGTTTACTTGTTTTTCTTCTCTTTCCCTTTTGAGCGGTAATAAAAGATTATTTTTGTAAATACTTTCCTGCATTTCAGTAATAAAAGTGTAGGCTAGATCTTTAAAACACATCCAAATTACAGTGAAGCGCAATGTTACGGTGCTCTGCAGGTCAAAAAGGATATAAACAGTGAATTTTGAACACAACTCGCTGCGCAGTCTCTGCTTCAGGCAAACCCGGCATTGCGATGTTCATCACGGCGCCAAATAATATCCAGTAAGCTACATCCATAAAAATGTATTATGAATTTAATGCAAGAAGATTAAAACAATGGCCGGTTACATGCATACTGTATGCCTATCTGAGTGTGGTATAACCACAGTTATTACCAAATAATCCGAATAATGAAAATTGCATGTAAACTGGAGTTCTGCTCATGTCATGTAAGCACATTACGGCGATTAAGACCTTACTATGATTATTCGCATTATTGGTGCACATGTAAACGTAGTCAATGTCAGACATCATATTCCTATTTTTCTTTTTCAAAAACACTGATGATGCATTAATAATAACAGCATGAAACAATAAAATTGTTTTATCTTCATGGCAGGCATTCAACCTCCCACCTCTCCCCTCAAATGACAGAAAGTGTGATTGGCACAAATATTCAATATCAATCCATATGTATATAGCCTACTGTAAGATAAAAATAAGTTTGCCTGAGCACTATTTTCGCACTATTTTAAGCGTTTCTTGGGTTAAATTATGTGCTCGCATTCATTAATATTCACTTGTATGTGCTTATATAAGTATCATTATAAATATTAGGATGCAAGTTATTAACGTTTTAAAATTTTCACATTTAAAGAAATCTAGTGTTTGATCATGTCAAAATATTTATTAAAATGCTAAATCTAAAAATAAGTAAGCAGTTAAGATCTGCAATACTTTTTTGAGCAACTAGATTAGATACATGTATATTTATTAAAGAGCCATACAGGCACCTATAGTGGGTAATAGCATTACAAATGAAAATTATTATTTTTATAGCCACAAAATAACTCTAATTTTACTCTTTGAATTGGAATTCTCTATTTTAACCTTAATTATTATACAAATTGTAATATAAATACTAAAAATATTAGAAGAAAAATATTTTAAGTGGTCATTAATTGACAATAATTAGCATTATAATTAATAGACATTAATCTTAAAGAATAAAGAATAATTAACATTAATCTTAACAATGTTGCATTTCCATCACTCTCCATAATAAAACAATCATGTAAATGTAGTTGACGGAATAATCAATGCACACTATGCTGTACTGTTTACCAAAACTTGCTGCAAATACCTGTATAGTGAAGCTGTTGTGTATTCCGCTTAAGCCATTCAAATATATTGACACAGCGCTAGAAGTATTGAGAGCTCCATGAACCATGTGACCGCGCACACCGCAGCGAGATGAGTGCATGTCACAACTTTCAATGTTTTCAATGCCTCTGGCTTTAACTGTATCATTAAGTGTGCCAAAACGATATTTATTGTTTGAATTTCGCATTAAAATTTTTAAAAAATGTAAAAGCTTTATTAATATTAATTAATTTAATATCAAAAGCAGGTTTGCCAATTTGGCGTGAGATTAAGTTGGGTAGAGTGAGACCATCAGACAGAGCCTGAAAGCATGTCTCACGCCAAATGCATGAGTTGGCAACCCTGGGATGTGGTGGTAGCACTTTTAGCATAGATCATTGAATCTGATTAGACCGTTAGCATCTCGCTCAAAAATGACCAAAGAGTTTTGATGTTTTCCGGTGCTGTGTAATATCATTGCGCTGCTGCCAGGCCCTTCGCAAGGGGGGTGTGAGGCCCTGTGCGAACGCAATGTGTGAGGCCCGAGGGTATATTAACGGGGTATACTGTTGCTATAGTGACAAACAATTTATGTAGATATTTAAGATAAAAATCGTATATTCTGTTTAACTAGGTTCAAGAAGTTAAACTGTGTAACTGAACTGGCACTTTTTAATGCTAAAATTATGTTCTAAATTATGAATGGATCAAATGGCCTGAATCCACCTGAATGAGTTTGGACTGCTCTCTCACTGAATAATCAGAAGCGATTTCTCAGTAAAATAAACAAACAGTATTGAGAGAACTAATGCAGTTTTTCAGTATTTCCTCTGTGAACATGCGCAAAATGGATGTCTGACAATTTTGTTTCTTTTTGCAGTTTTCAGATTTAAAACATCTAGAGATAGAGAAGGCTTTACTCGTTCTGTGGTGCCATTGCTCTCACTGATGCTCTGAAAGGTGAGTAATAGTTACGCTTATTTAACTTTATAGTGTTAAATTAAAAAAACTTTTGTCAGTGAACGGAGAGAGGACCCAAATGCAAAGGTGCAGAACAGAAATGTTTATTCAGTCACAATAGGAACTTAGGCAGTGATGCAGATCTGGAGCATAACACAGGCATCAAACAATAGAGACTGTCCTTAGAAACAGGCCGATGTCTGTGCTCGCAGCAAGAAGGCAGTGGCGAGCGAAACAGCCCCAGTCAAAGCACTCAGCACCACAGACAGCGTCCAGATGGTTACTCACGTACAGCAGGAGACTAGACAGAAAAACAGGTCAGACCAACACGACAACACAGGTAGATCCGAACAGACTAGACAGGGCAAACGAGAGACGTGAACTAGAGCGAGAAGCATACAATAATAATCTGGCAAAGAAGCCACAAACAGGAGGCACTAAATAGCCAGAAAGAAGAATACAAATCGGAACAGGTGCGTCTCAATCAGAGAGTGCGCTGATTGCGATAGCAAACAGGTGGGAAGGAGAAGAGAGCCAAACCCAACTAATGACAGTACCCCCTCCCTAGCGAGCACCCCCAGGCGCTCCCAAGGAAGGGGACTGACGAGAGCGAAGGAAGTCCTCAATGAGCGAGCGGTCCAGAACGTCCCGGGCTGGCACCCAGCACCTCTCCTCTGGACCGTAACCCTCCCAATCGACCAAATACTGATGCCCCCGCCCCGGAGGTCGAACGTCCAGCAGCCTCTTGACCCTATATATGGGAGAACACTCGACAAGGGCAGGGGGGGAGAGGGGTTGGGAGGAGCCCGAATGACGGGTTTAATGCACGAGACGTGAAAAACGGGGTGGACACGCTGCAAAGAGTGAGATAACCGAAGGCGCACAGCCACCGGACTGAGAACCTTAACAATGGGAAAGGGTCCGATAAAACGAGGTGCCAATTTCCGAGAAGATTAGGGAAGAGGCAGGTTACGTGTGGAAAGCCACACCTTTTGTCCGCAAACGTACCTAGGAGCTCATGAGCGGCGATGGTCGACAGCACGGCGGGTGCGTTCTCTGGTACGGCTTTCCGCACCCTCTTCCAGGTACAGCGACAGCGCAAGATAAAAGACTGGACCGAAGGTCAGGTCAGGTCAGGTTCCTGAGAAGAGAACAGAGGCAGCTGATACCCCAGACAACAGAAAAACGGAGACAACCCGGTAGATGACGATGGTAACGCATTGTGAATGCTCACATTCTGCCCATGTAAGCTGCTCACTCCAAGACGACGGATTGCGGTTGGCCAGGCAGTGAAGTAATCACCCGAGAATTTGGTTAGCCCATTCGGCCTGGCCATTTGTCTGTGGATGAAATCCTGACGATAGACTGACTGTAGCGCCAACCTGCTGGCAGAACTCCCTCCAAAAATGCAAGACAAATTGAGGCCCCCTATCGGAAACGACATTGGTAGAAAGCCTGTGAATCTTAAAGACATGGTCAAAGACCAGCCGCGCAGTCTCCTTAGCAGAGGGAATCTTAGGAAGGGGAATAAAGTGGACTGCCTTCGAGAAACGATCAACAACCAAAAGGATCGCCGTATTGCCACAGGACGGGGGAAGCCCCGTAACGAAATCCAGGGCAAAATGGGACCAAGGACGAGAGGGAATCGCGAGGGGTTGGAGCAGACCCACGAGGAGAATTACTGGACTTAGCCTGAGCGCAGACAGGACAGGCAGCCACGAATTGATGAACCTCGCAAGTCATAGACGGCCACCAGGGTGAGCGGCAAACTTGAAAGCGCGACCCCAGCGGAGAACAGTCTTAGGAACAAATAATTTACACTCTGGGCAACTTTAAGGAACCGTAACGTGGGCGAGCGCTCTTTTAACAGAGCGTTCGACCCCCCAGACGAGCGCACCAACCACACAGTCTTTAGGCAAAATGGACTCTGTGGTGGAACCCTCCCCCAAGGAGCCGAACTGACGAGAAAGCGTTTCAGGCTTAAGGTTCTAAGTAGCCTGACGTCGTCATACTCAATTCTAGTCAGAATTTGAGTCTGATACTGCTCTGTTGGGCTGTGATTATGAGGCGTGTTTAAACCGAACCAGGAAAGACCTCAATTGGATAGACCTACAACCAATCAGAGCAACGGAGCGACGCATAACGTTAGTTGTCAAATGTCAACAGAACTCAACTGCACTGTGTTGCCAAGTCCGCGGGTTGAAGCGACCCCAATTATGTGATATAAAGACCCAGGAATGCAAAATTTAGCAGGCCGTCCAGCCAAAATAACACATATTTTACCCCCCAAATGCCATTATTCCCGGAGAACCCCCCACCCGGAAAGCTATTGGGCTTGTTTTTGGCTAGTTTTGAGTAGCAATTGGGTGAGTTTTGCTGTAAAAACTTGGCAACCCTGTCTGTGCGCGCTGGAATAAGTCACGTTAGAAGAAGAAGATGAGTGTAAACGATCTTTGCCGGTGTTGTAAAAAAGAATTTAAGGATACACAGAGTACTTACCAACACGATCATCATTTCTGAGAGAAATAGTAAAGGTGAATGCATATACGAACAAGTTCTCCGTTTAGGATTAGAACAAATTCAACCCAAGCGCCTTTGATGACGTGGATGATTACGTTACTGTTTATCATCTGTCCATCATCGTCTAAAGCCCGCCCTGACAATTTCATTGGTCCGAACAGTTTCTGTTCGGGCATAATTACTTCTCTATGGATCAAGTCCAGACCGAACTGCCCGTGCAAAAAAAATTGTGGGCGGGGCTAAGTTCGTCTGGCATCCAGGCTAGGTTCTTAGAGCCTGGTCTGAAAGAAATGGTGAAGTCAAACCGTCCCAAAAAAAGCGACCATTGGGCTTGGCGCGAATTTAACCTCTTAGCAGAACGAATATATTCAAGGTTTCTGTGGTCGGTCCAGACGATAAACGCCACTCCCCGAGAGCCAGCCGAATGGCCAAAAGCTCACGGTCTCCCACATCATAATTCCGTTCCGCAGGTGAAAGCCTGTGAGAGTAGAAACCGCACAGATGGATCTTGTTATCAATAGATGAGCGTTGTGACAAAACCGCTCCCACACCCACATCTGAAGCGTCAACCTCCACAATGAACTGTCTCTGGGGGTCAGGTGTAACTAAGAAAGGTGCAGAGGAGAATAACCTTTTCAGACGTTCGAAGGAGAGCTGATCGAAGTCGGACCAGAGAAAACGCGATTTGACAGAAGTGAGGGCGGTTAGTGGAGCTGCAATCTGACTGAAATTACGGATAAACCGTCGATAAAAATGTGCAAATCCCAGGAAACGCTGAAGAGCCGTACGGGAATCGGGAATGGGCAAATCGATGACAGCCTGTGACTTAGCGGAATCCATACTAACCCCCTCTGCCGACACAACGGAACCAAGATACGTTACAGACGTATTGATCAGAAAGATCAATAGACTCCTCCTGAAAAAGAGATAGAAGAGACAGCGGGGACAGCAGACACAAGACACTTGACATGACACGGTAAACTCCAAGATAAAATAGACCCCTCCACCCAATTAATCTGGGGATTATGCTGTTGTAACCATGGGTGACCCAAAACAATAGAGGCTAGCGGGGAATGAAAAGTAAAAAAAGAAATAGTCTCTTGGTGATTACCAGAAATGGTGAGACTCACTGTTATGGAGGCTCGATGAATGTTTGACAGCACACGGCCATCTAATGCAAAGGCAGTGGGGGGATCAGACAGTTCCCGTAAGGGAATACCATGTTCAATAGCCCAGCTCTCATCCATGAAGTTTCCCTCAGCACCGGAGTCAATAAGGGCCGAACTGGGAATTGATGAGCCCCGCCAGCGCATGACAGCATCAAACATAGTGAGGTTCTTGTGAAGTGGGGACATGGGGGTTGCGCTCACCAGTATTTCCCGAACTACTGGCCGCCACAGTACAGGCAGAGACCCTCCTGTATGCACCGTTGATGTTCGGTGGAAGAAATCCGTGTTCTCCTCAGCTGCATTGGTTCAGGATCAGAACTTGATTCAGAAAAGGGTGCGGCGGAAGGATACCTCGGTTGCTCGGGGTTGCTACCACGTGCACGTCGACGCAGATCAAAAAGCTTGTCAAGGCGGATCGTCAGCTCCACCAGTTGGTTAAACTGAGAAGGGATCTCTTGTGTAAAAATCTCGTCCTTGAGCTCGTCATTTAACCCAACCAGGAAACGTGCAGAAAGAGCGGGTTCGTTCCATTCACAGGTAGCGGCCAAAGTCTGAAACCCAATGGCAAAGTCAGTAGCGGAACGCTTACCCTGGCACAAGACGGTGAGCTGCCGAGAAGCTTCCTTTCCGAAGACGGAGCGATCAAACACCCTTATCATTTCCTCCTTAAAGGTAGCGAATTGCTGACAGCACGCGGAACCAGCCTCCCAGAGAGCCGTCCCCCAGTCGCGAGCCCGTCCCGTGAGGAGAGAAACAATGAAGGAAACCTTGGAACGTTCTTACGCATATGTGGTAGACTGAAGAGAGAACACCACCTCGTATTGTGTTAAAAAGGCACAACACCCAGAGGGCTCACCTGAGTAACAGGGGAGATTATTGATCCGAGGCTCCGCGGAACTACGAGATGCGCCCGCAGACTGCCCCAGGCGAAGATGGTGAAGCTGGTTTGTGAGTTCGGTAACTTGGGCTGCCAGACTCTCCACAGCATGCTTGGTGACAGAGAGCTCCTCCTCATGCTTGCCCAGCAGAGCTCCTTGCATCTCAACAGCGGCGCGGAAAGGCGTCTCCTTTGCTGGGTCCATGGTGATCAGATTATTCTGTCAGTGAACTGAGAGAGGACCCAAATGCACGTGCAGAACAGAAATGTTTATTCAGTCACAAAAGGAACTTAGGCAGACTGCCGATCACAGGAAATGGTGATGCAGATCTGGAGCATAACACAGGCATCAAACAATAGAGACTGTCCTTACAAACAGGCCGATGTCTGTGCTCGCAGCGGGAAGGCAGTGGCGAGCGAAACAGCCCCAGTCAAAGCACTCAGCACCACAGACAGCGTCCAGATGGTTATTCACGTACAGCAGGAGACTGGACAGAAAAACAGGTGAGACCAACACGACAACACAGGTCGATCCAAACAGACTAGACAGGGCAAACGAGAGACGTAAACTAGAGCGAGAAGCATACAATAATAATCTGGCAAAGAAGCCACAAACAGGAGGCACTAAATAGCCAGAAAGAAGAATACAAATCGGAACAGGTGCGTCTCAATCGGAGAGCGCGCTGATTGCGATAGCAAACAGGTGGGAAGGAGAAGAGAGCCAAACCAAACTCATGACACCTTTTGTGAATATTGTCAGATGAAATGCAGGTATCCATGCTTTCTCCGCCCATGCAATAAATACACATCCTTGAATGAGCGCGGATTTCTAGCGTATTTACTTCAACTTCTTAGGTAATATATATGGTTTGACCCATTTCAGAGGCGGACAAAATCAGAATTTGAATGGCCTGAATAAAGCTCTATGAACTTGACGTGCGATGCCCTCTCTGACTGACGTGCACATGAATCACTGTCACACGCACAGTCTCATGCACAGAGAAATAGGCTATTGCAAGTTACTGCATAATACATTTCTAACAAGCAGAATAATAAAGCATCACAATACACATTTTAGCTATGTTTATTTTTTAACTATTATAGTATTTTGAAGGACAAAAACATGAACTTTAACTATGTAACGATTATGGCGCAGACATTGAATTCATCTTCCAAATGATTCATTAGATGAACAATCCCCTTCACAAAGCCCTAATTCAGCTCCAGACCCCAGGAAATCGATAATTTTGTCACGAGGCTCCTTGCTGCCTCAGGCTAACACGTCTACATCACAATTACGTGATTTCCTATGGACTTTTGACCAAAGCTTCACAAAGAAGACAAAAGACTCGTTGTGATCGCAAGACAAAGAAACAAACAGGTCTCTGTCCTTTTCAAGGACTGCTAAATGAACTCCAAGTGACACAGTTTAAAACTGCAAACTTCCAGAAAATGTTACAGAGAATGTATAAGAGTATGATTATTGGACTTTCATTCAAATAGCCTTCGACATAGTTTGTTAGCGTGTTTACAACTGATGCACGTGACTATTATGCTTGTATATCACTCTCAAATTCATGCAATTATGTAACTATTGAATGAGTGGATCAAAAGACACCGTGTTTGATACCTCGGTGCTCGTATTGACATGATAAAGCAGATGAGTTGAATGAAATCTTTATAGAATTAATTATGTCCTTATAGTAAGAAATTAGGTCTAAATGTACCCTCTGCTTGAGAGCAGGAAACTAAATGACTATAGATAATCCAATTTTATGGGAGGGGTGGAGGCACAGTCACCCCTGAACCCTAATTGGCCAGAATCCATCCAGGGGATGGGCAAATTTCTGAGTTTAACCTCAGACCACAGCTGAAGACTGTAGGTTCGAGCAGAGTGTGTTGTTCGCGGGACGTTCACCGCTGGGTGTTCACGCGTGTTCACGCTCTGTTCATTGTTCAGTCAAGAGCTGTCCGCAGCTCGGTTCCGGCAAAGCGACGATCAGGCGATCGTGGCAGACCATCAGAGAAAATGGGTTAACAGATTTAATTCAGGCCATCTGCTCTTCTCTCACCTTCCTTTCTTTTACTTAAAGTTTATTTTCTTTCCGTAAGTCTCGGGTTATGTTAAGTTCGCCGCAAAGTTACTCAACGAGTTTCCAACAGCGTGCCTCAACTTCCAGCAACGCCCACAAGACTCTCCTCCAGCCGCCAAACACGCCACGTGATTGGCTTCCCAAGACGTCAATCAAAGACACGACCAGACCTTCAGCGAATCAAAGACCCGAGGGAACCCTCTCCAGCCAGGACCAAAAGGGCAGCCTTTGTCAGACGACACACGTGAGACAAACGCAAATAATACCTCTAGATTTTAAGCTGAAATGGTGCATTAGATCAAATGTAATAACCCCGCCTAAGAAACGATAGGAGGATGAATTACTGATCAATGGTTTCTTCAGGTCATGTGTCATAAATGTACATTGCTTGGGATTTCGTAATTTCTCTCTCTTATTCTTTCCTCACCTTCTTCCTTTCTGCAACGTATGAATGTGTGAGTGCATGTGTTTATGTTAGATATTAGTTTGATGTGTTAGAGTAATCAATAAAGTTTCGTTTGTAGTCAAAGATAACTGTTCTTGTGTTATGTGCTTATGAATTTAATGTCTTGAACTGCCGATCTAAGTTACCTGGCTGTTAAATAGTGTTTCACTATTGTTCGGATATTAATATCCGCTGCAGAGTTGATATTTACGGCCCGTTCAAATGAACGTTGGAAGAGTCATTTGCCCGGCTGTAAATTAGACTCTCGCAAAATTCCCTATGAATTCATTAATTCATTCATTTGAGCTACAGAGACTTGTTTCCCTTTAACAGACTCCCCTTTAAGTTCTCACATATCGGTGGACGAATAAGTTAAGGTGTAAACATTAATTCTGAATTATTTATAAATTATAGTGCAATTCGAGTCTCTTTTATTTTAATTCAAATTCCCCGTTGAGTTATTATTTTATCTGACTCATTGTCGCTACAGTATTTTGGTGGAGAATAATGCGAGCAGTTTAACCTAAATTATAAGCATATATATCGAGAATTGATCTTTGCATTACATTTTGAGAGATCAGACCCGCGGCGCCAGACGCGTCTGTGTGTGTGTGCGCGCGCTCGAGTGACGCAAGGGCGCGCGCCTATTTGAAAGTCCTGTTGAATGAATGCTGTGTAAACCCAGTCTGTCTCTACTCTAAAACTGCATTAGAGTAATTTAAGATCTGAGATCTCACACTATATGATAAGGTAAGAATTAAGCGTGTTCCTTAATTTCTAGAATGCCTCGTTTATAGCCGAATTGATGTCATTGCGTGTTCCAGTGTCATTAAATAGCTATACGTATATTAGGGCTGTAACGATTTGCCCAAAAATAAAAACCTCGATTAATTGAACATTTTACCTCGATTACGATTAATGAACGATTATTTTGCTTTTTGTTTTTTTTGCCCTCATAAGGTTGAGTAAGTTCACTGATAAGGTTTGTACTGTAAATATGTTCTACATATTTATATATAGAACAGGTGGATTTTTTTTTCTAATGAAAAAGTGCATTGCTTTGTGATTTTAAAATACTTGAAGGAAACGGTTCACTTTCAGCAGTTATTGACTATGGGGCAGATTTCTGCTTGTTGTACATCAGATACAGATAAATTAACACCGTAGGCCTACATTACATTTATCTGAATGCATTAATGAGAATGATTGTGTGTGTGAATTACTCATACCGTCTCTATTCATTATGAAGCTGTGGTTTGTACTTAAAAGGTATTAAAATGTATGACTATAACGGTTGAGTTTCTAAGCTACTTTAGTGACTTTACTTTAGTCACAGGACAGCATTGAGACTGCGTTTCTGCGCGCGATCTTCGCGTGATGTGCAAGCTTCTGTCTGAGTGTTCGTTCGTTCGTTGAACTGGCAGGGCTTAAACCACATACAAATGACAAGCTTTGTGAGGAAGCAGGTGAAGAGGTCTGCTTTCAGGGCGGGCGCGCGTGCGCGCGTAGTCAGAGACGCGACACGGCTCGGCTCTCTATGTCACTGAAAAAAGCTAAGCACTGAACGGATACGTTTTCCGTATTGTTGTTTTTGAATAGTGCACACTCGCTTTAAATGTTGAAACTGGCAAGCCTTTAAACGCATGTTCTTGACAAACTTTATGAGCACGAAAGTGAAAGCGATCTGGCTTCAGGGCTTGCGCGCGCCATCTGTGTGTGTGTGTGTGTGTGTGTGTGTGTGTGTGTGTGTGTGTGTGTGTGTGTGTGTGCGCGTCAGCGGTAGGCTATATGAAGAACGGCAATTAACTTACCTGTATAAACTGTGTAAAACATGCAGTTACTATAGTGATTCTGGGCATCTATAAACACAGATAACTGCTCCTGCATCTCTCTGTGTGCCTGCAGACTGCACTTGATGTGACTGACGGGGCGGAGTCACGTGAAAACCGAAATAACCGACATGGGAAAAATACGTCGGTTAGAGGTTCTGAATGTCGGTTTCGGTTATTTTTCGATTAATCGTACAGCCCTAACGTATATCAGTCAGCCAGAGAACGATACTCGGTTACTTAACGTAACCTCGGTTCTCTCTAGAAGAGGGAACGAGTATTGCGTAAGTTCCTTACGCTACGGGAAAGTATTCTTTCTTCGAGATTTCTGAAAAACCCAAAATTATCCTTAATTTTGTAACATTGTCAACGCAGTGCGGCAGCCTGGCAGACCATAGCAGGCTATTCCAGCGTGCTATTGGCTGCTCTGCTGGCAACTGCAGCAGCCTATCGGTGAGCCCGCGTGACGTGGCGACCAATGAGGGCGCTTCGCGCCCACCTGGCTTCATTTGCTTACAGGTGGGGCGTGGCCACGTGTATATAAGCAGGGCTCACGGGCTGCATATTCGGTTTTCGTAGTTCTGAAGCATAAAAGCCCGCGGGGCGCACGGCAAGGAACGCAATACTCGTTCCCTCTTCTAGAGAGAACCGAGGTTACGTTAAGTAACCGAGTATCGTTCTCTTACGAGAGGTTCTCTCGTATTGCGTAAGTTCCTTACGCTACGGGAACATATTGTCAACGCCGTGCGCGCCTCGCATACAGCATATGTATCCCAGGGAACCGGGGACCATAACACTGCTCGGGCAGGGTGGCCGGTAAGGAAAACGGGCCACCACATATACAGACACTTCATTCGAACTGACGGGTGGTTACGACGGGTGGTTACAACACCCTGTCCCATGAATGAGGGAACGGCACCTGCCGGTCTCCTTCAAATTCACCACACCTTGTCTCATGAATGAGGGAGCGGCAATGCCGGTCGCCTTCAAATTCACAATATCTTGTTATATGAGTGAGGTAACGGCACCGCCGGTCACCTTCAAACTCACAACAGCTCGTCTCGTAAATGAGGGAACGGCACCGCCGGTCTCCTTCAAATTCACAATGAGCCTAGTACCGAACTTACTACCAGTATGTGAGCTATGTCTGCGCAGAACCACTGGGCAGAACCAACAGCCCTATTGAACTGATAACACTTTCGCCTGTAAGGCAGGAACTTCCAGATTGTAAAATCTCACGAACGTAGACGGGGAGGCCCAGCCTGCCGCCATACAGATATCGTGGATGGAAATCCCTCTGGCCCAAGCCCACGAAGAGGCCATGCCTCTGGTGGAGTGTGCTCTGACACCTAGCGGGCACTGCAGGTGTTTGGAAGCGTATGCAGCTGCAATCGCGTCCACTATCCACCTGGACAGGGTCTGTTTCGAGGAGGCGAGACCTTTAGTGCGCCCACCAAACGAAACAAATAGCTGCTCAGAACGCCTGAAGGCGGCGGAGCGTGTGACATAAACCCTCAATGCCCTGACAGGGCAGAGGAAATTGCCACCGTCCCCCTCATCGGATGATGGCAGAGCCGAGAGGGAGATAATCTGCGCCCTGAAGGGAGTGCCGATCGCTTTGGGGACATAACCATGCCTCGGTCTGAGAATGACCTTAGAGTCATTAGGACCGAACTCCATACACGTCGGGCTCACTGAGAGCGCGTGTAGGTCCCCCACGCGTTTCACTGAAGCCAGAGCTATCAGAAACGCGGTTTTTAGCGAAAGGAACCTTGGTTCCACAGTCTCGAGCGGTTCAAAGGGATGAGCCTTCAGGGCCTCTAGGACCAAGGCCAGATCCCATATAGGAACCGACGGGGGCCGCGGGGGATTCATCCGTCTGGCTCCTCTGAGGAAACGGATGATGAGCTCGTTCCTTCCTAGCGTGCTACCTAGCGTCGTCTGAGCGAACGCTGCTATAGCCGCCACATACACTTTGAGCGTGGAAGGGGACCTGCCCCGTTCCAAAAGCTCTTGGAGGAAGGAGAGCACCCGCTGGACCCCACATTGCTGTGGGTCCAATCCCTTGGAAACACACCACTCGGTGAACACCGACCACTTAGAACTATATAACCGCCTCGTCGAGGGGGCTCTAGAGTGTGAAATCGTGTTCATAACCCCTTCGGGCAGGTCAACGGGTATCCGTTGGTCACCCATACATGCAGAGACCATCGCTCTGGATGGGGATGCCAAACTGACCCTCCTGCTTGAGAGAGAAGGTCTGCTCTCAGCGGAACTGGCCAGGGGGGTGAGTGCGACAGCTTCACCAGCTCTGGGTACCAAATCTGGTTCTCCCAGCGCGGTGCTATAAGGAGCACCGGACGGCGCGTTTCCCTGATTTTCACTATGACCTGGGGCAATAGGGAGATCGGCGGGAAAGCATACAGCGGGAGGCTGGGCCAAGTTTGGGACAGCGCATCCTCGCTTTTGGACAGAAACGTTGGGCAGCGGGCGTTCTCTTTTGTTGCAAAGAGGTCGAGCTCCGCTCTGCCGAACAGGCGCCATACCAGCTGGACTGTCTGGGGGTGCAGGGACCATTCTCCTGGGAGAATGAGGCCCCTGGACAGCTTGTCCGGGCCCACATTGAGGTGGCCCGGCACGTGCGCAGCTCTCAGCGAGCGCAGCGCGCTGTGTGCCCACACGAGCAGGCGTTCTGTCAGATTGCCCAGACCTCTGGACCTGACACCGCCCTGCCGGTTCACGTAGGACACCACTGTGGTGTTGTCCGACCGGACTAACACATGGTGTCCTCGTATAAGCGGGAGAAACTGCCTGAGCGCGTTCTCTACCGCTATCATCTCGAGTTTTTCCTCGCTCGACCAAAGGCCCGAGGCTGATCTGCCCTCGAAAACGGCGCCCCAACCCGTGGTGGAGGCGTCCGTCGAGATGACCTTGCGGTGTGAGATGGCTCCCATCGTCACTCCCCTCTGGTACCAGTCGGCTACTAACCAGGGCTCTAGGGCTGACACGCAGCCCTGAGTCACTCTGATCCTGAAGCCACCGGACGCCCAGGCTCTGTGAGGCACTCGGGCGTTTAACCAGCATTGCAGCGGGCGCATGCGCATTAAGCCCAGCTGGAGCACAGCCGCAGCTGAGGCCATACGTCCCAGCATCCTCTGAAAAAGCTTGAGAGGTGCGATTTTGCCCGGCCGGAAGTACGCAGCCATGCGCCGAACTTGGCGCGCGCGATGGGGTGACAGGCGGGCTGACATTGCCACAGTGTCCAGATTCAAACCCAGGAATGAGGTTGATTGCGTGGGCACTAATGAGCTCTTGGTCCAATTGACCGTGAGCCCTAGGCTGTCCAGATGGCTGAGCAGCATTGCCCTGTGGGCGAGGAGCTCGGCCTCCGACTGCGCCAGGATGAGCCAATCGTCCAGATAGTTCAATACTCGCATCCCTCGATTTCTCAGAGGAGCGAGGGCCGCGTCCATGCACTTCGTAAATGTACGGGGTGCTAGTGACAGGCCGAACGGAAGGACGGTGTATTGATAAGCCTGGCCGTCGAAGGCGAATCGTAAGAATGGCCTGTGACGCGGCGTTATCTTGATTTGAAAATATGCATCTTTCAAATCTAGGGAGATTAGCCAGTCTCTCGGGCGAATATGCGCGAGGATCTGCTTGGTCGTGAGCATCTTGAACGATCTTTTCATAAGAGCTTTGTTCAGACGCCTCAGATCCAGAATCGGTCTGAGCGACCCATCCCTTTTTGGCACGAGAAAATACCGGCTGTAAAAGCCTGACTTGCTCATAGAATGGGGAACCGGTTCTATAGCCCCTTTGCACAGCAGCGTGGCTATTTCTGCTCGAAGTAGATGTGCTACTTCCTCGCTCACTCTCGTCTCTGTACGCGCACAGAAGCGCGGAGGGCGGCGAGCGAACTGCAGAGTGTAGCCGTGCTTCACTGTTTTCAGCACCCATTCTGATACACCTGGAATGGCTTCCCACGCTCTCGCGTGCGCCACACGGGATAGAACGGCCTCCGGGCTCAAAACGCCGCGCTTCGCGGGTTTGACGGCCTGTATAGGAGGGGCGGGCGCAGTGCGCGCGCTCTCTGTGCTGTGGGCCAGCCGATCGCTCGCGATGGCTGGCCGCCCTACACACTGCATCTCTGCCGCTTCGAGCGGGGAGTGGCTTGTGTGCGGCACTACACTCATCGCTCCGGCCACCCTGGGCGGAAAACAAATGGTGTGTGGCGCGGCGCGTGGCGCCTGAGGCATAATGTTCGCGAAAATGTGTGAGCGCGTTTGAGCGGGCACAACTCTTACGCGTGGAACATGACCGGTTAAGAGTGGCTGTGTGACAGCGCGTGTGGTGGTTAGTCGTGGACGCAAACAAGCGGACACGTGACCTAACTCTAGCACTCGAGCGGCCGGTGGCCGCTTTATGTGAGTGGGGGACACGGGGTTTATAGTGCTTGTGTGCAGGGGTGAACACAGAAAAGTGGGCACATTTACTGCATTTGAAACACATACGGCGTGAGCCGTGCAACCAGAAATAATGCAACTTTTGTGATTTCTCTGGTTCGCCGTAAAAACGGCGGTTATTGACAGGCGAGAAGGCATTTTTGCCGGCTCGTTGGCTGCGTGAAATCCATCTGCAGCAGCCACAGTGGTGGGGGCTGACAGGAAAGAGAGTTTTGACGGTGGTCCGGCCGCGGCGGGACTTAACCGTCGTTTCTTGCCTCTGGCTAGGAGGACTTTGGAGGCTCGGCTTCAGCGCGATCCTAGGCCGGGGGCCCCGAGGTGGAGGCGGCTTACCACGGCTGGAAGAGCGCGATCTGGGGCGGCCGCTCGGTCTTCGCTGAGACGAAGGGGGCCGCGCTGGGCGCTGCGCTGAGCTCGTTGCTGGCTGGTCACGAGGACGGCGAGCAGCGGAGCTATTGCTAGCGCCGGGGCGTCGAGGCAGGAAAAGGTTCATGGCCTGCGTCGTTTTCTGCACTTCGGAGAAACGGTCGACGATCCCCTTGACCGCTGGTCCAAAGAGCCCAGACGGGGAGAGCGGGGCATTTAGGAAGGCCGCGCGCTCTGTTTCTCGCATGTCCGCGAGCGTGAGCCAGAGGTGGCGCTCAGCTACCGTGAGGGAGGCCATAGAGCGTCCGAGGGCCTGTGCTGCGGTCTTGGTGGCGCGAAGGGAGAGATCCGTCGCGCTTCGCAAATCCGTGATTAACTCAGCGTCACAGCATTTCTCGTCCAGGTCGCGGAGGAGATTAGCTTGGAGGATTTGCAGCACGGCCATAGAGTGCAGAGCGGACGCAGCTTGACCGGAGGCAGCGAAAGCGCGGCCGATCAGCGATGACGTCACTCTGCAGGCCTTAGACGGGAGGGCAGCCTTTGAGCGCCAACCAGAAGGCGGGCAAAGGTGCGCTGCGACCGCCTCTTCCACCGGAGGGATAGCGTTGTAGCCTTTCTCGGCCGCGCCGTCAACTTGTGAGAGCGTCGAAGAAGCCTGAGACGAGACCCTCGCGGAGAATGGCGCGTTCCAGGACTTTGCGAGCTCCTCGTGAAGCTCCGGCAGAAAGGGTGCAGTCCTGGAGGTGGGCGCACGGCGGCGACTGTTTAGGAAGCATCCGTCAAGTCGGTTCGGCGCTGCCACCTTGGGCGGGGCCCATTCGAGGCCTAGCTGCTCGACGGCCCGGGTGAGAAGGCGCAAAAGTTCGGCGTCCTCACCCGCTCGAGAGCGTCCGGAGCCCCGGACTGAAGAGGACGCGGAAGACCAGTCCTCGCTGTCGGAAGCCATGATGGAGCAGCTGTCGGCGCGTTCCGCGGCCGCATCCGCCTCATCCCCGGAGGCGGCAACAGAAATGGCGGCCTGGGGTGGGGAAGGCGAGAGTGAAGCGGGCGGGAAAGGTTCCAGCGAGCTTCTCTCGACGAACTCCGGAATCCGCTGCGAGCGGCGCTTCTTTCTGCGCGGCGTGGCAGGGACTGGAGGGATATCATCATCGAACAGGACGAGTCGAGCCCGCAGGGTCGACATCGTCAGTTCTTCGCACTCTTGGCATCCGCCGGCGAGGAGTGCGGCGGCGGCGTGATCACGGCCCAGGCAGAGAGCGCAGATCACGTGGCGGTCCCCGGAGCTGAGCTGCGCTTGACACGAGCCGCAGGTGGAACGAGACATTTGTATCAACGCTCGGCTCTTTTTGTGAAAAAGTGTGACGCAGCGGCGACAACACTTTTGAGCGTAAAGGATATGGGCTGCCGGATAGCAGAGCAGGCACGGATGGCTGAAGGTGGCGCGATGCTGCCGGCTTCCTCAGGCGCTGTCCTCTGCTTGCTTGTCTGCGCGGTCACGGCGGCGGGTTCCAGATCCAGCGATGCGAAGGGCTTCGCTGAAGAAAAGAAAATCGAATATGCAGCCCGTGAGCCCTGCTTATATACACGTGGCCACGCCCCACCTGTAGGCAAATGAAGCCAGGTGGGCGCGAAGCGCCCTCATTGGTCGCCACGTCACGCGGGCTCACCGATAGGCTGCTGCAGTTGCCAGCAGAGCAGCCAATAGCACGCTGGAATAGCCTGCTATGGTCTGCCAGGCTGCCGCACTGCGTTGACAATGTTACAAAATTAAGGATAATTTTGGGTTTTTCAGAAATCTCGAAGAAAGAATACTTTCCCGTAGCGTAAGGAACTTACGCAATACGAGAGAACCTCTCGTAAGAGAACTGAACGAACCTAAAACTGCATAAAAGTTGAAATACCCTGCGAGGATTAATCTCCTCACAGCGCGGTCAGATCAAGCGTGTTCCTTGATCGATTTATTAAGGCATTGTGTGTATTTATAGCTATTAATTCAGTGCGTGTCCCACTGTAATCCGAAGCTATATCTTCCCCGTGCTAAACAGCTGAAAGCTTGCCGGTTTGTATATTCATTTCGTGAAACACTGCGTGTCCCAGTGTGATTTAAAGGAGAATGATTTGACCCAAGTAAAGCTGATATTGAAATAATCAACAGTTAAAGAAACCCTGTTGTTTTTAAATGCACAGACAGATCAAGCGTGTTCCTTGATCGATTTATTAAAGCCTTATATGTATTTATAGCTATTAATTCAGTGCGTGTTCCACTGTAACTCGAAGCTATATCTTCCCTGTGCTAAACAGTTAAGGGCTTGCCGGTTTGTGTATCCATATCCTAAAACACTGCGTGTCCCAGTGTGATTTAAAGGAGAATGATTTGACCCGAGCAAAGCTGATACTGAAAGAATCAACAGTAACGCCTCCTGTTGTTTTTATATGCACAGACAGATCCGCCGAGATCACTAGTGTTCTATTTGCAGCTCAAAACTGTAACATTGAACTGTAACTAAAGTTTAATCTCACTCTTAACAAACTGAGTGATAAGCCCCACAGAGCAAAACCAGCTGCGAGTGGTGTTCCTTATTTTTGATTTTCATTGTTGAAAGGTGCGGACGTTTCACGTGATACAGGCGATTGCACGTGCTAAACTTATGTGTAACTTAAACGGTGAAAAGCGCCGACTTTTCTAACTGTATACTGTCTGCAATTCACATGTTTGCCGCTAGCGTTTGTTTGTCGCCATAGTCACGACTGCGGCACGGAAGTCAACCAGCGCTTCCGGATAAACTCAGCGCATGCGCAGTGCATCGAAGCCATATCGTAAACAAACCTTACGGTAGCTACTGGCTAAGCTAATCGAAGCAGTTGTTTACATTGAAGCCTAAATGCTAAAGCTTTAGCATTAGTTTCAGGTATCCACTGTATTAACATACGTGTAAATACAGTGTCGGTTTGAGTCACTTTAAAGTGATTTAACCATTTAAACACCTCAACTTTATGTACACCTGTTGGTCTTTCTTACTTTTCTCTTATCTTTCTAAAACATTACGTTATACTCTACTTTAAGGGAAAATATTGGTTCACAATTATTAATTACTTTAACTACATTTTACTTGAAAAGGAAAGATACTGGTTTGCAATTATTAAAGGGTTAGTTCACCCAAAATTTAAAATAAAGTCAGTAATTACTCACCCTCATGTTGTTCCAACCATGTAAGACCTTCGTTCATCTTCGGAACATAATTTAGTATATTTTTGATGAAATCTGAGAGCTGTCTCACTCCTCCATAGGCTTTCAGAGGGTTGAAACTTGATGGCCCAGAATAGTAAGTAAAAACGTCATTTAAGGAGTCCAAATGACTACAGTGGCTCTGTATTAAGTCTATCATGCGACGAAAACACTTTTTGAGCGGAAAAACAACAAAAATAACGACTTTATCCCACTATATACTCTCTGACGAGAGTTCGCGGGAGTGCCACGACGCATGCGCGAGTTCTCGCGCATGCGTCGTGGCACTCCCGCGAACTCTTGTCAGAGGCTCAAATTGAACAATAATAGTGGGATAAAGTCGTTATTTTTGTTGTTTTTCCGCTCAAAAAGTGTTTTCGTCGCATGATAGACTTAATACAGAGCCACTGTAGTCATTTGGACTCCTTAAATGACGTTTTTACTTACTATTCTGGGCCATCAAGTTTCAACCCTCTGAAAGCCTATGGA
This sequence comes from Romanogobio albipinnatus, assembly GCA_023566225.1. Lineage (NCBI taxonomy): Eukaryota > Metazoa > Chordata > Actinopteri > Cypriniformes > Gobionidae > Romanogobio > Romanogobio albipinnatus. The sequence goes on along the minus strand of CM042262.1, from coordinate 8,340,268 downwards.
GGAGTGAGACAGCTCTCAGATTTCATCAAAAATATACTAAATTATGTTCCGAAGATGAACGAAGGTCTTACATGGTTGGAACAACATGAGGGTGAGTAATTACTGACTTTATTTTCAATTTTGGGTGAACTAACCCTTTAATTGTTAAGTTTGAATTTAATAAAAAAAAATTCAAGAGTCATTCCTCAAAGTCATGTAAAATGATTTTAAAGTTATTCTAAATATTCTGGAATTTACTCATTTTCAGAATTTCTAAATTTCTCATTGAGATGCAATTACTTTAGGTATAAAGTCTGGAACCTTAGAAGTTCAAGTGAACCACTAAATTGATACCTATTACCAAACCTTTTGGACTCACACTTGTTCATTATTTTATTGCGTTAGACCCTCCTTTATCCTCTATTCCTATTGTAGCTATTCACTTAGCCACTCTATTTTTATTTACCCATTTATCTCTTTATTTAACTTTTCTTTTTCTCATTGTAGCCTAGCTTGGAGGCAACACACCTGAGCCTCAATAGAAGACAGTGCCAGATTCCTACGAGTTTCAAAATAAATCAAGACAAAATCGAGACAATCCTCGGTGACTACATTTTTATTTTGTGTGATTAGTTGACCATCAACTATCACTTTTATACTCGTAGTCAGACAAAGGCTTCAGAGCCATTTGCGGGGCCGGATCTCCTTCCTTTCCTCCCTTCTCCTCACGTCTGCCCTGTTCTGTCCTGCTCTATTCCATCTTATTCTTCATATTTATAGGGAACAAGCCTGGAAGAACCATTGATCATTTCTAAAAGAAAGAGAACGATAACCCTTCCCAGAGAAACAAACCAGTAGGCATTTGATTGGTAATCAAACCCTCCTTTGTTCTCCATACTTTCCCTGCATGTGTAAACGCAATTTAAAATTTTGACATATCCAAGTTCATTTAACAGAGACAACTGTTGAGCCACCATCGCCTTCAACGCATCCCTGCGTAAGCGGTCCGCCTGTAAGGTGTGTGGTGTCAATCCTGTCAGACTAAGAAAAGAGGTATCAACATTATTATTGTATTGTTTTCATCTGTAACACAAACAATAATATTATTTCCGTTCTGAAAACAGATTTTCAGTGATAGGAAGTATTTATTGAAAAAAAATATATATTTCTCCCAGTGAAAGTATTTTTGTTTCTTTCAATTGAAATAGGTTTTTAACCTTTTCTCTCTTTCTCCCTTACTAAGCTGAGTGACATAGTCCTCGCATCACGATTTGGAAACAGCTTTCCATTGATAGAATTTTGTTTTTAGAAAAAAGAGAAATTCTCCAAGTAAAAAGAAAATTGTTTCAATCTATTGAGATTTGTTATAACTCTTTTCTCTCTCTTTCCCTTACCTAGTTGAGTGACAAAGCCTTCACATCACTAGCCTATCTGTCTACACTGAGACCAACACTTAGTCATCACTTAGTCGTCACTATTGGTGTACAATCACTGAAACGACACTTAGCTGTTCCACCACACATAGGCTTATACCCCACACAGATCTGTGTCAGTCTCTTCTCCCAACGTACCAACATGTCGCAGATGACAAACCCCACTGCCCAAGGGGAAGATGTGGACGCCTGTCTCAGAGGCATTACAGACTGCCTCACACCAAAGACAATTGAACTGTTATTATTTTTAATAATAATCCTGATTCTGAGAAGGTTCCTGACACATGATTCAAGCCAGAACGACAACCACATGGAACTAGCCAAGATCACCTGTTCCCTAAGCAACGCCTTCACAGCCCAGCTGACACTACGCAACAAGCACGTCATCCACCTTCAAGAGGAGCTGACACGTGCCCAAAACCGCATAGACAAGCTGGAAGTGAAAGTCCAGGATGACTTCAAGCGTCAGACCACTGAGTTCCTGAGAGAGCTGATGCACACTCAACGATGCACAGACCAGCTCAATGCTAAAGCTCAAGACAAACTCAAAGTGCCCGACGAAGCGGAGCAAGAAACAAAGAAACAGGTTGACAAGCTCCAAGAAGCCCTTGCAGTCGCTGAACGCGACAAACAAGAGTTAAAGACTGCACATAAACATCTGGTAAACCAACTCCAGTCTGCTGAACATCAGCTAGAGAAAGCCAACGCTGATATTAAAGACCAGAACTCTATAATCAAGGCTCTGGAAGACCACCTTGAAAGGTACAGCACTGAGATGGACCATCTGACCCGACAGCGAGACGACGCCAACGACGAGCTCTACGCGGTCAGATATGAACTCAATCATGCTGTCAAACAGAGACCAGAGCCAAGAAGGGAGAGAACTCCCTCAGCATCACTACTGCTGAGTAGAACACAGTCCCCCTTCCAAGAACTGCCACACAACGGACGAAGTGAATGGCCACAACCCAAAACGTCACTGGCCTTCACCACAGAATTCGTCCCGGCCAACAAAAGAGAGCTCATCCAAGCAGACTCCGAACCTGCACAGAAGATGACCTGTGAAAACCTCGACAAGCTCGCTAAGAACATCACCCAGTTCAACCCAAACTCCACGGAGGGCCACGACATCCAGGCCTACCTCCGAGATATCGACTTCTACCTAGAGGCAAGACCTCATGTGACGAACCGAGACAGGTTGTACCTCCTCAGAGCCACATCCAGTCCCGAGGTACAAAGCTTTCTAGACCGGCAACCTGTTCACGTAAAGTATAACTACCAGCTACTACGTGAGACGCTGACCCAAGAGTTTACAGGCCCAGAGTCGGAACACGGACCGTTAATCGCCTGGGAAACCAAACAAGGTCGACAAGAGACTCCCCAGGCCTACTACCGCCGTTTCCGACAAGCCTACTTTGGTGCATATAACGAACCTGAACTTGAAGAGGATGTGAACTTCAAAATCCTCTTCCTGAGAAACCTGCACCCTGGAGTGAGTCGTCATCTAGGCATCATGGCCTGCCCATACACGATGACAACCCAACAGCTGCGTGACCTGACACACAAGGCCTACATCAAACAAAAGATGGCCTCAAAGAAAGGTTTGAAAACATCCGCAGTGTCAAACTCCGTCAGCCAAGACCCAAGCCTTGCACTGGACGACACCCAGTGGCATGACTACACTACAGTCCATCATGAAGAGCACAGAGAACGACTCCCATGACAGCTACCACACCAACCGCTGGGAAAAGCCATGGGACCAGCCTCGCTTCTCAAGAAACCCTAAAGATGCCAAAGGCCATCATCGTCCCACACATTCCAGAGCATCTAACGTGGGTAAGCGACGACAAAACCTACCTCGGCACCACTCAGTCAAGCACAGCACTGAGTACGCCCAAGAACAAGACTCTCATGCCAATGCCAGACCCAAACAACCAAACGACCACTGGCACACGCAAAGCAGCGATTCACCAGAAGTCATGCAGCTAGTGAGAGAATTCCTCGAAAGCAATGAAGAGGACAGGAAATGGGACGAGTCAGATTCTGATTGACACGCCCTCCAGAAAAGGGGGGACCAAAACAGACTAGAACAGATCTGACCATACATCCACTGTTACATACACTACATAACTTACATACTCGTTAACATACAGAAGTTAACGACATCTGCCATGGAAAACATTCAACAAACATGTTCTTCTCATAGGTAGAAACTAGTTTCAGAAACTAGCTTAGCATGGACCCGGCTACACTCATCATAGGAAACATTGCACAATCTACCCAACAAGTAGAACACCTCTCATTAAGATAGATTACACGACACCTTAGCTGCACGAGTAGTTGTAGGCAAGACCTAGAAACACGCAACCGCTTTGTTTTGTTTCACCTCTTCCTTCCCTCTCCTTCTTCTTTCATTAGGTAAAATACCTGTCTACCCCATAAGGGTCAAGGTCACGATATAGGGATTGATGCACCACGCCTAATATCGGCAGGCCACCTTTAAACGAATGTGAGCTAGAGAGCTCCATGATTAAGGGGTCACCTCATTTTTACCACAAATGATGTCACCACGTCGTGAAGAAAGGTACAACGGTCTCAACCTAGTACGATTTAGAAGAGAAGAAAACAAACAAAACTATTTTAATCACATAATTTGGTCAAAGAGTCACCGTACCGAGCCAAATTAGAATAACAATACCAAAGTTAAACTACACTACGTCGACACGATAATCCGAGGAAAGTTAAAACATAAACTTCAAGTTAACCTTAAGTTTAACGTTTAAACCCGTTAGTACTCAGATAATCTAATGCCCTGCACCAGTACAGTGGCCAATCATGGAGGTGTTGTCTTGTTGTTTGTTGTGTATGTGTCTGCTTCTACTCCCTGTGTCTCTACAGCGTTCGCCGATGTCTTCATCCCAACACATCGACTAACGAAGGGGGGAATGTAACGATTATGGCGCAGACATTGAATTCATCTTCCAAATGATTCATTAGATGAACAATCCCCTTCACAAAGCCCTAATTCAGCTCCAGACCCCAGGAAATCGATAATTTTGTCACGAGGCTCCTTGCTGCCTCAGGCTAACACGTCTACATCACAATTACGTGATTTCCTATGGACTTTTGACCAAAGCTTCACAAAGAAGACAAAAGACTCGTTGTGATCACAAGACAAAGAAACAAACAGGTCTCTGTCCTTTTCAAGGACTGCTAAATGAACTCCAAGTGACAGTTTAAAACTGCAAACTTCCAGAAAATGTTACAGAGAATGTATAAGAGTATGATTATTGGACTTTCATTCAAATAGCCTTCGACATAGTTTGTTAGCGTGTTTACAACTGATGCACGTGACTATTATGCTTGTATATCACTCTCAAATTCATGCAATTATGTAACTATTGAATGAGTGGATCAAAAGACACCGTGTTTGATACCTCGGTGCTCGTATTGACATGATAAAGCAGATGAGTTGAATGAAATCTTTATAGAATTAATTATGTCCTTATAGTAAGAAATTAGGTCTAAATGTACCCTCTGCTTGAGAGCAGGAAACTAAATGACTATAGATAATCCAATTTTATGGGAGGGGTGGAGGCACAGTCACCCCTGAACCCTAATTGGCCAGAATCCATCCAGGGGATGGGCAAATTTCTGAGTTTAACCTCAGACCACAGCTGAAGACTGTAGGTTCGAGCAGAGTGTGTTGTTCGCGGGACGTTCACCGCTGGGTGTTCACGCGTGTTCACGCTCTGTTCATTGTTCAGTCAAGAGCTGTCCGCAGCTCGGTTCCGGCAAAGCGACGATCAGGCGATCGTGGCAGACCATCAGAGAAAATGGGTTAACAGATTTAATTCAGGCCATCTGCTCTTCTCTCACCTTCCTTTCTTTTACTTAAAGTTTATTTTCTTTCCGTAAGTCTCGGGTTATGTTAAGTTCGCCGCAAAGTTACTCAACGAGTTTCCAACAGCGTGCCTCAACTTCCAGCAACGCCCACAAGACTCTCCTCCAGCCGCCAAACACGCCACGTGATTGGCTTCCCAAGACATCAATCAAAGACACGACCAGACCTTCAGCGAATCAAAGACCCGAGGGAACCCTCTCCAGCCAGGACCAAAAGGGCAGCCTTTGTCAGACGACACACGTGAGACAAACGCAAATAATACCTCTAGATTTTAAGCTGAAATGGTGCATTAGATCAAATGTAATAACCCCGCCTAAGAAACGATAGGAGGATGAATTACTGATCAATGGTTTCTTCAGGTCATCTGTCATAAATGTACATTGCTTGGGATTTCGTAATTTCTCTCTCTTATTCTTTCCTCACTTTCTTCCTTTCTGCAACGTATGAATGTGTGAGTGCGTGTGTTTATGTTAGATATTAGTTTGATGTGTTAGAGTAATCAATAAAGTTTCGTTTGTAGTCAAAGATAACTGTTCTTGTGTTATGTGCTTATGAATTTAATGTCTTGAACTGCCGATCTAAGTTACCTGGCTGTTAAATAGTGTTTCACTATTGTTCGGATATTAATATCCGCTGCAGAGTTGATATTTACGGCCCGTTCAAATGAACGTTGGAAGAGTCATTTGCCCGGCTGTAAATTAGACTCTCGCAAAATTCCCTATGAATTCATTAATTCATTAATTTGAGCTACAGAGACTTGTTTCCCTTTAACAGACTCCCCTTTAAGTTCTCACATATCGGTGGACGAATAAGTTAAGGTGTAAACATTAATTCTGAATTATTTATAAATTATAGTGCAATTCGAGTCTCTTTTATTTTAATTCAAATTCCCCGTTGAGTTATTATTTTATCTGACTCATTGTCGCTACAACTAATTGGCTTTACAACATCAAGTCAGCTGTCACTTTACTTTTGAGCGAGGCCCTGGTGAGGTGCGAGGCCCTGTGCGGTCGCACATTTGGCACAGCCCTTGCGACGGTACTGGCCGCTGAACCCATGGTACAGCAGCAAAGTTCCTTGATTATTACACAAGAATGAGAGTATAGTTCCTAGACATATCGGTCTAGAAAATCACTTTTCATTTTCCGTCTGCCTTAGTACACGGTGTAACTACAGAAGAGTCAAGTTTTAAATAGGAAAAATATTGAAACTCTTTGGTCATTCTTTGAGCGAGAAGCTAACGGTTTAGATTACACACATAATACCCATATCAATTAACATTTCAGTTAGCAATGACATTGTGGATTATGAACCAAATCTTCTATAGTACAACATGTTAGCTAAACAGAGAGCGCTTTTGAGGATGAGAAAAAAAAATCCCTTATAGACAACAAATGTAAAGCTGATCCCTCACATTTTATGCTTTGCTTTATGCAAAATACAGATTTTGTTAGATGCTGTTATCTAGAATAATTAAGTGACATAAATGAATGGTTTTCAAATCATAAGTAGATTTTGGGTTTAATGTCACACAAGTAATTATAAAAGGCTATTAGTGGATAATTTTTCATAATTTAAAGTGTCGTTATAACGAATGGACTTCAGATCTTCACAAGTTCACTTGAAGCAGCATTAGTGTTTGTCTGGTCATGTGATCTCAACATGTCTGTCCACATGAGGCGACCCGCTCCATGTCAAATAATACCGCTTTAATGACACTTATATGACATTCTTCAAAAATATCACTCATTTCTGTAGAGCTGGAGATTTTAATAAGGATCCAATGACTGACTTCAGCTTTGAGAATGAAACCAACCTGTTTGTTCCTCAGTTTCTTCATGTTTCACTCTGAATGCTTCTTCAATCTTCAGGTCTTCACTCTCCTCTTTAATAAACTCCATCTTTATGTAGACGTGGATCTCAGTCCCTTCATCAGGAGTTTTTCTTTGTGTTTGAACACTCTGTCCTGTTTAAGAGGAGAATAATTAACAGAAAGAAAAATAAAGCCACACTAAATCTCTGAGTGTCTCAATCAGCTCTAGTTCAGTTGTCCAGTTAATAGAACTGACCTGGGGTCTGCTCTTCGTACATCGCTAACTCGGTTATTACAAGAGCTCCTTACTGAACCAGGGGCAATAATAATTTTGAATAATATAGATATAAAAATTAATTTGAAAATAATATTTATATAGACCAGTGGTTGTGACAGATATTTTGGGATGGCTTGATGCAAAGAACTTGATCTTGATCCTTAAGAAACTTTAGTAGATAGAAGTATGTTTTTAGTATGTTTTTAATGCTGTCACGTAACAAATCTGCTTCAAAGGTAAAATTAAATGAATTGCTAATTACAACATTAAAATAAAAATATAAAGCCTGTAGAAATACTAGAAATCGGTAATATAAATTGTTGGGAATCATTTAAACAAACAGTACATTTCATTTATCTATTATAACTTTTGTGTCATTTTGTTTGCTTGGCTGTTTTCTTTATGAAGATCCAGAAATGTGTCAAGTTTTTCATAAGGTCTTGCTGTGAGCCAATCGCTGCATTGCTGATGATGCTGATCTTGGTTCGAGTATCAATGCATCTGCCCTCTTCAGTGAACACGAGAACGCACAGTAATCTCAGACAATTGAATCGATATATTGTAATCTAATATACAAATCACACTCGCCAGAGACTGAATTCTGACTGAAAACTGATTCACGATAAAGAGCGAAATGAGATGCGCCTTACTCATGAGTTTGTTACTTTACTCACACAACGCTGATAAATGTTAGATACATCAATGCAATGTTACATTTAATAATACATCATTCATTATGTGTCACTTTAAAAGGTTTCTATCGCTTAAACACTTTAAGCACAAACCTTTCTTTAGCAGAATCACAACCGATGCAGGAGCACGGCGCAGCCTTATGACGTCACACTTAGATACCAAAATAAAAGTCCATTTCACACACTGCTGAGTCTAAAATCATAAAAGTGCATAGAAATTCACCCAGAAAAAAATCTATTAAAGGGATAGTTCACCCAAAAATTTTATGTTTATCTGCTTACAAGGGCATCCAAGATCTAGTGATGGGCAGACCGAGGCTTCGTGAAGCACTGAAGCAGTTGAAGCAAATGTGCCATATTGTTTCGAAGCTTCGAATCAATCTGACACCCGTCTCTACGGCGCCATCTAGTGGTCACTTGCATGTGTTGCTCTGAAATACCTTGACAATGATCCATGTAAAAAAAAATGTTTTTAACATCTGTCTGACAACTACATGGTCTTGGTTTTGTAACCTGTAGCCTCGTCATTGTAAAGAACTATATGTTTTTTTTTTGTGTTATACAAAATGAACATTAATAAAATAAATAAAGCCACAATGTGTCACATTTGTTACAAAACTTTTTTATTCAAAAATATTAATTGCTCTGTGTTGAAGGACTCAGCCGACTTTTTTTACATATAATTTCTCCAGCCTTTGAAAAAATCCTCTCACAAGGGACACTTGTTGCTGGCATGCACAAATATATATTTTTGCAAGTACACACAAATGACGGAAAATTACTGCTCTCTCTTTCCAATAAATGAATGGATCATGCGTTCTGGGCAAAAACGCATCTTTCAGGTACTTCTTCACTTCTACGGTTGCTTCAGCTGTAGTACTGTGTGTCGTCTGGGTTTCACGGATACGACTATCAAACACTTCCCATAAACTGTCCTGGGTTTCTGCTGGTGTTGTTGTTGTTGATGATGATGATGATGATGATGATGGGCCTGATGTTGACATTTGTGGCTCTGAATGAAAATTAAAACAACAATTAGTTACAAAGCATAAACTTAAAGCATATATAAAGTTTAATGTTCATAATTATTCAGATGACCCATCTCCATAAAGTTAGATGAAGACTGAGACTGCTCACCAGGAGTTGCTGTGTTTGAACGCATCAGTGAAGCGCACTCCAGTGTGAGGTTTTTTTCAGGTTCCTGGGTCAGTAGCAGGCATAGGTACAGGGGGAATGTTACCATCCTCTGCACCCTCTAAAATGGCAGGATGAGTGCTCCTCAAATGGCGCATCATGGATGATGTATTGTTGCAGAAGGCTAGCTGTCTATCACAATACACACATCTCACTTTATTTGGTGCTTCCAAATGAAAATGTTCCCACACCACAGATGTACGGCATCTCTTACGTGGAGCCTCCATTTTTATCTATTCTATTAATATATCTATCTATATATCACCTATGAATCTATCACCTATATATCTAACTTATGCTGTGCTATCTATCTGTCACTATTTAACTTAGCCTATATGAATGTGTCACTATATCTATCCTAACTCTACGTCACCTATCAGTCAATCTATCTAATTTAAATCTAGCCTAAATATAACTTACCAAAGCGCACTATAAATCTCACTGCTATCACAAAATCTCTCTCCTCTCACAAAAACCCACGAGGTGAAGATGGATTAACTTCACTTTTAAACTGTGGTGAATTAGGTTCATACAGATGTGTGACTGTGTGGTTTGTTCCCGCCCCCTTTAATCAACGCAGTTTCGGCAGACGCCACCTGATGAAACACTTCGAAGCTTCATTTAGCCATAGTCACGTGACATGGGTGTTTCGAATCACAGGTCGGAGCAGTGTTTCGAAACATCTGCGCTTCGGGATCTCGGCAAAGCCCCGAAACGTCTGTTTCGCGTCAGCCATCCCTACCAAGATGTAGGTTTTTTTTTGTTTCTTCAGCAGAACACAAATTAAGATTTTTAACTCCAACCGTTGCTGTGTGCCAGTCGTATAATTGATGTCAATGGTAGCAGATTCTATGAGAGTAAAACAAACATGCACAGAGAAATTAAACCCAGATAGCAAGCATGTTTGGGCCATATCTGGCACACATGGCCCAGATATGGCATGGCTAAAAAGATATGGGCCAAAATGTGCCCATATTTGTTTTGCCATAACTTTAAAATCGGCGGGAAATGTTCTCTTGGTTCACAACTCATTTTGAGATATATGGCCCAGATAACAACGTACACACGAGGACCGCACATGTGTTTGAGCTAAGGCACAAAGTGAGAAACGCTGCCTTGTGGTAAACCTTTTGATTTTATACGGGAAACCTGAAATCAAGCACGGCTGACATCCGAGGTTCCACGTGTTATGTATCTTCTCTCCTATTGACGGAATGAATCTGACTATGGCGCGAATACGACCTCGGCGCAAGCGCCATTTTCTCATCTGCTCTCACGCATATCTTCAGGTAAGTGATGTTTTGCCATTTTAAAGTTATTTTGTTGAAATATGCAGCATTATGTGTCAACATTGCATATTATTAAGTGTAGTAAATCTCGTTCATATGGGAAGAAGGAGGCGGGAACCGGCGGACATTCAACATATTTAATAAGAAAGAAACACAAAATAAAATGGCGGCGGCAGCCCCTCGTAGTCGACTGCCGCCTACACACAAACACAAATAAACACAAAATGAAAATAAAAGGCTGCAGCCCCTCACGGACGACTGCAGCGAACACAAAATAAAACATAACACAAAATCCAGGCCTGGTCCTCTCTCGTCCCTCACTGTCATCGCTCCTCCTTTATAGTCCCTCACTCCTCCGCGAGAGCCGAGATCGCTGCGGCGCGCAGCTGGCGCTCATCCTCCCTGATGAGTGCCGCCTCGTCCCGCCCTCACGGTCCCTCGGCCTCGCTGCTCGCCACATTAAGCTTTTAGTTATTTGTTTCATTCAGGAGGGTGTTGAATAAGATCAGTTCTCTTACGAGAGGTTCTCTCGTATTGCGTAAGTTCACTTACGCTACGGGAAAGTATTCTTTCTTCGAGATTCTGAAAAACCACAAAATTATCCTTAATTTTTGTAACATTGTCAACGCAGTGCGGCAGCCTGGCAGACCATAGCAAGCTATCCCAGCGTGTCTAATGGCTGCACTGCTGGCAACAGCTGCAGCCTATCGGCGAGCCCGCGTGACGTGGCAACCAATGAGGGCGCTTCGCATATTTTGTGTATATAAGCAGGGCTCGCAGGCTGGAAATTCGATTTTCTTTTCTTCAGTGAGCCCTGCGCATCGCTGGATCTCTGGAACCCGCCGCCGTCGAATCAGGCAGATCGGGCAAGCAGAGGACAGCGTCTGGAGAAGCCGGCTGTATTCTCCACCTTCAGCCTTCCGTGCCTGCTCTGCTATCCGGCGGCAAATATCCTTTTACTGCGCGTGTTGTCGCCGTTGCGTCACACGTTCCTTTATCAAAAAGAGCACGAGGCGTTTGTTGCAAAATGCCTCGTTCCACCTGCGGCTCGTGCCACGTGCCGCTCAGTTCCGGAGACCGCCATGTGATCTGCGCTCTCTGCCTGTGCCGTGACCACGCCGCCTCCGCACTCCTCTCCGGCGGATGCCCAGAGTGCGAGGAGCTGTCGATGTCGACCCTGCGGGCTCGACTCGAACAGTTTGACGATGACATTCCTCCGCCCGTCCCGGAACCGGAGTCATCAGTGAGAAGCTCGCCGGAACCTCTCCCGCCAGCTTCTCTCTCACCTTCCCCGCCCCCACCCCAGGCCGCCATGTCTGTCGCCGCCTCCGGGGATGAGGCGGATGTGGCCGCAGACCAGGCCGACGGCTGCTCCATCCTGGCCTCTGATAGCGAGGAATGGTCCTCCGCAGCCTCTTCTGTCCGGACTTCCGGGCGCACTCGAGCGGGTGAGGACGCGGAGCTCTTACGCCTTCTCACCCGAGCTGTCGAGCAGCTAGGCGTCAGCGCCGAACCGACTCGACGGATGTTTTCTGAACAGTCGCCGCCGAGCGCCCACCTCCAGGACTGCACCCTTTCTGCCAGAGCTTCACGAGGAGCTCTCTAAGTCCTGGAATGCACCGTTTTCCGCGAGGGTCTCATCTCAAGCTTCTTCGACGCTCTCACAAGTTGACGGCGCTGCTGAGAAAGGCTACAACGCCATCCCTCCGGTGGAAGAGGCGGTCGCAGCGCACCTTTGCCCGCCCTCTGGCTGGCGCTCAAAGGCTGCCCTCCCGTCCAAGGTCTGCAGAACGACTTCATCCCTGATCGGCCGCGCGTTCTCTGCCGCCGGTCAGGCTGTGTCTCCATGGTTGTGCTGCAAATCCTCCAAGCTAATCTCCTCCGCGACTTGGACGAGAAAAGCGAGGATGCGGAGTTGGTTACAGATTTGAGAAGCGCGACGGATCTTTCCCTTCACGCCACCAAAACAGCTGCACAGGCCCTCGGACGCTGCATGGCCTCCCTCACAGTTGCAGAAAGGCACCTCTGGCTAACGCTCGCTGACATGAGAGAAGCGGAGTGTGCAGCCTTTCTCAACGCCCCACTCTCCCCATCCGGCCTCTTTGGCCCAGCGGTCAACGGGATCGTCGACCGCTTCTCTGAGGTACAGAAGACGACTCAAGCTATGAACCTCTTCCTGCCTCGACGCGCTAACACTAGAGCCAGCTCTGCTGCTCGCCGTCCCCACGACCAGCCTGCGCAGAGCCCCGCCCGGCGTCCAGCGCGGCCCCCTTCTTCTCAGCGAAGACAGAGCAGCCGCCCCAGATCGCGCTCATCCAGTCGAGGCAAGATGCATTATGTCTTTATGTAACACAAAAGATGCATTATGTCTGGTTGCACGGCTCACGCCGTATGTGTTTCAAATGCAGTAAATGTGCCCACTTTTCTGTGTTCACCCCTGCACCCAAGCACTGTAAATCCCGTGTCTTTCACTCACATAAAGCGGCCACTGGCCTCTCGAGTGCTATAGTTAGGTCACGTGTCCGCCTCATCGCGCCCACACCTAATCACCACAAGCGCTGTTATACAGCCCATCTTAACCGGTCATGTTCCAAGCATAAGTGCTGTGCCCGCTCGAACGTGCTCACACATTCTCACGAACATTCTGCCCTCGGCGCCGCCGCCGTGCGCCGCGCCACACACCACTTGTTCCCCGCTCACGGTGGCCGGGACCCCGAGTGTAGGGCCACACACCAAGCGTTCCCCGCTCGAAGCGGCAGGGACACAGTGTGTAGGGCGCAAGCGATGCACTGGCCCTGAGCACAAAGAGCGCCCCTCCCAGTCAGGACATCGAACCCGCGAAGTGCGGCGTTCAGAGCCCGGAGGCCATTCTGCCCCTGGCAGCACACACGAGAGCGTGGGAAGCCATCTCGGGTGTGTCAGAATGGGTGCTGAGAACAGTGAAGCGAGGCTATACTCTGCAATTCGCTCAAGGTTGTTATAACTGCACCAGACAGCCAACTGTTCAACCACCAGTCTGAAAGCAGACTCATCACCATTTTGGATGCAGTGCAGTGCAGTGGTGTCATCTGCAAATTTCAGGAGCTTCACAGAGGGGTCTTTAGAAGTGCAGTCATTGGTGTTCAGGGAGAAGAGCAGTGGGGAGAGAACACACCCCTGGGGGGCGCCAGTCAGGAAGCTGGAGATCCACTGACAGATTGAGGATGGCATGGAGAGCTGGGTCAGTTTAGCTGAGAGAAGATCAGACATGATGGGATTGAAGGCCGAACTGAAGTCCACGAATAAGATCCTTGCATAAGTCCCAGGTCTGTCGAGATGTTGCAGGATATAATGCAGTCCCATGTTGACTGCATCATCCACAGACCTGTTTCCTGTTTGCTCTGTAGGCAAATTGAAGAGGATCCAGCAAGGGTCCAGTGATGTCCTTCAGGTGGGCCAGAACCAGTCTTTCAAACGACTTTATGACCACAGACGTGAGAGCGACAGGTCTGTATTCATTAAGTCCAGTGATTTTGGGTTTTTTGGGGACGGGAATGATAGTGGAGCGTTTGAAGCAACAGGGAACTTAACACTGCTCCAATGATCTGTTGAAGATCTGCGTGAAGACTGGGGCCAGTTGGTCAGCGCAGGCTTTCAAACAGGCATATGAGATGCCGTCTGGGCCTGAAGCTTTTTGAAGTCTTCTGTTTTTTGAAGATTCGGCTCACATCTTCCACTTGTGGAGATTGATTGTGTGTGTGTGTGAGTGAGAGTGTGTGAGTGATAGATAGATAGATAGATAGATAGATAGATAGATAGATAGATAGATAGATAGATAGATAGATAGATAGATAGATAGATAGATAGATAGATAGATATATAGATAGATAGATAGATAGATAGATAGATAGATAGATAGATAGATAGATAGATAGATAGATAGATAGATAGATAGATAGATAGATGTTGTCTGATGTCAACCTATGACGTTTGCGTAGTTTTTACATTCAAAAACATCATAATGAATAAGTAATAGGCTATTTTCTACCCTGATTTTGAGGCTCTCTCAAGAAACACTGGGTTTAGATGGGCGTGCCGCACTGAAGACTTGGAAGTAAACGCCCACGGATAGGATTGGATAACAGTTTTGCATATTTAATGAGCTTCAGGTCCCCTGTGAGTAGGCTACACGAGGAATTGTTTTGAAAGCCTGTGAGAAACGGCAACCAAAATGATTCGTCTCACAGGGCTCGCAAAATATCTTTATCAAACAAACACAATGATTTATCTCTCATCCACCCGCGATTGATTGGAATGTTGTTTTTATTACTTGGCCCACCAGATTGGTGGATAGAAGCGTGAACTGTGCATCATACACACACACATACGTGCCAAGTACGTTGCAGACTGCATGATCAAAACTTCTGCAATTGTATTTTTCCTTCAAATGTCAAGTCAAGAGAGTGAATATCAAGAAAGGAATGTCATTTCACTATTTAAGATGTTTTGGGCTTACGTTTTGGTATCCCGTCTGAAAAACACATTACGTTATGTTAGTGGCACGATTCGGTGGGCGGGGCTACAGATTCAGGCGTTGTTCTTCTTCTGTTGAGGCGGTGCTTCACTACACTCTGATGTCATAGCCTGGCATATTCTGAGATCGATCGTTTGTTGGGCCTGGTGTCAATAAAAGCTTTTCTTTGACTAACAAAGATGTTTTCAGCTCTGAAACTTACAGGATATTCTTATATTACCATGACCTTTTTTTATATCAAAAGCTCAAGGGAAAGTTGATTTCTCAATGCATCACCCCTTTAAAAGGTATAGCAACTAACTTCAGAAAAGTCTTAAGGTCTGAGCCAAGATTGGTGGTTGTAGCTTTAAACCTCTAGGAGGAGTAGCAGTCAATGTTTTTTGTAAGAATAATAATAATGTTAGGTTTATAGCATTTCAGTAAGTTGGTTCTCCCAAGCTAAATTAATTAAGTTAAAAGAATGTTTGAAAAATGTCATACCTTATAAAAATGCTCCTCTAATGTCAAGAATTATTATTTTTTTTAATCCTGCGATATCCGCCTTTCAAATCAAATAAAATCAAATCAAATCACTTTATTGTCACACAGCCATATACACAAGTGCAACAGCAGGTGAAATTCTTAGGTGCAGTTCCGAGCAACATAGTAGTCACGACATGACATGTACAACATTTAAAGCAACATCAGATTACACATCTGATGCGCCCACAATTACTCACAGCACGGTAAACTCTACAATAACAATAAATAATTTACACAATGTGAGTGTAGTTCTCACAGCTTTAAACAATATACACATACTTACAATATACATATACTTTAAACAATATACACTAAACATACATTAAACAGTATACATTAAGCTATAATAATAATAATAATAATAATAATAATATACAATGTACAGTATACAATATTATTCACAGTAGAAATCCAATGTACAATAGGTGCTATATGATAAATGATCAATAATAAATGATAAATAAATGTGTATATAGTGTGTGTGTATCTACAGTGGGTTGTGCTGAGTGATATTCTGTCAGTGTGTGTTATGAACTGATGGATCAAGAGTTAAGGAGTCTAATTGCTTGTGGGAAGAAGCTGTTCTGGAGTCGGCTGGTGCGTGTTCTGATGCTGCGGTACCGTCTGCCTGATGGCAGCAGTGAGAACAGCCCATGGTTCGGGTGGCTAGAGTCTCTGATGATCCTCTGAGCTCTCTTCACACACCGCCTGGCGTAAATGTCCTGGAGGGAGGGAAGCTCACCTCCGATGATGCAGCTGGCCGTGCGCACTACCCTTTGCAGGGCCTTGCGGCTGTGGGCGGAACTGTTGCCGTACCAGGTGGTGATGCAGCCAGTCAGCAGGCTCTCTATGGTGCTGCTGTAGAAGCGTGTGAGGATGTGGCGGTTCATTCCAAACCTCCTCAGCAGTCGCAGGAAGAAAAGGCGCTGATGAGCCTTCTTCACAACGGCCTCAGTGTGGATGGACCATGAGAGTTCCTCTGTGATGTGGACACCGAGGAACTTGAAGCTGCTGACTCTCTCCACCGGTGCTCCATCGATGGTGATGGGGCGGTGTTCTCTCTCATTCCTCCTGAAGTCGACCACCAGCTCCTTGGTCTTGCTGACGTTGAGGGAAAGGTTGTGCTCCTGACACCACCGTGTCAGAGTGTGCACCTCCTCTCTGTAGGCCGTTTCATCATTGTCAGTGATCTCGCAGGTGTCTGATCCACTACGAGAAGAGAGAACTGTCCGTCTTGCCTGCACTTTTTTAACTCCTCCCCTCACTGCAGGCAAGGCGCAGCGCATCTCAAACAAGCCTAATATAATATGAACACAGTCCAGCGGGGGCAGGGGCAGGGGCAGGGGCAGGGGCAGGGGCAGGGGCAGGGGCAGGGGCAGGGGCAGGGGCAGGGGCAGGGGCAGGGGCAGGGATGAGCAATCGAACTCGGGTTCGGTCCAGGCAATCGAACCAAGTGTGAAAGCACCCTTAGTTTCAAGTTTACTAAAACAACATTTTAATTTTACTGTGAGATGGACAATTAAGATTCAAATCATTACGAATATATATACATGCAAAAATGTTTTTATTATTATTTATGATGCTGCATTTACATCACAAATTTATTTTGATATGCCATATTTTTGTTCCGTGTGTGCTAGTGTCAATTGCAATTTCGAGAGTGAAACACGCATTTATATGTAGACGTCACTTACAAAACTTTGCAGTGTGTAATTTGCCATTAATTTGTCACTCATCTCAGTTCGCGATCTCACAGCGTTCCATCAAAATCAGTAAAGTTGTCTACACTACATAATGAATCTCTTACTTACATTGTGTCTTTGTTAATGAGAGAATTTACGAGAGCGAGCAGAACTCAACATTGAACAACTGTTTTAATCGGTGAGTGGATTCTAACTTAAACGCCTCTGATTGTCCATTGCGTTCCAGAGATCATCAAGCATGTCTATGATTGGCTACATTTCTCACCTCTTAAAAACCCACTGTGAATAGGAATGTTTCACATTCTCCAGAGCGCAAAATCATTTTTCAAATCTGTTTCTCCAATAATTTTATACTGTTACAGTAGCAACGGTGGGTGCTCTGCTTTTGTTTCAAGGGTGCTTATATTTGAATTTTACTTTGTGATGTTTTCTCCCCATGTTTAAATTGTTTTATAACATTTGTCATCAAACATTAATTGGCGCACCCCCTGCAGTACGGCTGCGGGTCCCCTGGTTTAAGACCCATGCTTCAGAATTTTTTGACAAGGGCAGGGAAAGGCTAATGACTGAACCATCTGAATGGGACAATGAACACAATTACTGTGCCTGTGAGTCTACATGGAAAAATAAGTAATACGAAGTAATTAATTAAGACACACACAAAAATGAAATGGTTGGATTGTGTTATTGCTTTTATTTTTTAACTCTTTCTATTGTGAACTGTACTATTAACTTACCTTTGTGTTATTACATTTATTTTCACCAATACTTTTAACTGTGAATTATGTCATCTTTTTTATTTTTGTGTAATTTCTATGCACCGTGATTGTAGACAGCAGAGTGTGAACGGGACTTTTATCTGGTGTGGTGATGTGACGTCTTAAGGCTGCGTCGCGCTCCTGCATCGGTTGTGATTCTGCTGAAGAAAGGTTTGTGTTTTAAGCGTTTAAGGTGTTTAAAGCGATAGAAATCGTTCAATCGTCTTCAACGTTTTACAAGCGACGTAGAATTAATTATTTACTATTAAATGTAACATTGCATTATCTAACATGTATTACCGTTGTGTGAGGAACGTAATATAATGAAAACACGAGGTGAGTCTTGAATCAGTTTATCATATAAACACGAATTCAGTCACTGGTGAGTAGATGAGAGAAACTGAGCTTTATGAAACTCAGGGGTGCATCTCATTCAGCTCCCTAGTTCAGTAGTCAGGGCACTGATCAGGGAATAAGTCAATGGGCTGAATCAGTGCCCTTACTACTGATCTAGGGAGCTGAATGAGACCCACCCTCAGTCATGGATCAATTGCTTCGCAACAAATGATTCAGTGATTAAAAGCGCTCTATTTCCATTTCTGTCTCAATTTCTACAAATCATTAAATAGCCAAACTGCCTAATATATGAAGGGTCTGTATAACTTAAATTCTTTTATTAATTTTCTATTGTTTGTTTTAAATGTTTATGTCTAATCAGTCCATTTTTCTCACTCTTGACTGACACGTCTCATTGGCTTCACATTTCCTTTAGTAAACTAAAATGAAATAAATGCCTCCACTGTAGACTAGTCAGAAATAATCTACATATTTTACCATTTACCATAATGTTTGAAAATAAAACAAAAACAATAAAAATTGATGAAACACACAAACGTAATGTCCCACTTTAGTAGGGGTGTAATGATACACCAATGCCACACGATTCGGTTCACATCACGGTTTTGGAGCCATGGTTCGGTTTGCTGTGGAGGCAGGGATCATGGCGGGCACCAGCAATAAAACACTATATTCACTTTTAACTTAATAATAACAACAACAATTTAACTTATTAACTTTATCTTTATTAAAGTTATTGGCTTCACGTTTTCTTTAGAGCAGTTAGCAAACCTAAGTAAACCAAACTGAAATAAATGCCTCCACTGTAAACTAGTCTAGACTAGTTCAAAAAACAAAAATAAAAACAAGCAAATTTATTCCACAAAAATTAATGACCCCACACAAGTAATGTCCCACTTTTTTAAACACATAAATTGTATGAAAATGACTAATACTGATGAATAAATAGGCCTATAAGTTAAAGCTATTAAATAGCAGTTTTTGTAACGCAATAAAGTAGCCACCACACTAATGTAAATTTACAATTGAATTTATAATTTATTTACAAAATAACAAAGTGAAAATAAAGTGGCATTTTGGGGTTATGGAAACAACAGTTAGCATGGCAAATACACAACATGAACTGTTAATAAATCATATGACTGCTCCTGATTAGCACAGAATTAATGCAAATCCTTCCCAGCTCACACACGACGTACCTGTTTTATTTATTGGTACTTTACTTTTATTTAAAGGGGTGGTAAACCACAATTTCACTTTTCTAACTTTAGCTAGTGTGTAATGTTGCTGTTTGAGCATAAACAACATCTGCAAAGTTACAACGTTTAAAGCAAAGGGAGATATTTGCTTTTAAAGAAATACATTTCTAAGGACTACAGCAAACGGCCGCTAGGGACTACTACACATAGAGTGCCGAAGTAATGACGTCACTTTGTAGGCCAAAACGCGGAAGTGAGTTAGCATTTTAGCCCTATGGGTTCCCTCGCCCTAAAGTCTATGGGTTTTTTGAATGGGTTTTTGCTAAATCGCCTGAAATAAGGTCTGTGGTTAACAAAGCCTCTATATATTTTCACGTTTTAATCTATGACATAAAACACACTAGTTATAACCTGCTTGTGATTTTTTTAAGACTTTATTGTGTCTTAAAAACGGTGGTTGCTAACAAGTTGCTAAAAGGGACTACATCCTTTGGCGGGGACTTTAGACGTCATCGTGACAAACAGGAAATCTCACTAGCCCGCGTTTCAGCCTCACGTTCTTAGAAGTAGCTCTCACATTGGGGCTTGTGGATTACATGGTAAAAATATATAGAAAATGTGAACAAAATGGTATATACTGTTTATTTAGGGAACATGTATGGTTTAATTATAATATAATAAGCATTTGTTGTTGCTATTAGACAATTCTATTTAAATTCAACATATATAATTATATACAACTATTATATTAAATGTTTGGAATTTAACTGTTATGCTAGTTCAGAGATTGTTTGTATAGTTACCTTAAATACATATAACACTATTATAACTCCTATCTCTCCCTAGTTTTACTTACCGAGACTCGATAAACTTTGTCCCTCATGCTGGCCCTTACAATACCGGTAAGTAAACCAGCATCTAAGCTGCACTGTTCTACATGTCCAGATTTATAGTGGTTCTCTCCTCGATCTATGGTTTTTTTTATCGTCTAAGAAAAAGGACATAAGATTAGAAATTGATACGGCCATAGCTAACGTCGTTAGTGCTTCTGAGATGGTAAAAGCGCGGTTTTTTTTTTCTGGCGAATTAGCAAATGGTATGCAAACATAAAATCAAACATAATACAGTGAAAAGATAATCTTTAAAGTTTATTTGGGGCACAATGATCAGGCATACTAATCTTAATCACAAAGAAAATAATATTAAGGTTTATATAAACTAACAAAATAATAAACAAATAAATAAAACATTAACAAAAGATTTAAAAAATCGCAGAGAGGCACGCAAAATTAGTTTCTAACGTTTTTGGAAAAAACGAATAGGCAATATTCTTCATGAAAAAGTGGGTAAGTGTTCATACACAGCGCAGATCATAATGAGCGAGCGTGTTTTTAAATAAAGTTTGAGGAAGCTTGATGATGACGTTGATCCGCGACGATAGCCTACCGTTAGCATTTTATATCTGACGGCTTTATTTGGGCTTCAAAATGTATACATTTTGGATTAACTTGTAAAGATTATCTTGGTAGACAAAACGTGTAAGTGTCATAACTCTTTGTTGAACACAGATCTTATTTTTTGCGATTTTCCAAAAGTCTATGGGAAAAATGAATGGCTTTTTGATCGAGGGAACCCATGCGCCGCTAACTTCCGGGTTGGCCTACAAAGTGACGTCATTACTTCGGCACTCTATTCCTCCAGGGTCTCTGACATCACCAGCCCCAATATTTACATAAACCCCTCCTCCGAGAATATTAAATAAGGGAGGGCGAGGCCATTTTGTATCGCTGCGGGGAAGCGTTGGAGTGTTGTTGCCGCAATGCAGACGAAACGCTGTTATTTTCATCCGGATTGCAGGTCCATTTTGGTCAGCCTTCCTAGGGACGGGGGTGCGTTGCAGTGCGTTTAACATACAACATGTTATATGCATGTGTGTATGAGACAGAGGGGAACACGGTCGCATTTGCAGCAGATACATGCTGCCCATCATAAATCAAAGCACGAGACAGACAGGGGTCGGAGGAGGAGACCGGAAAATGTGACATAATGGACAATAGTCGTCTGTTTTTGCAATACACAAGCTTTTAGAGCTTTTATGTATTGTTTATCTACCGGCATGCTTAACATGATTCTGTGTTTGGTTTGGCTACTAGTAAAGCCAATGTTTAGTGTTCGTTCACTATAGATCCGCAGTCTTTACTCTTGAGTACTGAACAGGTTCTGCTTGATCATCTTCACTAAAATTGTCTGGGTCTGATTCGGGCTCAAATTGGTATGTTTTATTGACGCCATTGTTTCTAATACTACCCAAAGCACAGTCTACCGGTAAAGGTAAGGGGCGTGATGTTTCCGAAAAACATGCACTAGGCGGTTAGCGAATCACAACACACTGGGCCAGCTAACCAATCTGAGCCCATTGCGTATTTTTGAGGGACTGGCTTCATACAACCCGGAAACCATCAGACCGTTTTTACAAGGAGGGACAGAGCAGTGTAGAATAAAGGTAAAATATATAAAAATGAATGCAATTTTTTAAAAATGAAGCATGAACACATGTTACAGTGCACCCCACAAACACAATCAAGCCTTCGAAAGAGTGTGTTTTATCACCCCTTTAATGACTTAAGTTGCATGATCGTAGTTTCTCTTGCACTTAATATATGAAGTGATATACAGTGCGCCCTGCCGTGTTTGTGCATGCAGTTGAAGTGTGTGCGCTACGAGCACAGTTTAAGAGCTGACATGACATGAAAGTTCGATTTTCTAAGGTGAAAGAGACATATAGCCTTACAACATATAATCTGACCTATAGGGCTGGACGATTAATCGAAAAGTAATCGAAACCGACATTTAGAACCTCAAACCGACGTCATTTCCCCATGTCGGTTATTTCGGTTTTAGTCATGTGACTCCGTCCCGTCAGTCACATCAAGTGCAGTTTGCAGGTACACAGAAAAATTCAGGAGCAGTTATCTTTGTTTATACAATCTGGATGCTCAGAATTACTATGGTAATTGTATGTTTTACACAGTTTATACAGATAAGTTAATAGTTCTTATATGCGGTGCTACACGCACAGACAGCGTGAGAAAGCCTGAAGCTGTGACGCACACAATCACTCTCATTAATGCATTCAAATAAATGTAATGTAGGCCTACTGTGCTAATTTATCTGTGTCTGATGTAACCGTTATAACAAACAGAAATCTGTAAGAAATGTTATGACCCATAGACAATAACTGCTGAAACTGTTTCCTTCAAGTATTTTAAAATCAAAACGAAATGCACTTTCATTATAAAAAAAAATCCCAACTTTAATAGTTGAATATATTTACAGTACAAACCTTATCAGTGAACTATGAGGGCAAAAAAAAAAGGAAAGCAAAAAAAAAGAAGCAAAATAATAGTTCATTAATCGTAATCGAAGTAAAATGTTCAAATAATGGAGATTTTGATTTTAGGTCAAATCATTACAGCCCTAATCTGACTGCAGATACTGAATCGGGACAACACGTTTTTCTCAGGCACTCTGTGACCCACTCAGAACAATGGGTCTTCTTATGGTGCCCCCTCAGCACTTTAGGGGTGTAACGGTACACAAAACTGACGGTTCGGTACGTACCTTGGTTTTGAAGTCACGGTTCGGTACAGCAGTTTTAAGAAATGGCTTTTTATTTATTTTTCATTAAACAGTGGTTTACTGAAAAAAATGTGTCTGTCCTTAAATGAATTAAATTATAACTAAAAGTTTCTTAAATATAATTCTGTAAACTATGTAGGGAGCCCTTACTTGCACATTATTACTATAATATTAAAGGTTAACAACAGAGCCCAAACTCTAAGCCATTCAGCTGATATTCATGTTTAATTATAGGATAATCAACACTCAAATAACACATTGTGTGCAAACATGTAAACTTCACATAAGGCAGTTTTTGCATTAACTCCTAAATCTAATTATAAAATTGTTTTTTCTCCTATTCGTTGTTGAAATATAATCTTAGTGACTTGTCATTTTCATGACAGATTTATCTAAACATAGCATTAAATAATTAATTTTTAAAAGACTCTACTATTCTACTAACAGGTTAAAAAGAATTCATACAGGGAGTGCAGAATTATTAGGCAAGTTGTATTTTTGAGGATTAATTTGACAACATTAATAATTAAACAACAACCATGTTGTCAATGAACACAAAAAACTCTATTAATATCAAAGCTGAATATTTTTGGAAGTGGTTTTTAGTTTGAGCTATTTTAGGGGGATATCTGTGTGTGCAGGTGACTATTACTGTGCATAATTATTAGGCAACTTAACAAAAAACAAATTTATACCCATTTTAATTATTTATTTTTACCAGTGAAACCAATATAACATCTCAACATTCACAAATATACATTTCTGACATTCAAAAACCAAACAAAAACAAATCAGTGACCAATATAGCCACCTTTCTTTGCAAGGACACTCAAAAGCCTGCCATCCATGGATTCTGTCAGTGTTTTGATCTGTTCACCATCAACATTGCGTGCAGCAGCAACCACAGCCTCCCAGACACTGTTCAGAGAGGTGTACTGTTTTCCCTCCTTGTAAATCGCACATTTGATGATGGACCACAGGTTCTCAATGGGGTTCAGATCAGGTGAACAAGGAGGCCATATCATTAGATTTTCTTCTTTTATACCCTTTCTTGCCAGCCACGCTGTGGAGTACTTGGACGCGTGTGATGGAGCATTGTCCTGCATGAAAATCATGTTTTTCTTGAAGGATGCAGACTTCTTCCTGTACCACTGCTTGAAGAAGGTGTCTTCCAGAAACTGGCAGTAGGACTGGGAGTTGAGCTTGACTCCATCCTCAACCCGAAAAGGCCCCACAAGCTCATCTTTGATGATACCAGCCCAAACCAGTACTCCACCTCCACCTTGCTGGCGTCTGAGTCGGACTGGAGCTCTCTGCCCTTTCCCAATCCAGCCACTGGCCCATCCATCTGGCCCATCAAGACTCACTCTCATTTCATCAGTCCATAAAACCTTAGAAAAATCAGTCTTGAGATATTTCTTGGCCCAGTCTTGACGTTTCAGCTTGTGTGTCTTGTTCAGTGGTGGTCGACTTTCTGCCTTTCTTACCTTGGCCATGTCTCTGAGTATTGCACACCTTGTGCTTTTGGGCACTCCAGTGATGTTGCAGCTCTGAAATATGGCCAAACTGGTGGCAAGTGGCATCTTGGCAGCTGCACGCTTGACTTTTCTCAGTTCACGGGCAGTTATTTTTCGCCTTGGTTTTTCCACACGCTTCTTGCGACCCTGTTGACTATTTTGAATGAAACGCTTGATTGTTCGATGATCACGCTTCAGAAGCTTGGCTATTTTAAGACTGCTGCATCCCTCTGCAATATATCTCACTATTTTTTGACTTTTCTGAGCCTGTCAAGTCCTTCTTTTGACCCATTTTGCCAAAGGAAAGGAAGTTGCCTAATAATTATGCACACCTGATATAGGGTGTTGATGTCATTAGACCACACCCCTTCTCATTACAGAGATGCACATCACCTAATATGCTTAATTGGTAGTAGGCTTTCCAGCCTATACAGCTTGGAGTAAGACAACATGCATAACGAGGATGATGTGGTCAAAATACTCATTTGCCTAATAATTCTGCACTCCCTGTGTATATATATATATATAGTGCATGTATTTAGTGAAAGAGTTGATTTCTCTAGTGAATTAACAGCTGTGGACTGAATGACTTCTGACTGAGGTAAATGATGCTACGTGACATTGTTTACAAGCTGTTTGACGTCTTTCCGCGATTGAAAAACTGATTGAGTGATTACACGACATGATATGTTTCAGTAAGTGTTATCCTCAACATACCTTAAAGGTCCCGTTCTTCGTGATCCCACTGTTCAAACTTTAGTTAGTGTGTAATGTTGCTGTTAGAGCATAAATAATACCTGTAAAATTATAAAGCTCAAAGTTCAATGCCAAGCGAGATATTTTATTTAACAGAAGTTCCCTTTCAAAGCCTACAGCGAACGGCTGGCTGGGACTACATCCTGGTACTTCCTACATAAATGACGTCGGTAGAACAGACTAACCTCCGCCCACAAGACTACGTGAAAAAAGGGGGCGTGGTCTTGTTGCTGTCCCACGTGGAAAAGAGGACGTGTCGCGTGGAGAAAAGGAAGTGCTGCGTTTCAGTGTGTTTGTCGCCATGTCGTCGAGACAGTTATTTTCATCCCGGAGTCAAATCACCTTTGTTTGGCTTTCCCAGGGACGCTGTAGAGATCATTAAGCGCATACATCACCCCGTTAAGAGGCGTGACCTTTCCATGTGCGCTAAGCTGCTATCGAATCACAACACAGGAACCGGGCCACGTTCGCTAAGCTGCTGTCCAATCACAACACGGGAACCGCTGGCACAATCAGAACTCGTTACGTATTTCTGAAGGAGGGACTTCATAGAATAAAGGAAGTCATCAGCCGTTTTCAGGACAGTGAAAACAGCGGTATACAGATAAGTAAATTGTGTTAAAAATACTGTTTTTTTTTTACACGCGAAACATGAACACATGTTATATTGCACACTGTTAACACAATCAAAGCTTCAAAAAGACACGAAGAACGGGACCTTTAAGATATTAATTCATGTTTATTCTTCTGGAAGAGATCGCGTTCACGTGTCGCGGCCGCTTGAATTGACGCGCCTATGCTACAGTGATCAGTCGTCACATTAAAGAGCATCACAACGGCATTTATCGTTTGCATTTCGTGATTAAATGGACTGAATACTCATTATGTTTGAGTGGGAACTAGGATTGAAGTGTGTTCCGCGCTTAAAACAAACCGACTGTTAACTGTTAAAGATTGCATTCAAAACCGTTCGGTACACACGCGCACCGAACCGAGAGCCCTGTACCGAAACGGTTTGGTACGAATACGTGTACCGTTACACCCCTACAGCACTTGGTGCCCTACAGCGCGTGATGCACGTGGTGGGAGCGGCGGCACTGAGCTTGAGCGATCACCCAAGTCACGTGACATGCACCTATTTGTGGCATAAGGTGAAGTGAGAGCTGGGCTGGGGGCGGGGCACGTTCGGTTCGACATGAGAGGATCGTGGTTTTTCGGTTCGGTTTGGATATCGTTACACCCCTACACTTTAGCCTACTTAACAAACACATTTTGTATCAATGACTAAAAGCTATTAAATAGCATTGTTTGTTAATACAATAAAGTAGCCACCACATCATTTTACAATAAACAAAATAACATAAAATGAAAATAAAGTGGCATTTTGGGGTTATGAAAACAATAGTTACCATGGAATACACAATACATCATGAACTGTTAATGAATCATATAAACTGCTCCTGATGATCAGAATGAACATCATACCTGCATGTCTTCCCAGCTAACACACATCGAACCAGTTACGTGATTTAATGGTAATTTTATTTCATGACTTACGAATTGACAACGTAATGCTGCATGCTCGTATATTACCATGACCTTTTATATATCAAAGGCTCAAGGGAAAGTTGATTTCTCAATTCATGACCCCTTTTTTTTTAAACAATCAGAATGGTAATGTTACGTACTGCTCTGAGTCAGAAGGTTGAGGATCCAAATGCAGCTTTTATTAGAGGGCAATCCAGAATCGTAGTCAAAAGTACAGGCAAAAAGGTCATACACAGGAAAGCAGTCCAAACAGGCAAACAAGGCAGGAGAGACAGGCAAAAGGGTAATCCGGGAGACAGGCAAGAAATCCAAAAACCGACAGACATGAAACCAGGGAAACGCTCAGAATTGCAGTAGAAACACGAAACAAGACTTGGCAATGACTGACAGAATGAACAGGCTTATATAGGGTGAGCTAACTAGGAAATGAGGTGCAGGTGGATGTAATCAATGGGTGTTGAAGAGTCCGGGCAAAGGATTATGGGTGATGTAGTCCTAGATGGAGTGACAGTCTGGAGTGGAGTGCCCTCAGGTGGTTCACATGGGCACTCACACAGGACGAATTGTGACAGGTAAAAAGAGAGAAAAAAAATAACCTGTTGTAAAGCACCGCTCACTGTTTCCACACTTCAGCAGACACACAACCGTGCTCTTGACAAGGTGCACGAGCGCCAGGCGTGTTCTCTGCGACACCTTCTAACCATAAATATATATGGTTGTAATAACGTACTGGTTCTATCACTGACAGACGCGCATAATCTTCAGGAACACTCTAAATAGCTGGGCTGCCGCTGCCATGTTTCCAATGATTGACGGGGTGGGGACCTGATCGGCTCAGATTGCATTTTCAATTCCACATTGATTTTGGCTACATTCCTTACAGGACATTTAATAAAAATGCAATCGCAAGTATTAATAATAGGGTTAATAAATGTCTTCTGAAGCAGAGGGGAGCGTTTGTGAAAGAAAAATATCCATATTTAAAACTTTATGGACTAAAATAACTTCCGACGGAAAGCTGTAGTCTTTTTGTCTTTCTTTTAGTCTAATCAGATGATTTAAGTTAATTAACTCTCTCTGACTCTCTTACCAGTGACTGAACTACTCCACTAGAGCTGATTGAGACACTCAGAGATTTAGTTTGATGTGTTTTTCTGTTAATTATTCTCATCTTAAACAGGACAACACACTGAAAAACGCCTAGAGAAGCAACTGAGATCCACGTGATACTATTATAGAGATGGAGTTCATTAAAGAGGAGAGTGAAGACATTAGGATTGAAGAAACATTCAGAGTGAAACTTGAAGAAACTGAAGACCAAACAGCGATGGCGTTTATTAAAGAGGAGAGTGAAGACATTAGGATTGAAGAAACATTCAGAGTGAAACTTGAAGAAACTGAAGACCAAACAGCGATGGCGTTTATTAAAGAGGAGAGTGAAGACATTAGGATTGAAGAAACATTCAGAGTGAAACTTGAAGAAACTGAGGAACAAACAGGTTGGTTAATTAATTAAAATTACTTTTTTAATTCCAATTTTTCAAATTCCAATGTTGTGTTGTGCATTACTAAGTCAGTTTTACCAATACAATCAAGATGTGGAATTTTAACATGTCTGTTTTTAAATGTTAAAAGTAATTTTAATTAATACAAATTATACGTTTAAAACACTTGGTGGAATTAGCAGACGTTCCCTTAGGCATCATCCGCCGTGATTTTGATTTGTCGATATGCAATTGCACACTTAAAACTGATCGTAGTGTTTATATATTTGTAAGACTGGCGAATCTATAGAACAATGGCAAGGAAAACTAACTTTACCGCTCTCCGAGAGCCCCCTAGTGGTCGGGAGCATTTCCAATGACTCTTCAGGACTGCTTGACGATTACAGACTTTGATTAGGGATGAAACTTAACATTGCTAGACAGTGGCCCTCCAGGACCAAAGCTGCCCACCTCTGATCCATAGATAGTGTATATAACATACATGTTGTTGGTTTTGATGCTTTAAATGTCTTAACTTGTTTTATGTCTGTTTTTTTTCCACCCCTAAATCTGATGGCACTGAAAGAGGCAAGTCATGACCTTGTTAAAAGGGAAGAAGAGAAAGACCATTATGATAAACATCATGATTTCATTACTAGAGAAAGATCGACACAGACTTCATCACAAGAAAGAGCTCAAAAGACAGAAACAAAAAGTAATTTCCCCTGCCAACAGTGTGGAAAGAGTTTCACTCAAACAGGAAGCCTTATAGTCCACATGAGAATTCACACTGGAGAGAAGCCTTACACCTGCCAAGAGTGTGGAAAGAATTTCAACCGAAAAGAAAGCCTCAAAAGGCACATGAGATTTCACACTGGAGAAAGCCTTTTCACCTGCCAACAGTGTGGCAGGGGTTTCACTCTAAAAGGAAACCTTGAAGTCCACATGAGAATTCACAATGGAGTGAGTCCTTTCACCTGCCCTCAGTGTGGAAAGAGTATCAGACATAAAGGAAACCTTAAAGTCCACATGAGAGTTCACAACAGAAAGACGACTTACACCTGCACTCTGTGCGGGAATGGCTTCAGATGGGAACAAAGCCTTAGGGAACACATGAATATTCACACTGGTGAAAATCCATTCACATGTGATCAGTGTGGAAAGAGTTTCAGACGTAAATTAACCCTTAATTGTCACATGAGAATTCACACTGGAGAGAAGCCATTCGTGTGTGAACAGTGTGGAAAAAGTTTCAGATATAAAGATAACCTTAAGGGCCACATGAGGATTCACATGAGACCTGTTATTGAGGTCATCAAATTGGGATCACACCAGAGAGAAGTTCCAGATAATGGCACCAGATAATATTCATCTGTGTGAAATTAGAGCTATATTAACATTGCAGCTGAATCTGATGTTCCGCTCAAATGTTTTTGTTGTCTTTTTTGGGTGAGGCTGTTCACGTGACCTTTAAATGTGGCCTGTATCAGATACTTATACAAGACTTCACCCTGGATTCTTCATCACAAGTGATTCACAGTTTATTCCTTTTGTATTTATGATATATATTATGGTGTCAGCGTGTTTGGGCTTTGGGCTATGTGCAATTTGTACCTGTTCAGCTCTAGGTCTGCTCTTGGCGCTGTTTTGCCCAATGGTAACTTCATGTTCTGTTACGATTGTCAAACTCTTATTAACTTATAGTCTTTATCGGCGTTGGGCCCCCGGGACTCTGATTGTCATGGTAAGGTTATTATGGAGCTGCTTTGGCGACGGTCATTAGAAATGTCGAAAACGAGGAGTTTTGATTTAATCTAAGGGCATGTTTACACCTGGTATTAAGATGTGTTTTGGCGATCTCAGTTTACACCTGGTGTTTAAATCGGTCTCTTTTCCACTTTTGACCACTTCTGTCCTGATTTCTTCAAGGGCAGGGTCTATGAGCGGGTAAATGTATAGGCTTGCTATGATCAAATGCTTTTCTTATGCTTTATTAAAGTTCTTGATGTTTTCTCTTTTTTTTGAGTGTTAAGTTTGTCATGCAGGTGTGTTAGACAATGTTGTAAGATTAATAGACTGAGCTTTAAATCACTATTGATGACATGAGACAAGAAGCTAGAGAAAAAGAACAAAGAAGAGCACAAAGAACAAAACCTGTTTTATTATTGCATGAAGAAAAGTTTGTTTAGGATTAGTTAGGAAAGTGCATGATATTCTAGAATAGTCCATCCTTGTATGATTAATGTACCTGGAATAATTTATACATTAATTATCCTAAAAAATAGTTCACGTAATAGTTAGTCTTTTAAATATTGGCTTTTTAAAAATGTATTTATTTGGGTGCTGGGCACGCTGATTTTTACAGCGGACCATTTAATTTGAGCAGTGTAACTTTTATGTTTGGTTGACTGCATTTTATTTTGAGGATGAATGGCTGAAATGTCAAGTTTACAACGCTAGAACTGATATGTTGTTTGTGTGAGGTTCCTGTATGCCCGATCAGTTAGATTTAATCAAATAAAGATATAAAGAAAACATACAATGTGTTAGAGTATTACAAAAACGAGCATCACAGTTTTTTCTTATGTTAGTTATTTCAGTGAAATATATTTCATGTAGTCCTATTATTTTATTTCTTTATATCGTTAATTTTATTCTGTTTTTCACATAAGTGCTGCAGGTGTCTGATGTGACTGTGTGTATCCTCATGTTCTGTTATTCTAAGCAGAACAATCTTAATATAATAACATTCTAATATTAACGGTTAATGGTCGACTAATGAGCTTTAGTTGTTAATCAGGAAAATAAGTTAAAAGGGTTTAGTTACCCTTTAAGCAGCACAACTATTTCCAACATTGATGATAAAGCAGCATTTTAAAATGATTTCTGAAGGATCATGTGGCAGGAGTAATGATGCTAAAAATTCAGCTTTGATCACAGGAATAAATTAGCCTACATTTTAAAGTATATAAACATAATTGTGATAATTAATTGTAATAATATTTCACAATATGACTATATTTTTTATCAAATAAATACAGACTTGATCAATCAAATCAAATCAAATCACTTTATTGTCACACAGCTATATGCACAAGTGCAACAGCAGGTGAAATTCTTGGTGCAGTTCCGAGCAACATAGCAGTCACGACATGACATGTACAACATTTAAGCAACAACAGATTACACATCTGATGCGCACACAATTACTCACAGCACAGTATACACTACAATAAACAATAAATAATTTACACAATGTGAGTGTAGTTCTCACAGCTTTAACCAATATACACATACTTACAATATACATATACTTTACACAATATACACTAAACATACATTAAACAATATACATTACGCTATAATAATAATAATAATATACAATGTACAGTATACATTATTATTCACAGTAGAGATCCAATTATGTACAATAGGTGCTATATGATAAATAATAAATGATACATAAATGTGTATATAATGTGTGTGTGTATCTACAGTGGGTTGTGCTGAGTGATATTCTGTCCAGTGTGTGTTATGATCCTGATGGATCAGGAGTTAAGTAGTCTAATTGCTTGTGGGAAGAAGCTGTTCTGGAGTCGGCTGGTGCGTGTTCTAATGCTGCGGTACCGTCTGCCTGATGGCAGCAGTGAGAGCAGCCCATGGTTCGGGTGGCTAGAGTCTCTGATGATCCTCTGAGCTCTCTTCACACACCGCCTGGCGTAAATGTCCTGGAGGGAGGGAAGCTCACCTCCGATGATGAGCAGAAGAGACTATTTCAAAAACAATACTAATAGTAATGTCCCAAAACTTTTGACCGGTAACGTTAGTGTAACAATTAGGGACGTGACGTGAGTACATTTTCCCACGATTAATCGATGTGTGACAATACCGGTATCACCGGCGGGGGCTTTTAAATCTCTAATTCTAAAATCTAAACCGAAAGTAAAATGCGCACGACCGCATTCATAACTGTGTGGAGCAAAGTGAGTGTTTTCAATGAAATGAACTGAAAACACCCCAGTGGACATGCACCGTGAATGACAGCGCATTTTACTTTCGATTGAATTAGCACCAGTTTGGGGGCGGGTTGCTTGAATAGTGGGTACATTAGCCTATTATTCACAACAACAAACAGCACAATGACAAACTCACACTTTTCACATCTTCTGCGGTCTTGTCATTCAGCTCACCACTCTCGTGATGAATGAGAACTTACTCCTGCTGCATTTGTGCTGCGACTCTCGTTCAGCTCACGCAGACACGTTCGGTTTTTAATTGTAGTCTGTTCTCAAGTGATGTAACCGTGTGTTTCACCTGAACAAGCCTAGTAACAATATGTAATAAAGTAATTAAAAATGATGCACATTCTTTGCTCTTCATTTTTTTAGAAGTATGTTAAATTCTAAGAAACTTGCTGTATTTTTGTGCAATTAAGAGAATGTACACCGCCATCTTAATATGCATCATGTGCTTTGTTATTAATGTATTAATATAATGTTTTTTTTTTTTTTTATGTGTGTTTTGGGGCTATAATGCTGTTTCATGACTCGAGAGATGAACTAATCATTTCTGTTTCTGGACGCATGTATTACATATGAGGTTGTCACGGCCCAGATCAGAAATTATGACAGAACTAATGGCTCGAACCCGAAGACTCGAGAGATGAACTAATCTTTTCTGTTTCCGGACGCATGCATTTGTGGTGAACATCAGTTAGGATGGCATTCCAGAGACCAGTATATGGCAAGGCCCCTTCCTAACTACCAGTGTGGAAGAAGATGTGCCACAGTGATTGGACCCTTGTTGAATGAACATAAACAAATGTTCAGCAACATCAGATAAGATGCCAAGACAACTGCCAGACACCTCTTACTGGGCAGGAAGGGGGACCTTCTGCACCCACCACCATCACCACCAAGGAGAGGACTCTCATTGGTCTACAAGTTGACATGAACCACCAAACTCATTCCTAAGGTTTAGGCAAGAACTGCCATAAAAATTCCTTCAGGACCTCCTGGCTGCAGCAGCAAAAGAGAGGCCACAGAGATCTATCTAAACCCATTCATACACATGTTTGGAGGCCTTAAATGTATATAAACTGCAACACATCCACTTCATCTTCATACAAAGCACAGTTTATGTCAATGGTTACTGACTGTAAACACAACAGTCCACGGGACAGATCCATTAACAGATAAACAAATGCACGGACGATGACTTAACCGTTTCTCATCATGTTTGGTCTCTATCTGTTCCATACGTTGCCTTTTATATTTTAAACAAGGTTTGGTAAATAAATAATGCATTGGTAAAACATTAAAGACATTGTTTTGACATGCCACTTTATGCTATGCAAATGAGTTCCACACTAGGGTGGGCAACATGAGGGCTTCATCAGTGGCCAATCACACTCCAGGATCAGACAGGCGCCGGATTTCAATCTCCTCCTCATCAGAAAGGGATAAATATGTCCCCCGGGTAGACACACCCTTGTTCTCCGTTTCAAGCCCGACGGGGAAGGAGACACTAACAGACACACCACGTCCTGAGTTTCTGACCTAACGAGGAAAGAGACTACAAGACTGTTGAGGTTAAGCTTTTGCGAGCAAAACCTCTTATATTGCTTTCGGCTGCACTCTTGCTGCAAGAAGGGCTCTCTCACTCAGAGATCTTATCTGACCCTTTCGACTCCTCCAGCAGCACAGCACAGTCCCCCAAGGACCTCTGAATCGGCAGACATTGCCTGTCCCACACGGCTCCTCAGAGACGCAGCCAGCCTGCAACGGACCCTGTGAAGATTCGACTGACCCAGCTGCCTGGTCCACTTTTTAAGGACCCTTTTTGCGCAATCAGTTCCGCATTCTTCAGCCCAGCGTGGCAACGACTACTGGATCGCAACTTTGCGCTCTTCCCACTGCACGCTACCTGCATAGCCAGTGGAAGACGTCTCTACTGCCGAACCAATCACCCGACTGTGTGGAACGTAAATATAAACTTACCAAACCTCTTTCTAGAGACTTTGGCATTAGTTCATACATGCAGCATATGTTTTTCTAATCTGCTTACATAACAGTTACCAGAGGTCAGCTTGTTACAAATAATAGGTTTAATTATTTGTTTAATGATAAATAAGCATTTATTTATCACCATTTGCT
The DNA here is from genome assembly GCA_023566225.1 of Romanogobio albipinnatus. NCBI lineage: Eukaryota > Metazoa > Chordata > Actinopteri > Cypriniformes > Gobionidae > Romanogobio > Romanogobio albipinnatus. Next base: position 8,305,536 of record CM042262.1, on the reverse strand, counting down.
AGAACCATTAGGTGGTTTCCATAAGAAGCATTCCCATACAATTCTCTTCCATTGCTACATTCTGTTCAACAGCATTGCATTTATCCATTCTGTGTACACATCATTTATTGGTTTCATTCATTACTTTTATTTTTGGTTATTAGTTACTATCCTTTAAAAGTGCATATTCATTACTAGCATTATTAATAATTTAAGTATTTACTCTTGCATATATATTGTTAATAAATTTAATTAATGTGATTACACTGTGTGTTCATTGTGTTGATGATCAAAGACTCTACTAGTTGTCCAGACTCACAAATCCTTCAGATAAATCAGCTGAACAACTCCCTCTAATTGACATTAATTCTGAATTATTGAACAGCTCTTTTGGGAGTGTTCTTATATTGTTAAGATAGTATTCTTAGCTGGTGCACCAAAAGGGGGGAGGGGTCATCTGATACACTCATAACCACACCTTAAAGGGTTAGTTCACCCAAAAAGGAAAATTCTGTCATTAATTACTTATCCTTGTGTCTTTCGACACCCGTAAGACCTCCGTTCATCTTCAAAACACAAATGAAGATATTTTACTTGAAATCCGATGGCTCAGAAAGGCCTCCATTGGCACAATGCACTTTACACTCTCAAGACCCATAAAAGGTACTAAAGATGTCGTTACAAAGTTCATCTCACTACAGTGGTTCTACAATAACTTTATGAAGCGATGAAAATTGTTTTTGTGATCTAAAAATCGCTGACGTCATCGGTGAATTGAGTAATAATCACTACATATTACATATGAGGCTGTCACAGATCAGACATGATGACGAAACTAACGACTCAAACCCGAAGACTCGAGAGGTTAACTAATATTTATAATATTAATATTAAATGTGAAGTGACAAAAGAAAGAACGATTTTAATCGGGAGGTGAGGTGAACTAACAGACTGAATACATAGCCTGAAGCAAGCTAAGCAATTAATTAATCTTTTCTTTCTCAAAGTTTGGCCATGGATGCATTAGCTTATAGTTTTTTTTTTTTTCCAAAAGTACTAAATGTGTTGAAAAATGTAACATATAACATTTTAATTAGATTCTGCTGAAATTAACGAAATGACTTGAAAAAATATTAGTTCATTTTGCTGAACGAGATTTAAAGATCCGAGTCAGTAAAATGATCCGAACTTCCCACTACTACAAAGACAGCGAGCAAGGGTCGACCAAGTATAGTTTGCTGCTGCTCATCAGATGGTTTAAATCTAAACCAAGTCCAAATAATAAACGTTGCACCAATCTTTTTCACCAGCTCCTCCGTTTCACTTTCAGCTATGTTTACTCAAGATGACGAATACAATGATGCATTGCAGCCAGTTGCAGCTCGTGGCTCTAAATTTCACGGGTAGATTGCTTCATCAACATGCATTATCGCGATAGAATTAAAATCTCTATCGTAGGCCAATTTTGTATAGTTTATATTGTTTATATCGCCCATTACTACTACTGATACAGCAAAGACAACATCGGCAGAATTGACGGCAAAATAGGCTATAGAATATTTTGTTCTGTATTGACAGGTGCAATATTTGAAAATTGATATTATTATTATTCTTTTTTTTAATTACAATTATATCTGCATTTATGTAAAATCCTAGAGACTTTCAAACATCAAAATGTAATTTATTAATATGTATTTGTGTCAAAATGACATATAAGCATGTTTTCCTATTCTATTTTGCCTGGGAACGCTTCCAACACACCTGGGTGTCGCGTCAAAAAAATATGCGTCGGTTCTATTTCTTACATGCACGCGTTTTTGTCACACAGGCAGTGTGCAAGCTCTAACCTGTTAACATGGAAGCCAAAATAAAAACGGACACGCCATGCAGCCAGTGTGTAGCTAGCTTATTGTTTTCAATTTAGTTTTTTTTTTGTATCATTTTCCATATCCAGCAAAGTTACCATCAGATATAAGAGTGATTCTCACAAAACTGCAAACTTATTTTCTGCAAGTTTGAGTATTTGCTCTGATATTCACTTTCTTTATGCTCACTGTTCTTTGTCCTGTTGTTGTGTTGCAAAAGATCTGAGATTGACTTCCTGCATTCTTTCAATCTTTGCTCTGCATGAATGCTCTTCCAATGCTGTCCCAGTCATACATGATTTTAAGGACTTTAGAAATCTCTGGTTTTAGTCCATTTACAAAAGCTTTTTTCAGGGCATTCCAGTGTCTTTGTCAAGATCCTCATTTTCAGACCAGAATGTTCTTCCAGTTTTTCTGAAGAATTCTCCGCAACACTTTCTTCTGTCTTCTGCATGCATGAGGTAATTCTAGCCCAATTAGCCTCTGCAGGTTTCAGTTCAAACAAGAATGTTCGTACAGCTTCCCATCCGGCCTCATTGTTTTCTTGAGTCTCGCTTACCCTGGTTTCAACACTTTCAGTTACCCTGTTTTGGTCATTGCCCCTTAACGGATTAGTTCACTTCAAAATGAAAATGTCCTAATAGTTTACTCACCCCTATCTCATCCAAGATATTCATGTCTTTTTTTCTACAGTCGAAAAGATATTACGTTTTTTGAGGAAAACATTCCAGGATTTTTCTCCACATAATGAAATATGACCAACCAACGATTGAAGGTCCAAATCAATGCCGTTTCAAAGGAAGGGCATTTGAGGCAATGCATGATCCCAGATGAGGAATAGGGTTCTATCGAGTGAAATTATTTTCAAGAAAAAATACAAATGTATAAACTTTTTAGCCTCAAATGCTCAACTTCTGTGTTGTTCTTCTTCATGGCGTATGATGCCATCATGTCGGAAAGGTCACATGGGATGTAAGTAGAAGTACTGACTCCATCTCATGTTCTCCTCCAACTTCAAAATTGTCTGACATTTTTGTTTTACCTTTATTTTTGGTTCAAGTCTGCGCTCTGGCTGGGACACTCAAGGACATTCACAGAGTTGTCCCGTAGCCAGTACTTTGTTATCTTGGCTGTGTGCTTAGGGTCATTGTCCTGTTGTAACCTTCACCCCAGTCTGAGGTTCAGAGCGCTCTGGAGCAGGTTTTCATCAAGGATGTCTCTGTAAATTGCTGCATTCATCTTTCATCTTGTCATGGCAAAGGCTGTGAATACTTATGTATATGTTCATGTGATTTCAAACAAACTTCTTTTATGTTGTCTTTATGTTGTCCATTTTAGAATAAGACTGTAACATAAAATGTGGTAAATGTGAAGCGCTGTGAATACTTTCCAGATTTTTTTTTTTATTTAACCTTTATTTAACCAGAAAAAACTCTCTGAGATTAAAAATCTCTTTCACAGGAGTGTCCTGGCCAAAATGTGCAGCAATACATACAGTTCCATCACAAATAAACATCATACAAACAGATTTAAAAAAAACACTTAAAAGCAGTTGCATAATGTTAGATCATCTTCCATTTGCCGGATAACTGATTTGAAACGGTCCAGAGTCAGCAGATTTTCTAATTTTAATTTAGATTGGAGGAGATTCCAATCAAACAGCGCTGCATACATAAAAGACTTCTTACCTAACTCAGTTCGAGTAAAAGGAACAGAAAGAGTATAAAAGTTTTGCGAACGAAGAGAATAATTCTTGATAATTTTCTGCTGCATAAAACAACAGAGATAAGAAGGCAACAACCCCAAGATGGCTTTGTAAATAATTAAGTACCAGTGCATTTTTCTTCTGGTAGACAGAGAAGGCCAACCAACTCTATGGTACAAGGTGCAATGATGGGTTGAAGATTTACAATTTGATATAAACCTTAGAGCACCATGATAAACGGCATCTAAGGAAGAAAGAAGATAAGAAGGTGCAAACTGATATACAACATCACCATAATCAAGGACAGGGAGAAAAGTAGCAGAGACTAATTTCTTTTTTACATTAAAAGAGAAGCAAAACTTGTTCCTGAAATAAAACCCAAGCTTGATTTTCAATTTATTCTTCAGTTGAGTGATATGAGAACGATACTCGGTTACTTAACGTAACCTCGGTTCTCTCTAGAAGAGGTTCTCTCGTATTGCGTAAGTTCCTTACGCTACGGGAAAGTATTCTTTCTTCGAGATTTCTGAGAAACCCAAATTATCCTTAATTTTGTAACATTGTCACCGCAGTGCGGCAGCCTGGCAGACCATAGCAGGCTATTCCAGCGTGCTATTGGCTGCTCTGCTGGCAACTGCAGCAGCCTATCGGTGAGCCCGCGTGACGTGGCGACCAATGAGGGCGCTTCGCGCCCACCTGGCTTCATTTGCCTACAGGTGGGGCGTGGCCACGTGTATATAAGCAGGGCTCACAGGCTGCATATTCGGTTTTCGTAGTTCTGAAGCGTAAAAGCCCGCGGGGCGCACGGCAAGGAACGCAATACTCGTTCCCTCTTCTAGAGAGAACCGAGGTTACGTTAAGTAACCGAGTATCGTTCTCTTACGAGAGGTTCTCTCGTATTGCGTAAGTTCCTTACGCTACGGGAACATATTGTCAACGCCGTGCGCGCCTCGCGTACAGCATATGTATCCCAGGGAACCGGGGACCATAACACTGCTCGGGCAGGGTGGCCGGTAAGGAAAACGGGCCACCACATCTACAGACACTTCATTCGAACTGACGGGTGGTTACAACGGGTGGTTACAACACCCTGTCCCATGAATGAGGGAACGGCACCTGCCGGTCTCCTTCAAATTCACCACACCTTGTCTCATGAATGAGGGAACGGCAACGCCGGTCGCCTTCAAATTCACAATATTTTGTTATATGAGTGAGGTAACGGCACCGCCGGTCACCTTCAAACTCACAACAGCTCGTCTCGTAAATGAGGAAACGGCACCGCCGGTCTCCTTCAAATTCACATGAGCCTAGTACCGAACTTACTACCAGTATGTGAGCTATGTCTGCGCAGAATCACTGGGCAGGACCAACAGCCCTATTGAACTGGTAACACTTTCGCCTGTAAGGCAGGAACTTCCAGATTGTAAAATCTCACGAACGTAGACGGGGAGGCCCAGCCTGCCACCATACAGATATCGTGGATGGAAATCCCTCTGGCCCAAGCCCACGAAGAGGCCATGCCTCTGGTGGAGTGCTCTGACACCTAGCGGGCACTGCAGGTGTTTGGAAGCGTATGCAGTTGCAATCGCGTCCACTATCCACCTGGAAAGGGTCTGTTTCGAGGAGGCGAGACCTTTAGTGCGCCCACCAAACGAAACAAATAGCTGCTCAGAACGCCTGAAGGCGGCGGAGCGTGTGACATAAACCCTCAATGCCCTGACAGGGCAGAGGACATTGCCACCGTCCCCCTCGTCGGATGCTGGCAGAGCCGAGAGGGAGATAATCTGCGCCCTGAAGGGAGTGCCAATCGCTTTGGGGACATAACCATGCCTCGGTCTGAGAATGACCTTAGAGTCATTAGGACCGAACTCCATACACGTCGGGCTCACTGAGAGCGCGTGTAGATCCCCCACGCGTTTCACTGAAGCCAGAGCTATCAGGAACGCGGTTTTTAGCGAAAGGAACCTTGGTTCCACAGTCTCGAGCGGTTCAAAAGGATGGGCCTTCAGGGCCTCTAGGACCAAGGCCAGATCCCATATAGGAACCGATGGGGGCCGCGGGGGATTCATCCGTCTGGCTCCTCTGAGGAAACGGATGATGAGCTCCTTCCTTCCTAGCGTGCTACCTAGCGTCGTCTGAGCGAACGCTGCTATAGCCGCCACATACACTTTGAGCGTGGAAGGGGACCTGCCCAGTTCCAAAAGCTCTTGGAGGAAGGAGAGCACCCGCTGGACCCCACATTGCTGTGGGTCCAATCCCTTGGAAACACACCACTCAGTGAACACCGACCACTTAGAACTATATAACCGCCTCGTCGAGGGGGCTCTAGAGTGTAAAATCGTGTTCATAACCCCTTCAGGCAGGTCAACGGGTATCCGTTGGTCACCCATACATGCAGAGACCAACGCTCTGGATGGGGATGCCAAACTGACCCTCCTGCTTGAGAGAGGAGGTCTGCTCTCAGCGGAACTGGCCAGGGGGGTGAGTGCGACAGCTTCACCAGCTCTGGGTACCAAATCTGGTTCTCCCAGCGCGGCGCTATAAGGAGCACCAGGCGGCGCGTCTCCCTGATTTTCGCTATGACCTCGGGCAATAGGGAAATCGGCGGGAAAGCATACAGCGGGAGGCTGGGCCAAGGTTGGGACAGCGCATCCTCGCTTTTGGACAGAAACCTCGGGCAGCGGGCGTTCTCTTTTGTTGCAAAGAGGTCGAGCTCCGCTCTGCCGAATAGGCGCCATACCAGCTGGACTGTCTGAGGGTGCAGGGACCATTCTCCTGGGAGAATGAGGCCCCTGGACAGCTTGTCCGGGCCCACATTGAGGTGGCCCGGTACGTGCGCAGCTCTCAGCGACCGCAGCGAGCTGTGTGCCCACACGAGCAGGCGTTCTGTCAGATTGCCCAGACACCTGGACCTGACACCGCCCTGCCGGTTCACATAGGGCACCACTGTGGTATTGTCCAACCGGACCAACACGTGGTGTCCTCGTATAAGCGGGAGAAACTGCTTGAGCGCGTTCTCTACCGCTATCATCTCCAAACAGTTTATGTGTAGGAGCTTTTCCCCGCTCGACCAGAGGCCCGAGGCCGATCTGCCCTCGAAAACGGCGCCCCAACCCGTGGTGGAGGCGTCCGTCGAGATGACCTTGCGGTGTGAGATGGCTCCCATCGTCACTCCCCGCTGGTACCAGTCGGCTACTAACCAGGGCTCTAGGGCTGAAACGCATCCCTGAGTCACTCTGATCCTGAAGCCTCCGGACGCCCAGGCTCTGTGAGGCACTCGGGCGTTTAACCAGCATTGCGGCGGGCGCATGCGCATTAAGCCCAGCTGGAGCACAGCCGCAGCTGAGGCCATACGTCCCAGCATCCTCTGAAAGAGCTTGAGAGGTGCGATTTTGCCCGGCCGGAAGTACGCATCCATGCGCCGAACTTGGCGCGCGCGTTGGGGTGACAGGCGGGCTGACATTGCCACAGTGTCCAGATTCAAACCCAGAAATGAGGTTGATTGCGTGGGCACTAATGAGCTCTTGGTCCAATTGACCGTGAGCCCCAGGCTGTCCAGATGGCTGAGCAGCATTGCCCTGTGGGCGAGGAGCTCGGCCTCTGACTGCGCCAGGATGAGCCAATCGTCCAGATAGTTCAACACTCGCATCCCTCGACTTCTCAGGGGAGCGAGGGCCGCGTCCATGCACTTCGTAAATGTACGGGGTGCTAGTGACAGGCCGAACGGAAGGACGGTGTATTGATAAGCCTGGCCGTCGAAGGCGAATCGTAAGAATGGCCTGTGACGCGGCGTTATCTTGATTTGAAAATATGCGTCTTTCAAATCTAGGGAGATTAGCCAGTCTCTCGGGCGAATATGCGCGAGGATCTGCTTGGTCGTGAGCATCTTGAACGATCTTCTCATAAGAGCTTTGTTCAGACGCCTCAGATCCAGAATCGGTCTGAGCGACCCAACCCTTTTTGGCACGAGAAAATACCGGCTGTAAAAGCCTGACTCGCTCATAGAATGGGGAACCGGTTCTATAGCCCCTTCGCACAGCAGTGTGGCTATCTCCGCTCGAAGTAGATGTGCTACTTCCTCGCTCACTCTCGTCTCCGTACGCGCACAGAAGCGCGGAGGGCGGCGAGCGCACTGCAGAGTGTAGCCGTGCTTCACTGTTTTCAGCACCCATTCTGATACACCTGGAATGGCTTCCCACGCTCTCGCGTGTGCCACACGGGATAGAACGGCCTCCGGGCTCGAAACGCCGTGCTTTGCGGGTTCGACGGCCTGTATAGGAGGGGCGGGCGCAGTGCGCGCGCTCTCTGTGCTGTGGGCCAGCCGATCGCTCGCGATGGCTGGCCGCCCTACACACTGTATCTCTGCCGCTTCGAGCAGGGAGTGGCTTGTGTGTGGCCTTACACTCGTCGTTCCGGCCACCTTGGGCGGAGAACAAATGGTGTGTGGCGCGGCGCATGGCGCCGGGGGCAGAATGTTCGCGAAAATGTGTGAGCGCGTTTGAGCGGGCACAACTCTTACGCGTGGAACATGACCGGTTAAGAGTGGCTGTGTGACAGCGCGTATGGTGATTAGGCGTGGGCGCAAATAAGCGGACACGTGACCTAACTCTAGCACTCGAGCGGCCGGTGGCCGCTTTATGTGAGTGAGAGACACGGGATTTGTGGTGCTTGGGTGCAGGGGTGAACACAAAAGTGGGCACGTTTACTGCATTTGAAAACACATACGGCGTGAGCCGTGCAACCAGAAAAAAGGCAACTTCGTGATTTCTCTGGTTCGTCATAAAAACGGCGGTTGTAGACAGGCGAGAGGGCAGTTTTGCCGGCTCGTTTGCTGCGTGAGAGCCATCTGCAGCAGCCACAGGAGTGGGGGCTGACAGGAAGAAGAGTTTTGACGGTGGTCCGACCACGGCGGGACTTAACCGTCGCTTCCCCCCTCTGCTAGGAGGACTTTGGAGGGGCTACAGTTGGAAACAGGCGAGAGGGCGAGTTCGCCGGCTCGTAGGCTGCGTGGAAAACATCTGCAGTAGCCACAGGAGTGGGGACTGACAGGAAAAACAGAGTTTTAACGGTGGTCCGGCCGCAGCGGGACTTAACCGTCTTTTCTCTCCTTATGTATAGACGTCCAAAAATACTCGAGCACCACGTGGTGCGAGTTAGCTTTCTGTATGTAAGAAAAGCTGGCCGCGAGCCCGGGGAAGCGGACAGTAAAACATTTTTATCTGCCGCGAGAGCTGGGCTCGAACTCGGGTCTCCGGCGTTTCAGCCGCTGATTTTGCCACTGTGCTACCGGGAGGGACACAATAGCGTTCAGTTAGCGCGAGCATACAGCAGTACGTCCTCGTGCTTGTTGGCAGTCGTGCGTGCATAAAAGACAGGCTCGTTACTGCAATAGTAATATTTCCAGCCGCCTGAACTGGAGAGGGGGCTGAGAAATGCTAGAGAATGGCGGTTCGTCCGGCCACAGCGGGACGAAAACACCCTCTGTTAATTTCCCGGTGAGTGCGGCGCGCGCACGTGGTCCAAGAGGGGGGAGTGCGGGTTCGTTGGAGAGCATATGTCAGCGTCATGTCTTATGACGGCGTATGTTTGCTGGCGTGCGTGTCTTAACAGGCTCGTGTACAGCAATATGAACAATTCCAGTCGCCTGAACTCATGAGGGGACTGAAAAATGTGCGCGAGGGTGGAACAGCTCTCTTGTAACGTAAAGAGAGCTGCAGGACCGTGCATTTCTGCCATCCCTTGTATATAAGCGGCGCATCAGCGCGGCATGAACAGAGGGGGGAGGAGGCTCGCTCCGAGACCGTTCATTTCTACGATCCCTTGCAAGCGGCGCGGTGGCGCGGCTTGAACAGAGGGGGAGGAGGCTCGCTCCGAGACCGTTCATTCCTACCATCCCTTGAAAGCGGCGCGGTGGCGCGGCTTGAATAGAGGGGGAGAAGGCTCGCTCCGAGACCGTTCATTCCTACCATCCCTTGTAAGCGGCGCGGCTTGAACAGAGGGGGAGGAGGCTCGCTCCGAGACCGTTCATTTCAACCATCTCTTGTAAGCGGCGCGGTGGCGCGGCTTGAACAGAGGGGGGGAACAGCGGAGTGATGTCGTCATAAAACTGCTCGAGTCGAGCCCGCAGGGTCGACATAGAGAGTTCCTCACACTCGGGGCATTCGCCCGCGAGGAGTGCGGCGGCGGCGTGGTCACGGCCCAGACAGAGAGCGCAGACACATGGCGGTCTCTGGTGCTGAGCTGCACGTGGCACGAGCCGCAGGTGGAACGAGGCGTTTTGATAAAAACGCTCGTGCTCTTTTATGAAACGTGTGACGCAACGGCGAGAACACGTGCAATGAAAGGATATAATGCTGCCGGATAGCAGAGCAGGCACGGATGGCTGAAGGTGGCGCGATGCTGCCGGCTTCTCCAGGCGCTGTCCTCTGCTTGCTCGTCTGCACGATCACGGCGGCGGGTTCCAGATCCAGCGATGCGAAGGGCTTCGCTGAAGAAAAGAAAATCGAATATGCAGCCTGTGAGCCCTGCTTATATACACGTGGCCACGCCCCACCTGTAGGCAAATGAAGCCAGGTGGGCGCGAAGCACCCTCATTGGTCGCCACGTCACGCGGGCTCACCGATAGGCTGCTGCAGTTGCCAGCAGAGCAGCCAATAGCACGCTGGAATAGCCTGCTATGGTCTGCCAGGCTGCCGCACTGCGTTGACAATGTTACAAAATTAAGGATAATTTTGGGTTTTTCAGAAATCTCGAAGAAAGAATACTTTCCCGTAGCGTAAGGAACTTACGCAATACGAGAGAACCTCTCGTAAGAGAACTAAAAGATAGGGCATCATCAACTATGATGCCTAGATATTTGTACTCTTTTACTAATTCAATCACTGTACCTTGAAAGGTCTGAAGAGATACTAAATTATTTTCAAGTTTTTTTGATTTGGTAAATAACATATACTTGGTTTTATCAGTATTTAGAACAAGTTTTAAACTGTGAAGCCTTAACTGAATAATATTAAAGGCTGACTGAAGCTTCAACCCAGTCTCATATAAAAACGTACCCTGACTACATTGGTCCAAAGTGCAAAACGTAGAGGGGTTACAATAATGGCCCTTGAATTGTATCACTGTTACATTTTTTTTTGCCTATTCTTTTCCTCTTGTTTTGCGTCCAAGTCACGTGACTTTCAAGATTCCGGCCGTGAGAACAAAAAACATGGCGGACATTTCTCTCATTTTAGTGGAAAAAATCAGTATTTTGAGTTAGTTTCTGCATAAAAATAAGTTTTGATTACATTTCTAGCGAGAAATATGTATTTTATTTTCATAATATTCACTCAGTGAATGTACATAATCGCTTGCTTGCTTGTTGTTGCGAAGATTTTTCAGATCTCTCCAGAAAAATGTGAAACTGTAACGTTTTGGTTGCTATGGACGCTGCTATCAACACATGTGAACGTTATCATGATGAAATTATTTATTGGGTTATCATTTTTCCATTATGACATGTTGGAGTATGATTCTCAATTTAATCAGCCATCATAGTTTTGTTTACATTTATTTATTTTTATTTACGCTATTCAGACACAAACAGTAGCCCAACCCCGCCCCTAAACCTGCCCATGTGCGTTATATGATATAAAACACAGAATATTACAGACAACGGGCACACTTTATTGAAAAAGTTCAAGTATTCCAACTGTTCCGAGGTCAAACGATTGATTTGTGTGAAGAAAAGATGCGCCCCGGTGTCACAATGAAGAAGACGCCACAGGCCGGCTGCAAGTTAAACCCATAGATATGTATACGTAGATGCCTCATTCGACCGCTCCAGGCACGTCGACGCGCCGCCATAGAAACAGTCGATAAGGGGGTATCTACGTATACATCTCTATGGGCTTACCCCTCGGCGTCATGAAATCGCGCTGAAGAAGTCTCGTTCAGAACACATCGCGATGTTTGGCATCAGTTCACGTGTCCCACGTGTTGGTGAGTTAATAGTCATAAATTATGTCCTAATGTTTGATATAAAGTATTTTCTGCTTGTTGTTATTGATCAGATTATGTTCAGTCAAGTATTATATCTTTCATCTCCACTCAGGCTTCACATTTCTTTGCTTTCTAAATCAACACACCTTAGGGTGATTAAACACTGTCACGTGACGTGCTATAGACCGTTAAACATATTTCATATTTTTAATATTTAATAATAACTACTAGTGTAGTTCCAACGTGGCATTTGTAGTAGAAGCACAATAAAAACAGCAATGCTTTTACCACAGTATTGGTAGTTTTAATGTGATTTTTGTTGTAAATAGACAGTAAACACAACACTTACCATGCTATAAATGCCTTTTAATGTTAAATCCAAATATTGTAATGTAATAGTACTTTTTACTGTATATAATATATGTATTATATATTATGACTTTTTTTCTCTCTTTCTTTTTTTTACCTGGAAAGAACAAAAGGGCCTTTCGGACTCAGTCAGCCCATTCTTGTTCATGGAGAAGTAACAGAGAAGACCGAAAGCAGCAACAGCAAATATTTGCAATGGTAAGTAAGTGTTGGTTTGAACTCTTTATCAAGCATTTGTGGTTACTTAAACATATTCTTACAAACCGCATGGCTCATTCAGTAAGAACATATTCTCTAAGTCTTAATAATTCACAAGATTTAACAAGTTGTCAAATTCATATGATACTCGTACATAATCCGGCAGCTTTTACTCCGACTCCTGCCATTGGCTACTGCCTCAATTCCTGTACATATTTATCATGATTTTTGTAAATCATTTGCTCCCCTTCTTGGAAAGTAGTCGGATGTCCCACACACTGTCAGAAAGTTTATATTAAGTCCAATGTTTTCTTTAAATTTATTACAAATTGGGCCCTGTCTGTTCATGTAATATTAGATGTCTCTTCAGACCTCATAACCTACCTCTGTTTGCAAGAGTAGAAATGCTCACATGACATCAGATATTCGATTATTTTGTCATAATCAGATCAGTTGTACTGCTGATAACGTCCCGTTTGCATGTAAATCATTTATGTGATCAAAAAAATAAAGAGAATAATCAACATTTTTAAACAAATTCATGTGTGCTATTAAAGATATACTTTCAAAAATGGAAATGCACACATATCAGTGAACTTATTATATAAATGTATTTAACATTATTATGCAACACTTTTTACAGAAAGAAACAGTTATGAAAGAGTTATGCATGAACTCACAACTTGCATGCAATGTAATGAAATTTCCTTTCTTTCTGTCTTGCAGGAATACTTGCAGATTACTTTTTTTTTTTTTTTTTTTAGATCTCTACAATATCAAACTCAACAGTTCTTTTAAGAGCCAACCCTCACAAGAGCTACTAGTGAGTCGCAGCGAATCAGCCCTTCAGGTAAAGTTTCTAGAATATTTTACTATATCAGTATTTACTAATCAAATGCTCCCCTGAATCGTATTGTAACTGTCTTAATTGATATGTTTCAAAAACAATAGTAATTGCACATAGAGTAAGTAAGGCTTTCTTGTTTTACAGCAGAGAAGAAAGACCAGACCTTATATCGAAGGAAGCTAATCGAATAAGTCCTTTGTTTAGGGTGAGGAAGGAACATGGCCATCTTGTGCCCAAAGACGACAGAAAAGTGCGCAAGTCCATTGGTATGTCCTGTATTGAAGCAATGCTGTAATATGTAGTACAGAATTTGATGTTGATTTCTTAAAGAACTATTCATTTCAGCAGTGATCATTCTTTCTACTCTGATAAAATATGCACCATTATTCATGTGTAAATCTTTTTATAAACCCTAAAATGAGCAAATGAGGTTCTGTATCTTGGATTTATCTAAAATGGTAAATATCTGTTTCCCTTTTTGATACAATTATTATTACAATGATTGTCTTTTAGCATAAAGGCTGGAACTGGACTTTTGGCCTTCAATTCTTAAAGTGTGATAAAAAGCATTTAGTTGATATAAACTCCAGGTTTTTCTCTGTTTTGTAGACCATGGATGGTTCTGGGTAGCTTTGGAAGATATTGAGTTGTGGCATATATTAGGAATCAAATAGTAGATGTTCTTTGAATTATGTGAAATATCTGGTTAATTTTTTTATACTTATTTCTTATACTCCACAGATTAAAACACATTGCATTTATGTTTTAAGATGGATAGCAAGAGAAGGCACACACTTCAGAAGATTCTACAGGAAAAGACTAATGTGCAGCCAAGGAGGAATACAAGAGGCAAAAACTCCAGTCTCTGAGAACTATGCATGGCCATGGGTGCTTCATAACAAGCACGGTAAGTCTTGTGCCTCTGTACCTATTTCTTAATTTTTCCATGAAATTTGTATTGCCATATTTTAACAATTTTACAATGTCCAGGCTATCACAAGGGATGCTCTTGAAACAAGTGACAGAAGAGTATGTTGTCTTAAAAGAAATCTAGCATCACTGGCAAAGGCTAAGTAGAGACCATGCCTTTCTAAAATATATTTTTAAGGATCTGCTGTTTAAAAGGTTGCTGTAGATATGGGTAAAATAGTTTTTGTTCAGTACTTGGCTAATATTATGTGCTGCAATATTATATACATAATGCTTCAGTGTGTATTATATAATGTACTGACTGCGGCTTTGTAAATTTAAATCAGGAATGGGCAACTCTGGCCCTTTTGAAATGGAGAGTTTACCTCCAAGCCTAATCGAGCACGCCTGAAAATTTTAACTAAAGTCTTCAGGTTTACTTATAGATAATTATAGGCAGGTGGGTTTGAGGTTGGAGCTAAATCTGCAGGACAATGGATGCTGAGGCCCAGAGTAGCCAACCATTGCTTAAATCATGCAGAATATATGCTAACCTGACTGTACATTAAACTTATTTTGAATTGTGTTTTTGTTTTACTTTTAGACCAGGACTGGAGAATGCCTGACTATGGGATGTTAGAACTTCTTCCTCTGGTTGAGAAAAGGCTACACCACATCAGTGACCACATCATCTGTTTATCAATTATACACTGTAGGGTACAAGTAAGCTAATTGCTTAGAAGAAGAAGAACAAGATAGAACATGGACATGATAGAGGGAAGAGCAAGAAACCAGTCTAGCTGTGATAATGAATCATTATTTTTCAACACAATATCAAATCTGTTTTCTGTATCATAGTTGACTGGATGGGATTCTGTGGCACTCATTTCTGTGGCTTCAGCAGCTGTGAATGGATTAATATGATGTTAATGTATTTTTGAAGACCCATTTTTATTTATCTTGAATCTCATTTGTCTTTATGCTACTGTATCAACTGTATACTGTATCCTCCAATAAAGTGTTGAGTGATAAAGTATGGTGAATATTGTGTATGGTGTTTGGAAAGTAAATACACATTTCACAAGTTTATTTAGGTTATCTAATTAATTACCAAGATTCTTTTACTTGAGACATAAACCTTTTTTATCTGGTTATATTATATTTGGTACAATGCACCAAAAAGTTGCATATACTTGCATGCTGTGACAATTATGCCAGTTTTAAATGCCAGAAATAAAGGACAGGATTACAAACACTTCAAGCTTAACTGAAGATGATCCATGTTGATAAATCTGGTACATCTACTACTGCAATAAAAATTAAAGCATGCACATTACTGATGTCAGGTATGTGAAAATACATGAAATTTTGGCAATGTCTCTTTTGCTATTGGTGCATTGTCCTATATTTAATAATAATAGTGAAGTGTACATATGAATAGTTTTTGTTTACACTGGAAACTGGATAATTGCAAGTTGTTGCGGGTTCATACATTATATTTATTGGTGTTTATCCATAAAAGAAAAAATAAATATTAATAATAATTATATTACAACATTTCTTTCAAATATTTCTGCATTTCATCAGATGGTCTCACAATACCCATCAAAACCTAATACAAGCATGATGTTAGAATAGAAAAGAGAAAATACTCTGATATTTAAATGTGACTCAAAGTTTGTTGTCCATGATGAGGAGAATAGATCTGTGAATGTTGTACTGCCCTTCCGCCCTCAGGGACCCAGTAGAGGCCCCTGGAAGAGCAAAAAAAAGCACATTTCAAATGGCTGTTACTCAAAGTCTGGTTAGCGTATCACAGAGGAAATTGGCAGGACAACTGCTTATGCTATGTTTTCTAAATAATGTTGGGCACAGTTTTCAGACAGATATGGAAAGCTGGCATAAAGGTTTTCTAAAAGTGCTCACAGTAAAATATAAAATTTCAACCTGCCCCTCATATATGTCATAAATGTTTACACAATGAACATATTTAGATATCCAGTTGTCCATTAAAGATGTAATTTACTTAGCATTTATTGTTTCATTATTAAACGTTTTAAACTACATTACCCATACATCTCTGTCATTGTACAAATGCAATGGGAAACATGGCGCTGTAGTTCATTGAAGTGTGCAGGAATTCTTAGGGTTAGGGTTGGGATCTCGGTAAAGGAGTAATTTCTCACAACATAGCGACACTTTATAATTAACTTAACGCATTATTAACGTAATAAAAACATCAAAACATACTTTGTAACGTGAAATGCCGTTTTATATGGGTTAAAAGATAGCCCAATCACAGCGAGTTCTGCAATAAAGTCACAGCCAATGACAACGCAGCAGAACAGAGGCGTCACACTTACTTGTCCATTTATGGTAAATGATGACAGATCTCATCCGGTTTCAACTGAAGGGCTAGATTCCTTAAATATTTACTATTTAGGCTGCTAAATATTTATTTCTTAAATATTTATAAGCTACAACAGCACGGGTAGTTGCAGTTTTTGTAACTAAAGATAATTGCATCTACTAATATACATTTATTGTGTGTGTGTGTGTGTGTATTATATGTGAATAAATAAGAAGTGATTATATATATATATATATATATATATATATATATATATATATATATATATATATATATATATATATATATATATATATATATATATATATATATATATATATATATATATTGAATCACTTCTTTATGCCATTCTTCATCTGAACTGAATTAAAATAAATGTAACAAAAGCATAATGAATGCACACAATTTTATAAGCATATTCCAATATTTAATGTCAAACATTTCAAAGACAAATGTAGTGCCCAAACTACTCCACAACAGTATAAAGAAGATCAGTTATATATATATATATATATATATATATATACACAGAGAGAGAGAGAGAGAGAGAGAGAGAGAGAGAGAGAGAGAGAGAGAAATATATTGAAACATAACTTTTCAAAAAAATAACCATTATGAAGTACAAACCAAGACATGAGGTGCGACTTTATTATCTGAAAATATATTTGTTTCTTCCCTTAAAAAAATAAATAGGCAAAAAAAAATGTACATTCTCAACTTTAATACTATTTCCTTGTGATTATTGTTCACTTTTATTGTAACTAAATGAAAGGCCAATTCAAATAGTTAATGATTATTATAAATGTTAACCATTTTCAGTAAGAAAATTCTTCTATAAAATACATTCATATTACATTTACATTAACAAGGTAGTGATATAATGATACCATAGATGTAGTTATGGTGGACATTTACTATAATGACCACTGTAATAAAAGGTTTAATGAATAATATTGATTTCAAAAGGTATTCACTCTCACTATCTTCATTTGTTCAAACAAACACCCGCTATATACAAATGCAGATATATACATTGGACTATAGCATCATGAAGTCGCTGCATGACTAGAACTAGTGGATGGCAATACATTTGTCCTTTACTAAAACTCCTGATGAGCACTGATGCTTTTTTGATAAAGGCATAGGCAGACATCGAGTACAGTTTATGAATATTGGTTCTGCATATATCGAAGAGATCA
The DNA here is from genome assembly GCA_023566225.1 of Romanogobio albipinnatus. Lineage (NCBI taxonomy): Eukaryota > Metazoa > Chordata > Actinopteri > Cypriniformes > Gobionidae > Romanogobio > Romanogobio albipinnatus. The sequence continues at coordinate 8,288,111 of CM042262.1, read as the reverse complement.
TGAGGAGGAGTGGTACTCCACGTGAAGACTTTGAGAAACTGTGACATAGCAAAGGGTGCACCTCACTGGACATATCCTACGCATGCCCAAACAACAACACCCCAAAACAGTTATGAAGTGGACACCACCAGGAAGACGCAGGAGACAGGGAAGACCAAGGAAGACATGAGACAGATGTTTCGCGAAGACCTGAAGAATGCAGGTGTTCCATGAGAAGATGTGAAGAACGTGGCCAGAGATCGAATATGTTGGAGGACACATGTTGCCCAGTGTGCCCAGGACAGGACATGATGATGATGTTGTCCCTTTACATAACTGTAGGATTTCTTTCTGTAAAAAGTGTTGCATAATTAAATGTTAAATACAGTTCACTGATATGTGTGCATTTCCATTATTGAAAGTATATCTTTAATAGCACATATGAATTTGTTTAAAAATGTTGATTATTCATGATTATTCACTTGATCTTTTGATCACGTAAATGATTTACATGCAAACAGGACATTATCAGCAGTACGCTACGGGGCAGTCGTGGCCTAATGTTTAGAGAGTTGGACTTGCAACCCAAAGGTTGCGGGTTCGAGTCTCAGGTCCGGCAGGAATTGTCGGTGGGGGGAGTGAATACCAGCGCTCTGGGTGTGTGTTCACGGTGTGTGTGTGTGTGTGTTCACTACTGTGTGTGTGCACTTGGATGGGTTAAATGCAGAGCACAAATTCCAAGTATGGGTCACCATATTTGGCCATACGTCACTTCACACTTTTCAGTACAACTGATCTGATTATAGATTATTATGACAAAATAATCGAATATCTGATGTCATGTGAGCATTTCTACTCTTGCAAACAGAGGTAGGTTATGAGGTCTGAAGAGACATCTAATATTACATGAACAGACAGGGCCCAATTTGTAATAAATTTAAAGAAAACATTGGACTTAATATAAACTTTCTGACAGTGTGTGGGACATCCGACTACTTTCCAAGAAGGGGAGCAAATGATTTACAAAAATCATGATAAATATGTACAGGAATTGAGGCAGTAGCCAATGGCAGGAGTCGGAGTAAAAGCTGCCGGATTATGTACGAGTATCATATGAATTTGACAACTTGTTAAATCTTGTGAATTATTAAGACTTAGAGAATATGTTCTTACTGAATGAGCCATGCGGTTTGTAAGAATATGTTTAAGTAACCACAAATGCTTGATAAAGAGTTCAAACCAACACTTACTTACCATTGCAAATATTTGCTGTTGCTGCTTTCGGTCTTCTCTGTTACTTCTCCATGAACAAGAATGGGCTGACTGAGTCCGAAAGGCCCTTTTGTTCTTTCCAGGTAAAAAAAAGAAAGAGAGAAAAAAAGTCATAATATATAATACATATATTATATACAGTAAAAAGTACTATTACATTACAATATTTGGATTTAACATTAAAAGGCATTTATAGCATGGTAAGTGTTGTGTTTACTGTCTATTTACAACAAAAATCACATTAAAACTACCAATACTGTGGTAAAAGCATTGCTGTTTTTATTGTGCTTCTACTACAAATGCCACGTTGGAACTACACTAGTAGTTATTATTAAATATTAAAAATATGAAATATGTTTAACGGTCTATAGCACGTCACGTGACAGTGTTTAATCACCCTAAGGTGTGTTGATTTAGAAAGCAAAGAAATGTGAAGCCTGAGTGGAGATGAAAGATATAATACTTGACTGAACATAATCTGATCAATAACAACAAGCAGAAAATACTTTATATCAAACATTAGGACATAATTTATGACTATTAACTCACCAACACGTGGGACACGTGAACTGATGCCAAACATCGCGATGTGTTCTGAACGAGACTTCTTCAGCGCGATTTCATGACGCCGAGGGGTAAGCCCATAGAGATGTATACGTAGATACCCCCTTATCGACTGTTTCTATGGCGGCGCGTCGACGTGCCTGGAGCGGTCGAATGAGGCATCTACGTATACATATCTATGGGTTTAACTTGCAGCCGGCCTGTGGCGTCTTCTTCATTGTGACACCGGGGCGCATCTTTTCTTCACACAAATCAATCGTTTGACCTCGGAACAGTTGGAATACTTGAACTTTTTCAATAAAGTGTGCCCGTTGTCTGTAATATTCTGTGTTTTATATCATATAACGCACATGGGCAGGTTTAGGGGCGGGGTTGGGCTACTGTTTGTGTCTGAATAGCGTAAATAAAAATAAATAAATGTAAACAAAACTATGATGGCTGATTAAATTGAGAATCATACTCCAACATGTCATAATGGAAAAATGATAACCCAATAAATAATTTCATCATGATAACGTTCACATGTGTTGATAGCAGCGTCCATAGCAACCAAAACGTTACAGTTTCACATTTTTCTGGAGAGATCTGAAAAATCTTCGCAACAACAAGCAAGCAAGCGATTATGTACATTCACTGAGTGAATATTATGAAAATAAAATACATATTTCTCGCTAGAAATGTAATCAAAACTTATTTTTATGCAGAAACTAACTCAAAATACTGATTTTTTCCACTAAAATGAGAGAAATGTCCGCCATGTTTTTTGTTCTCACGGCCGGAATCTTGAAAGTCACGTGACTTGGACGCAAAACAAGAGGAAAAGAATAGGCAAAAAAAAATGTAACAGTGATACAATTCAAGGGCCATTATTGTAACCCCTCTACGTTTTGCACTTTGGACCAATGTAGTCAGGGTACGTTTTTATATGAGACTGGGTTGGAAGCTTAGACAAGGCTTGCTGTCCAGAGGAAGCGCTGCTATACACGACAGAATCATCGGCATAAAAATAAAAGTTGGCATCCTGAATGTCATAATCAAGGCTATTTATATATATGGTGAATAAAAGGGGCCCCAGCACCGATCCTTGGGGAACACCTTTGAAAATCTCCAATGAATCAGATTGTTTACCTTCGGCTTGAACACACTGGGTTCTTCCACTCAGATAATTTTTAAACCAAGGAATAACGAGACTTGATAAACCAACAACCTTCAATCTGTGCAGCAAGATTCCGTGATCCACTGTATCGAAAGCCTTTGATAAATCAATAAAAAGCGAGGCACAAAATTCACCATTATCCATTGACCCTACAATATCATTTAAAACTTTCAAAATAGCCGTTGTAGTACTATGTTTTTTGCGAAACCCAGATTGATTGATAGACAACACCCTGTATGCATTCAAATAGCATGTCAACTGTTCACTAATGAGGCTTTCTAATATCTTTGATAAAACGCAGAGCTTTGAGATTGGTCTGTAATTATTCATTATAGTGGGATCCCCCCCTTTTAATAAAGGAACAACAAATGCTGATTTCCATATTTCTGGAATAACACCGGTATTTAAAGAAAGATTAAAAATATAAGTTAAAGCAGATATAATATAATCTGCGGCTAGTTTCAGATACAAAGGCTCCAAACAATCAGGACCTGAAGATTTGTTTATGTCAAGCAGACATAGTGCTTTATAAACATCAGTTCTCTTAATTTGTTTAAATCTAAACTCTTCCTTTTCTAGATGACTTTCTACAGTAATAAAATCAGAATCAGAGCCTGTAAGATTTAGTGGTTGAAATAGAAACCCAGAGGCAACAAAATGCTTATTAAAGCAATTGAGCATATGTTCTTTATCTGATATGCTAGTGGAATCCATTTTTATACATGATGGAAAGCTAGACTTGTTTTTACTACCTGATATCAGTTTTATATTCTGCCAGAATTTCTTGGGATTATTTGAATTAATAGTGTTTTTTTCAATAAAATAATCAGCCTTAGCTTTTCTAATAGCGACTGTGCATTTATTCCGGAGCTGCCTAAAGCGAATCCAATCGGAGCCAACATCAGATTGTCTAGCTTTTGCCCAAGCCACATCCCGCTCACGAATTTGGACAGAAAGGGCTTCAGAAAACCAGGGATTATCCCTACCTTTAACACGGAATTTTTTAAAAGGTGCAAGCCTGTTGATGATTGATAAGAATCCATTATAAAAGTAATTCCAGGCAGACTCAACATCGGGAATAAGAAAAATCCTATCCCAATCATATCGTGCTACATCAAAAAGAAAGGCTTGTTCATTAAAGTGCCGTGTACATCTTCTAGTGATAATACGTGGTTTATGCTTGGGTAATTTGGTATCTCTGACTACAGCAACGACGCAGTGATCACTAACATCATTAGCAAATACAGAGGCCGAAGAGTACTTATGAGGCAAATTACTGAAAATGAGATCAATTAATGTGGACTTTTTGTAATCCTTCGAGTTGGGTCTAGTAGGTGTCTCAACTAGCTGAAAGAGATTTAAAGAGTCACAAATTGCTTTGAAACAATCAGATACTGACTGTAGCCAGTTCACATTAAAATCACTGAGGAGAACAAGCTCCTTGTAGTTCAAAGAAGTCACCGAGTGCATCAGAGAGGAAATGGCATCAGTACTAGCTGATGGGGGTCTGTAGCAACCAACTACAGTAAGATGTAAAGTCTTGGAAACGATAAGATTTAAAGCTAATAATTCATACTTTTTAACTACTGACTCAGAGAGCAACACAGTAACTTCAAAACTGTCCTTAACATAAATTGCTACCCCCCCTCCCCTTTTTGGTCTATCAGTCCTATAAACGGTATAACCATCAATATCTATGGCATTATCTGAAACTGTTTTTTTAAGCCATGTTTCGGATATCACTATAACATCAGCACTGGTGTTTTTTGCCCAGATAGGCACCAAGTCCAACTTAGGAAACAGGCTTCTCACATTCATATGAATAAAACCTAGTCCTGATCTAGATTTGAAATCAGCAGGAACTTTGAACGTTAGAGAAGTGTCATTAAAAGGACCAGGATTTGGTAATACATTTCCTGATATCAGTAACATAAGAACTATAAAACTCCGACGCCTTACTGTTTCACTTACATTTCCAACAGAAAGATTCAAACAAGTGGAGCAGTTGGGGATTCTGGGCTCCTTATTTGTTTGAGCAGAAACTATGGAATTCTCGTACACAAAGTTTGAAAGTAGTGACTTCAAATGGCAGTCCAAGAGAACGTTGAAGTTTGTACATATACCAATCCCCGTCCGATTTGTCCATTTTAAAGTTGAGAAAATATCGTTATGTAACGAAAAGTCAGAGTCATACCTGTAGCCGATGTTTCCCTGGTAGAGTATCACAACCAGAAATGCCACCAGAGCCGCGCAATTAGATGAAACAAACCGCATAGTCCTTTCGAAGTCAGACTGAGCCGACAACTAAAATAAAATAAAATGTGATGGTTTCTTTGCTGACGTGTAGACTTGTGGTACTCCAACTCTTTTCACAGAGCGCTGCCCGACACCACGATGCAGAAAGAGGGATCCACGCTAACATCAAACCGCGTCCCGCACCGAAAGTCAAACAAAACAAACAGAAAAGGATCAGTGCCAGATCAACAAACAGCGACCGATTTCTCAAAACGCTAGTTTATGGACAAGGCCACAAGCGTTAATGAAATAAGCACTTTCCTTAGTGAAGTAGAGCCTAATACATTTAATCCAGTGGGTCGGCGTCTTCCCTCCGTTTGCAGCACAATCGGCAGATCAGCTGTTCTCTTCCATTGGTGGAGATAAAAAACCACACACGATCAGCAAACAATCCCCGGCTTGTCTTAACATAAGGCGGCGAATTCCATAGGTAAAAGTCGATAAACATAAAACAAATAAAATTATCTTTGACATAAAATTAAGACAAACTAAAACTAAAGCATGCTGCACACAAACGCACACAAACGCGGACATGCTGCCATCTTGGAAAGTGGGCCCTTGTATAGCAATAAACTCCTCCGCTGATTCTGCCATAGTTGTTTTCTGCACGTCAGCTGCGAATGGGTCTCATTATCAACTAGGCTTTATTGTTAGTATCGCAGGAAGGCTTTTTTCCGGTATATCTCAAGCGATAAGATTCCGCAAAACGAAGCCCATCCCTAGTTTGCATCAAGTCAAGTCACCTTCATTTATATAGCGCTTTTTGCAATATAGATTGTTCAAAGCAGCTTTACAGTGGTAATATTAAATCAATGGAAGAGAGATTGTTTCGGCTGTACATCAGCTGTAGAAAAGTTATTTGTTCAATACATGTTCATGCTTCCTGGTCTTGTCATGTGATTCCCTTGCCCTCATGTGATCCTGCCATGTGTACCATTTAAACCACTACAGAATTCTTTTTTGTAGTGTGTTTGGGACATATTCCATTAGGATTTAATGCCCCCACCAATAGCAACACATATCAGTAGAGACCCACAGAGACCACTATAATTCCCATTACAACCAATAAAATTCCCATGAAAACCATTAAATCCAATAGAATTTCTGTAATGGTTTCTAGAGGTTTTTTTTTTAGCAGGGCGGTATCGTGTGTGAAAGCTTTATCTTATTTAGCTTTGTACTTGCATAATGTAGCAGAGGGTTTTTGATGCATGTTTTTATGTAACAATGTTCATATGTTCTCTAATTAATAATAATATATATATATATATTTTTTTTTAATGTGGCAGAGGGTGACACTGAAATAAACTCAATCCATTACACGGTGTTGCCATGGTTTGGCTTCACTTTTATAAGAAATTCAGCCGCCAGGTTTTAAACCTGTCAACACTGGATTGGGCTGTCAAAGCAGTCAGGTGGTTCACTACAGGAGTGAACCAGTGTGTTTGCTTCAGAAGTCATTTTCACGTGACTACCCAGATAGCATTGTGACATTGAGTCAATGTTGAAATTCCATCAGAATCATCAATTTGGTTGAGGTTGAAATGTCAATGCTAAGTAATATTGGATCAATGTTGAAAATTCTATGCTAAAAAAAATTGTGGACCAATGTTGAAAATTCAATGCTAAGTAATATTGGATCAATGTTGATAATTCCATGCTTTTCAGTGTTGAAAAGACAAAACATTGAATCAATGTTGATTTTTGGTCAGCTTAATTCTCCACTGGTGAGGCTTACTCAATCTATCAATCTATGTGTCCCATCATTCAACATGTTAAAGCAAATCCAAATCAATTGGGTACATTTCTGTGAAATGTGAGCACATTCATTATCCTCAAAGGATGAATCTCTACCAACAAGTGTGTGGATTAACAAAGAACTCCTACCACAAATTGAACACAATGGGACAAACCAGTTGATTATTATTAGGCATATTGGTAATATTACTGTTTTAATTATTGTTTTAAAATCTCGTCCATCGTGGAAAACATCTTCAACACCTAAGATGGCGGCGCGTGTACATCGCGAGGCTCAGGTTCTCTCCAGATTCTGCAATTTTGCGGTATTTTTCTTGTTCATCTCGGGTCTGTTCATGCAGAACAGTTGTGCCTTTACAACGTACACCCGCTGTGAGCTTTTGGATATTGGTTTGCAAATTTCCGACATTTTTATGGACAATCTTCGACTCCTTCCTGAGATCGCTAGGACGCCCGAGGCTGTGCACTCTACCCGGCCGGGCGAAGTGCTAGAAGACGGCGCCTTGATCATAAACAAAGGCGGGTGAAGCGCGGAGGACTGCGTGCTAAGCTAATGCTATCACCGCACTGGCTCTCTTTACCCAGCATTTTCCTTGCCAATGTACGATCGATAGTGAACAAAATGGAGGAGATTCGACTCAGCATCACACACAGTAAGAAACTTTTGAACTGTAACATCTTCACGGAAACCTGGTTAAACAGCGGAATACCGGACACCGCTATTGAGCTAGCGGGACGCCACACATTCCGGGCGGATAGAACGTTATATGGCTCCGGTAAGACCAGAGGCGGTGGATTGTGCATTTATATTAACAAAGCTAACAAAGCAAACTCTGCTATTGTTGGGAGTCATTGTTCAGCTAACCTTGAGTTTCTTATGGTTAAATGTAGACCGTTTTATCTACCGCGGGAGTTCACTTCCACCATTATAACTGCAGCCTATATTCCCCCGGATGCTGATGCTAAGCTTGCTATGAAAGAACTTCACGCAGCCATCAGTAAACAACAGACTGATCACCCGGAAGCTGCGTTTATTGTTGCAGGTGACTTTAGTCACTCAAACTTAAAGTCAGTGCTACCCAAGTTTCACCAGCATGTTTCCTGCCACACCAGAGGAAACAAAACATTAGATCATGTTTACACAAACATGGCTGGAGCTAACGTTGCAACACCCCTCCCCCACCTGGGACAGTCAGACCACCTCTCTTTGTTTCTCACCCCGAAATATGCACCCCTCATCAACCGTGTGAAGCCATCAGTGAAGACCATCAAGGTGTGGCCTGCGGGGGCAGATTCCACACTCCAGGAAAGGTTTCTAAACACAGACTGGAGAATGTTTGCTTCTCAAGCCACCAGTGGGGCTCACACGGACATTGACTCCTACACCTCCTCTGTATTGGATCATATCAATACCACCATTGACAGTGTTACAACCAAGAAACAGATCACCACATACCCAAATCAGAAGACTTGGATGAACAGGGAAGTGCGACTCCTGCTGAAGTCACGCAACACTGCCTTCAGATCAGGTGATGCACAAGCCTACTGCACATCCAGAGCAAACCTGAAGAGGGGCATCAAAAAGGCCAAGCACTGCTACAAGCTAAAGATAGAGGGACACTTTTCCAACTTTGACCCTCGGCGCATGTGGCAGGGCATTCAGGCCATCAGTGATTACAAACCCACCCGGTCCAGTTTGTTGACTTCAGCTCAGCATTCAACACTGTCATTCCATCCAAGTTAATAGCCAAACTTGGAGACCTGGGCATCAACACTTCAATGTGTAACTGGATTTTGGACTTCCTAACTGACAGACCCCAGAATGTTCGATCAGGATCCACCTGCTCCACGTCCATCACACTCAACACTGGCGTACCACAGGACTGTGTGCTAAGTCCGTTTCTCTACTCCCTCTTCACCTCCGACTGCAAACCTGTGTATGGATCTAATTCCATCGTCAAGTTTGCTGACGACACTACGTGATTGGTCTCATCAGCAACAACGATGAGACTGCCTACAGGGAAGAGATCCAGCACCTGGCCACATGGTGCGCTGATAATAACCTGCTCCTCAACACCACCAAAACGAAGGAGCTCATCGTTGACTTCAGGAAAGAGTCAAGAGGCACACATGACACCATCCACATCAATGGAATGGCTGTTGAGCATGTCTCCAGTTTCAAGTTCCTGGGGATCCACATCTCGGCGGACCTGTCGTGGACGACCAACACCTCCAGCCTGGTCAAGAAGGCTCACCAGCGCCTCTTCTTCCTGAGGACACTGAGGAAGAATCAGCTCTCCTCGGCTATCCTGGTGAACTTCTACCGCTGCGCTATAGAAAGCATCCTGACCAACTGTGTTGCAGTATGGTATGGGAGCTGCTCTGTTGTGGAGCGCAAGGCACTGCAGCGGGTGGTGAAAACTGCCCAGCGCATCACAGGGACTCCACTACCTGCCATCGAGCACATCCAGAGGAAAAGCTGTCTGCATCGAGCTCGCAGCATCCTCAAGGACTCCTCTCACCCAGCCCACAGACTGTTTTCTCTCCTGCCCTCTGGCAGGCGTTTCAGGATCCTCCGGACCAGGACCAGCAGACTTAAGAACAGTTTTTTCCCCAGAGCTGTCTCTTTGCTGAACTCAAACCCCCGTTGATCCACTTCCCTCATAAACTGCTAACTCTCCTACCTCACATCTGCCTTCACTTTGTTATTTGCACTACCGACTGTTTATTACAGTAATAACTGTTTACTTATGCATTTTGCACCACCATATTTTAACTGGATTATGCTCATTTACACTGCCGACTGTATTTATAGTACCTAATGTTTACATTTGCATTTTGCACCGTACTTCCAATTGCAATATACAACCACTTTCCACTGCACTTCTACACTTTTTTTTTTCCGTATAGCTTCCATAATTTATTGCACTACCTTAATCCACTGCTATTCCTCATCTTGACTAACATATTATTGTATACCTCTAACTGTAAAATTCTGTTTAAAGTTATAGCCATCTGTATATTATATTCATAGTACATATTCACCTGTAAATTCTGTTTATAGTAATAGCCATCCGTATATTTATTCACTGTATATATTCACCTGTAAATTCAGTTCTGTTTATAGTAATAACCATCTCTCTATTTATACATATTTATATATATCGAGTACATATCCATGTCCTGCACTTACGCAACCACTGTATATCCTGCACTTGCTGCTATTGCACTTCTGGTTAGACCTAAACTGCATTTCGTTGCCTTGTACTTGTGTAATGACAATAAAGTTGAATCTAATCTAATCTCCAATCCTCTAGTGTTTTCAGATAGCTAGCACATGCAGAGAGATATATAATGACTGTCACAGAGTCCTTAATTTTTGTGGTTATCCAGTAATATAAATCATAGCCTATTTTAAATTTATAAAATGTTGGCTATTATTATTATTATTTTAAAAATCTTGTATAATTTACATACATTTAATTATTTCTCTAAAGAATACAGGGTTAATAAAGAATTTAGAATATTTCCCCCTCCCGATCAAATGCACCACAATCCAATCCAGTAGGTGGCGGTAATTATGCACCTTCAGATCAAAGTGCGGCATTACAGACTTCAAGGACGAAAAAGACAGAGACAGGACAGCAACAGTGTTTTTTATAGGTAAGTACAAAAAGATTAATACAATTCATCTCAATTTTCATTACGTGTTTTTATTTATCTTTCATTCTTACAACTTGTGTGCTTCTCCTGGGCGAGTCAGAATGAACTGCGACGTTAATAAAGTCACCTGAACGCCCTCACACAACCAACGGCCAGGATATTCTTTAATACATTGAATTTAATTTCAGTTTGTTTTTCACCAAACCATATATTTTTTTTATTAATCTTTATTTCCCGAATCTGTCAGTATGCGGTTCTCCCATTCGGGTTGGCCCTGTCTCCTCGCATCTTTACGAAGGTCATCGAGGCAGCCCTTGTGCCACTCAGGCAGCACGGGGTTCGCATCCTGAACTATCTCACCGACTGGCTGATACTAGGTCACTCTCGAGATCAGGTGTGAGAACACAGGGACATGGTGCTCCGGCAACTCGCCCGTCTGGGCCTTCGGGTCAACTGGGAGAAGAGCAAACTCTGTCCAGTGCAGAGGATCTCTTTTCTCGACTCGGTCGCCATGCATGCTCAGCTTACGAGCAAGCGTGCTCAGTCTCTGCTGACTTGCCTTCGTCAATTCGAGGGCAAGAGTGCGGTTCCACTGAAGTACTTTCAGAGGCTCCTGGGGCATATGGTATCCACGGCGGCGGTCACGCCGCTTGGCTTGCTTCATATGAGACCGCTTAAGCACTGGGTCCGCGATCGAATCCCGAGATGGGCATGGCAACAGGGCACGCTGTGGGTCCCAGTCACTCACGCCTGCCGTCAGACCTTCACCCCGTGGTCGAACCTTCTCCGTGGTCGAACCGTTTTCTACGGGCAGGTGTTCCCTTAGAACGAGGTTCCAGGCATGTTGTTGTCTTAACAGATGCCTCTGCCACGGGCTGGGGTGCCATGTGCAATGGACATGCTGCCGCGGGCTCCTGGAGAGGACCCCAGCGCACATGGCATGTCAATTGCCTCGAGTTGCTGGCCGTACGTCTTGCCCTGCACCGCTTCCGAGCCCTGCTGAAGGACAAGCACGTACTGGTCCGTACAGACAACACAGCGACAGTAGCGTACATCAACCAACAAGGTGGTCTACGCTCCCGCCGGATGTCGCAACTTGCCCGCCATCTCATCCTCTGGAGTCAGAAGCTTCTGAGGTCGCTTTGTGCCATTCACATCCCGGGAGAACTGAATCGTGCAGCCGACGAGCTGTCACTGGTTCAGACGCTGCCGGGGGAATGGCGTCTCAATCCCCAGTCGGTTCAGCTGATTTGGGAACAGTTCGGGGACGCGCAGATAGATCTGTTTGTCTCCCACGACTCTTCCCATTGTCGCTGGTATTACTCCCTGACCGAGGGGACTCTCGGCACGGATGCACTAGCACACAGCTGGCTGTGGCGCCTGCGCAAGTATGCGTTCCCCCCAGTGAGCCTTCTCGCACAGGTCTTGTGCAAGATCAGGGAGGACAAGGAGCAGGTCCTCATGGTCGCCCCGTATTGGCCTGGCCGGATCTGATTCTCGGAACTGGTACTCCTTGCGACAGCCCCTCCCTGGCCTATTCCTCTGAGACAGGATCTTCTGACTATGGCACCCTATGGCACCCGCGTCCCGACCTGTGGAACCTACACGTGTGGGTCCTGGACGGGACGCGGCAGGTTTGAATGCCCTACCACCTCAGGTGGTGGCTACCATCACTTCCGAGGAGTGATGGTAGCCGCCTCGCCCTCCTCAGATGCCCTCTTGGGACCTCGCAGTGGTCTTATCAGCCCTGCAGAGAGCTCCCTTTGAGCATTTGCAATCAGTTGAGCTTAAAATCCTGTCAATGAAGACAGTGCTCCTGGTTGCATTGGCCTCCATCAAGAGGGTAGGGGACCTGCAGGCATTTTCGGTTGACGAAGCGTGCCTGGAATTCGGGCCGGCCGATTCTCACGTGATCCTGAGACCCCGGCCCGGATACGTGCCCAAGGTTCCCACCACTCCCTTCAGGGACCAGGTGGTGAACCTGCAAGCGCTGCCATTGGAGGAGGCAGACCCAGCCTTGGCACTGCTCTGTCCAGTACGCGCCCTTTGCGCTTACGTAGGCCGGACGCAGTGTTTCAGGACCTCAGACCAGCTCTTTGTCTGTTACGGTGGGTGGCAGAAAGGGAAGGCCCGCTCCAAGGAGAGGTTGTCCCACTGGATAGTGGACGCCATTGCCCTGGCTTACCAGGTTCAAGGCATGCCATGCCCCCTTGGGGTGAGAGCTCACTCCACTAGGAGTGTTGCCTCCTCTTGGGCTTTAGCGTGTGGCGCCTCGCTGACAGACATTTGTAGAGCTGCAGGCTGGGCGACACCTATCACATTCGCCAGGTTTTATAACCTCCGAGTGGAGCCTGTGTCCGCTCGTGTACTCGCCCCAGATGGCCAGTAACTGACAGGCTCAGGTGTCATCGCTTGCTGCGCCATTCCACTCCATGGACTGGATACGTGCGCTATTCTACTCAGGTGAGCTTCTCAGCAGGCCCTGAGTTCCTCCAGCACTTATGATGTCGACGCCAAAGTGTTTGCCAGAGTGGTCAGCTTCGTGTTCGGCTAGGTGCCGCTGTGTGCATAGTTCCCACGTTGGGCGACCCCCACATGTGTATCTCCACGGTAAGTCTCTCTGAGCACGTGTCTTCCCTTGGCAAGTCACATTGCCACGCCTGGGGTTTAAAATGTTTTCCACCTGCGGCTGGATACCCCGGTATACTCCATATGCAGTTCCTTGTAAAGGTCATATGTGTATTTGGTAAGTCCCCCCCCCCCTTAGGGTAGGCATTGTGTTGTATTTCTCCACGTGGGATATGCTTCCCAGTGTACCTTGGTATTCCTGTGTTAGTGCAGTCCTTCGTCCATTTACGACAGGGAGCTCACACTACGCAGGGCACTGGAAGACAGCCGAGTGGCGTCACTGACGTTACTCGGAGTGACTAAACAAAAGGGAACGTCTCGGTTACGTATGTAACCCTCATTCCCTGAGAGAGGGAACGGAGATGTAACGTCCCTCAGCCACTTCAGCTGTACCGCTAGAACGGCCGGCCGCTCAGGCATCGGCTCTTCAGCAGGTAACATGATGCGAGATTGCTATGCGATGCCCTTTATACCCACGCGGTTGGGCGGGCTTGCATTATGCAAATTCCGCAGACCCATGGCATTTTCATGCCATTGGCTCGTTTTGTTAGAGCTCAAAGGCGATTGGCTTCTAAGCGAAACCCCCATTCGTCAGTCACTGACGTTACGTCTCCGCTCCCTCTCTCAGGGAACGAGGGTTACATACGTAACCGAGACGTTCTGTAGGCAGCTATATCAAACTGTAGAAAACTGCTGCGCCTCCAGTTCGTGTTGTAAAATGGATAATCTCTTCCAAACCACCGTGTAGCCTATCCAGCTCCTCTTTTATTAATTGAGCTACTTGATTATTAATTTACTGTTTCACTTCCACACTTTATTTGTTTATTTACTATTAAATACAGTATTAATATTAGATAAAACCAGATAGATATTTGAAGATATTTTCACCTTGCTTTTCCATTCATTCCTCCTGTGTCTGCAGGTGCTTTAAAGGGAAAAGTCAAATTCATTAAATAGTCTTGAATTTAAATCAACGTGTTTTAACTGGAATGTAAAGATTTTGATCACATTTCAAGTTTCACTTAATTTGTAGTACATTTGTGATGTATAATTAGTCACATTTCCAAATATTTACTAACATCTTGTTGTTTTAGGTGCATTACAAGTGAATGCTGATAAAAAGGAGGCATCAGAGTGTATCTTTGCTGGGACGGTGTAAAAATGGCTCTGTTACGCCCCTGAAAGGCTTGGGGGCATTGCTCGTGGTGGAAACCCATGAGTTTAGAGTATTCAGAGTATTTCATTTTTTCTTCTACCTTTTTTCTTTCAGTACTCCTGTCCCATTTCTGTCTTTATTGGCGAGTTTCCATTTGTATTTACTTCCATTTTGCAGATGCAGGTTGTCATGTTTTTCACTTTTGTTATTTACATTTACATTTACATTTATGCATTTGGCAGACGCTTTTATCCAAAGCGACTTACATTGCATTCAAGGTACACATTTTACATTTTTTGTCAGTTCTTGCTTTCCCTGGGAATCGAACCCATGACCTTGGCGTTGCTAGCGCCATGCTCTACTGCTTGAGCTACAGGAAAGTTATAAATTCTGATGTAATTGTTTTAAGTCAATGTGAGATTTCCTGTTGAAATTGTGGGGGCATAAATAAATACATTTGCATGTAAACTGAAGGATGTTGTTTACTTTGAGTGACTCATATCAATTGCAGCCTAACATGAAAATTACCTGGCATAGAATCCTGCTGTACATAAAGCAATATTGATTTTATAGTGTTTCTATGTTGATTCAGTGTTAAATAAGTGATTTAATTAAAGTTTAAAAAATATAGATTTTATGGCCATCTTGATCTATTTTTCATCGTTGAAATAACATTATTTCAAGGTGCAAACCTGATGAAAAATCAATGTTAAATATCAACATTGTTTCAATGATAATTTGATTAATGCATTAACATTGATTCAATATTGATTCAGTGTTAAATAAGTGATTTAATTGTAGTTGAAAAAATATTGATTTTAAGCCCATCGTCATCTATTTTTCATCATTGAAATAACATTATTTAGGGTGCAAACCTGATGAAAAATACATTTCAACATTGATTCAATTATATTTTAGTTGATGCATTAACATTGATTCAACGATGATTCAGTGTTGGTCTGCTATCTGGGTAGTGCCGTAATGATATAAGCTCCGAAGCAGTGGTTTATTGCAAGGACCGTTCGAGTTAGAAGCAAGCTTCGGAGCGTCGGTGTCAGACGTAACATCACTCACCATTTACTTTGGGGCAAATTGGCATTGACTGCCCCTCATCGGCTGGGGTGCCCCTCTTGTCCCCCTTCCCTCCCTCACCCCCAGAGGAATCCCATAAAAGCAGTCTGTTCCCCTAAAAATCCGGAATTAGTCATTTGGTAGTTTGTTTTTGTATTTCTGTCGGTAGTGTTTTGCTTCCAATGGACTCAAAAAGGGAGGCTAAAGTTTAGCCTAAACTTTAAGCCCATTCAACTTTGCACAGATTGAAAGCTTCAGCCAACCAGCGGGTATATCATCATATAGAATATTTAGCAGACAGTTTGTCACACTTTACCTCCTATAAAGTATATTTCCCATTATAATCAATTGTCTGCGTTAATACTAGTATCTATAACATACCTCATATTTATGATATTTTATTAAGACCATAATAGTATAAACAATTAAAAAAGGCAATATAGCCTACTATACATATTCTAAATGAGTTGTATCATAGGATACAATGGGGCTAAAGGCTAAGAAAATTTGCTTTTTAATTATGTCTAATTTAATACTTGTTAATAAAGTTTGTACCAGGGCTGTACAGTGCAACATATATGTCGCACCCAAAAAATCGGTCTGTGCGATGAATATATTTACCCTAGTAGCACGCGTGTGATACAGTTTAGCATGTGAGACAGAGCTCGTTAGAGTGAAGGGAGAATTTATTTTGTGCTCGTGTGAGGTTAATCTAGGGCTGCCCGATTGACTGAAATTAAACCAAAATCGAGATTTGTCTTTGTGAAATTATGAAAAATCGCTTAAATTTTTAAATAAATATATGTGCAGATGAAGCGCAGCACTGTTCAGGGCGGATCGATTGGTTCGCAATAAATGCTGCTCTATCTCTGTATGCACTGCATGTGCGATGGAGTCATTGGGTTTTTAAGTTCGAAAAGGGGCACGGTTTGCATGAAAAATTGCCGGCTCGGTGCGCACTGGGGTACCGGACCCGAAACTCTGAAGGAGGTGGCACTCGAACTGTCCCGTGATTTCCCGGGATGATGGTGTTGATGATTTACCTTGGATACGAGTGTATTCGCGCATATGCGTGTAATCAGGGCAACAAATGAACTTCATGCGATGCACATACAGTAAACTCAAGAGTCATTTACTCAGCTGCGCATAATAGCACCAAATTAATAAAAACACAATATATTTACTGCCGTGTGTTTTCTATCATCCGCCGTGCACATTTTTGATGATGTAAGATGAACAACCCAGCTAGCAATTAGGAGCGGGCCGCTTCCGTAAAACCTGTGGCGCTGTCGGCTGAGTCACGGCATCGGCTGAGTTGTGGCAGCCGCAATTGGGCCACGTGATTTTGCCACCTGCAGACAGGCACTTGTTCACTTTTGGCTCATCTACCAATTGGGTAACAGAAACAAAATGCCAGCCAAAATATTTTTCAACCGGCCAACATCAGTTTTAAGATGTCAAAATATTTTTCTACCTGCTATTTTTAAGGTGTGACTTTAGACTATAATCCTGTGTTTACAGGATTGCTAGTCTACATGTACAACGTCTTGTTAACAATATTGAATTCATTTTATTGGCAAACTAAAAATTTTACCAGCACCGGTGACGGCTGTTATTAAACTCTGGGCACTTGGCTCAGACCCTTTTTACCAGTATGAAGCCGATTTCAACAGATTTTTAAAAAATATTTCTTGAGGAATTGATGCCGAGTCCAACAATCGCTAGAAAATTTTTCTATTTTGACTCAATGCTGTTCTTTTTATTATACTTTGTATTCATCAATGAATCAATGAAAAAAAAAAATCACAGGTTTCCAACTGTTTCCAACATTGAAAATAAATCAGCATTTTCTGAAGGATCATCCCATCTAAAAGAATTTTGTTATACGAGAGTGGTGAGCTGAATGACAAGACCGCAGAAGATGTGGTTTCAAAGCAAAATGTAAAAGTACCTGTTTAAGTGAGTTTGTCATTGTGCTGTTTGTTGTTGTGAATAATAGGCTAATGTACCCACTATTCAAGCAACCCGCCCCCAAATTGGTGCTAATTCAATCGAAAGTAAAATGCGCTGTCATTCACGGTGCATGTCCACTGGGGTGTTTTCAGTTCATTTCATTGAAAACACTCACTTTGCTCCACACAGTTATGAATGCCGAGCGGTTGTGCGCATTTTACTTTCGGTTTAGATTTTAGAATTAGAGATTTAAAAGCCCCCGCCGGTGATATTGTCACACATCGATTAATCGTGGGAAAATGTACTCACGTCACGTCCCTAATTGTTACACTAACGTTACCGATCAAAAGTTTTGGGACATTACTATTAGTATTGTTTTTGAAATAGTCTCTTCTGCTCATCAAGTCTGTATTTATTTGATAAAAAATACAGTCATATTGTGAAATATTATTACAATTTAATTATCACAATAATGTTTTTATGTTTATATACTTTAAAATGTAGGCTAATTTATTCCTGTGATCAAAGCTGAATTTTCAGCATCATTACTCCTGCCACATGATCCTTCAGAAATCATTTTAAAATGCTGCTTTATCATCAATGTTGGAAATAGTTGTGCTGCTTAAAGGGTAACTAAACCCTTTTAACTTATTTTCCTGATTAACAACTAAAGCTCATTAGTCGACCATTAACCGTTAATATTAGAATGTTATTATATTAAGATTGTTCTGCTTAGAATAACAGAACATGAGGATACACACAGTCACATCAGACACCTGCAGCACTTATGTGAAAAACAGAATAAAATTAACGATATAAAGAAATAAAATAATAGGTCTACATGAAATATATTTCACTGAAATAACTAACATAAGAAAAAACTGTGATGCTCGTTTTTGTAATACTCTAACACATTGTATGTTTTCTTTATATCTTTATTTGATTAAATCTAACTGATCGGGCATACAGGAACCTCACACAAACAACATATCAGTTCTAGTGTTGTAAACTTGACATTTCAGCCATTCATCCTCAAAATAAAATGCAGTCAACCAAACATAAAAGTTACACTGCTCAAATTAAATGGTCCGCTGTAAAAATCAGCGTGCCCAGCACCCAAATAAATACATTTTTAAAAAGCCAATATTTAAAAGACTAACTATTATGTGAACAATTTTTTAGGATAATTAATGTATAAATTATTCCAGGTACATTAATCATACAAGGATGGACTATTCTAGAATATCATGCACTTTCCTAACTAATCCTAAACAAACTTTTCTTCATGCAATAATAAAACAGGTTTTGTTCTTTGTGCTCTTCTTTGTTCTTTTTCTCTAGCTTCTTGTCTCATGTCATCAATAGTGATTTAAAGCTCAGTCTATTAATCTTACAACATTGTCTAACACACCTGCATGACAAACTTAACACTCAAAAAAAAGAGAAAACATCAAGAACTTTAATAAAGCATAAGAAAAGCATTTGATCATAGCAAGCCTATACATTTACCCGCTCATAGACCCTGCCCTTGAAGAAATCAGGACAGAAGTGGTCAAAAGTGGAAAAGAGACCGATTTAAACACCAGGTGTAAACTGAGATCGCCAAAACACATCTTAATACCAGGTGTAAACATGCCCTTAGATTAAATCAAAACTCCTCGTTTTCGACATTTCTAATGACCGTCGCCAAAGCAGCTCCATAATAACCTTACCATGACAATCAGAGTCCCGGGGGCCCAACGCCGATAAAGACTATAAGTTAATAAGAGTTTGACAATCGTAACAGAACATGAAGTTACCATTGGGCAAAACAGCGCCAAGAGCAGACCTAGAGCTGAACAGGTACAAATTGCACATAGCCCAAAGCCCAAACACGCTGACACCATAATATATATCATAAATACAAAAGGAATAAACTGTGAATCACTTGTGATGAAGAATCCAGGGTGAAGTCTTGTATAAGTATCTGATACAGGCCACATTTAAAGGTCACGTGAACAGCCTCACCCAAAAAAGACAACAAAAACATTTGAGCGGAACATCAGATTCAGCTGCAATGTTAATATAGCTCTAATTTCACACAGATGAATATTATCTGGTGCCATTATCTGGAACTTCTCTCTGGTGTGATCCCAATTTGATGACCTCAATAACAGGTCTCATGTGAATCCTCATGTGGCCCTTAAGGTTATCTTTATATCTGAAACTTTTTCCACACTGTTCACACACGAATGGCTTCTCTCCAGTGTGAATTCTCATGTGACAATTAAGGGTTAATTTACGTCTGAAACTCTTTCCACACTGATCACATGTGAATGGATTTTCACCAGTGTGAATATTCATGTGTTCCCTAAGGCTTTGTTCCCATCTGAAGCCATTCCCGCACAGAGTGCAGGTGTAAGTCGTCTTTCTGTTGTGAACTCTCATGTGGACTTTAAGGTTTCCTTTATGTCTGATACTCTTTCCACACTGAGGGCAGGTGAAAGGACTCACTCCATTGTGAATTCTCATGTGGACTTCAAGGTTTCCTTTTAGAGTGAAACCCCTGCCACACTGTTGGCAGGTGAAAAGGCTTTCTCCAGTGTGAAATCTCATGTGCCTTTTGAGGCTTTCTTTTCGGTTGAAATTCTTTCCACACTCTTGGCAGGTGTAAGGCTTCTCTCCAGTGTGAATTCTCATGTGGACTATAAGGCTTCCTGTTTGAGTGAAACTCTTTCCACACTGTTGGCAGGGGAAATTACTTTTTGTTTCTGTCTTTTGAGCTCTTTCTTGTGATGAAGTCTGTGTCGATCTTTCTCTAGTAATGAAATCATGATGTTTATCATAATGGCCTTTCTCTTCTTCCCTTTTAACAAGGTCATGACTTGCCTCTTTCAGTGCCATCAGATTTAGGGGTGGAAAAAAACCAGACATAAAACAAGTTAAGACATTTAAAGCATCAAAACCAACAACATGTATGTTATATACACTATCTATGGATCAGAGGTGGGCAGCTTTGGTCCTGGAGGGCCACTGTCTAGCAATGTTAAGTTTCATCCCTAATCAAAGTCTGTAATCGTCAAGCAGTCCTGAAGAGTCATTGGAAATGCTCCCGACCACTAGGGGGCTCTCGGAGAGCGGTAAAGTTAGTTTTCCTTGCCATTGTTCTATAGATTCGCCAGTCTTACAAATATATAAACACTACGATCAGTTTTAAGTGTGCAATTGCATATCGACAAATTCAAAATCACGGCGGATGATGCCTAAGGGAACGTCTGCTAATTCCACCAAGTGTTTTAAACGTATAATTTGTATTAATTAAAATTACTTTTAACATTTAAAAACAGACATGTTAAAATTCCACAGCTTGATTGTATTGGTAAAACTGACTTAGTAATGCACAACACAACATTGGAATTTGAAAAATTGGAATTAAAAAAGTAATTTTAATTAATTAACCAACCTGTTTGTTCCTCAGTTTCTTCAAGTTTCACTCTGAATGTTTCTTCAATCCTAATGTCTTCACTCTCCTCTTTAATAAACGCCATCGCTGTTTGTTCCTCAGTTTCTTCAAGTTTCACTCTGAATGTTTCTTCAATCCTAATGTCTTCACTCTCCTCTTTAATAAACGCCATCGCTGTTTGGTCTTCAGTTTCTTCAAGTTTCACTCTGAATGTTTCTTCAATCCTAATGTCTTCACTCTCCTCTTTAATAAACGCCATCGCTGTTTGGTCTTCAGTTTCTTCAAGTTTCACTCTGAATGTTTCTTCAATCCTAATGTCTTCACTCTCCTCTTTAATGAACTCCATCTCTATAATAGTATCACGTGGATCTCAGTTGCTTCTCTAGGCGTTTTTCAGTGTGTTGTCCTGTTTAAGATGAGAATAATTAACAGAAAAACACATCAAACTAAATCTCTGAGTGTCTCAATCAGCTCTAGTGGAGTAGTTCAGTCACTGGTAAGAGAGTCAGAGAGAGTTAATTAACTTAAATCATCTGATTAGACTAAAAGAAAGACAAAAAGACTACAGCTTTCCGTCGGAAGTTATTTTAGTCCATAAAGTTTTAAATATGGATATTTTTCTTTCACAAACGCTCCCCTCTGCTTCAGAAGACATTTATTAACCCTATTATTAATACTTGCGATTGCATTTTTATTAAATGTCCTGTAAGGAATGTAGCCAAAATCAATGTGGAATTGAAAATGCAATCTGAGCCGATCAGGTCCCCACCCCGTCAATCATTGGAAACATGGCAGCGGCAGCCCAGCTATTTAGAGTGTTCCTGAAGATTATGCGCGTCTGTCAGTGATAGAACCAGTACGTTATTACAACCATATATATTTATGGTTAGAAGGTGTCGCAGAGAACACGCCTGGCGCTCGTGCACCTTGTCAAGAGCACGGTTGTGTGTCTGCTGAAGTGTGGAAACAGTGAGCGGTGCTTTACAACAAGTTTTTTTTTTTCTCTCTTTTTACCATTCTGATTGTTTAAAAAAAAAAGGGGTCATGAATTGAGAAATCAACTTTCCCTTGATATATAAAAGGTCATGGTAATATACGAGCATGCAGCATTACGTTGTCAATTCGTAAGTCATGAAATAAAATTACCATTAAATCACGTAACTGGTTCGATGTGTGTTAGCTGGGAAGACATGCAGGTATGATGTTCATTCTGATCATCAGGAGCAGTTTATATGATTCATTAACAGTTCATGATGTATTGTGTATTCCATGGTAACTATTGTTTTCATAACCCCAAAATGCCACTTTATTTTCACTTTATGTTATTTTGTTTATTGTAAAATGATGTGGTGGCTACTTTATTGTATTAACAAACAATGCTATTTAATAGCTTTTAGTCATTGATACAAAATGTGTTTGTTAAGTAGGCTAAAGTGTAGGGGTTTAACGATATTCAAACCGAATCGAAAAACCGCGATCCTCTCATGTCGAACCGAACGTGCCCCGCCCCCTGCTACCCCAGCCCAGCTCTCACTTCACCTTATGCCACAAATAGGTGCATGTCACGTGACTTGGGTGATCGCTCAAGCTCAGTGCCGCCGCTCCCACCACGTGCATTACGCGCTGTAGGGCACCAAGTGCTGTAGGGGTGTAACGGTACACGTATTCGTACCGAACCGTTTCGGTACAGGGCTCTCGGTTCGGTGAGCGTGTGTACCGAACGGTTTTGAATGCAATCTTTAACAGTTAACAGTCGGCTTGTTTTAAGCGTGGAACACACTTCAATCCTAGTTCCCACTCAAACATAATGAGTATTCAGTCCATTTAATCACGAAATGCAAACGATAAATGCCGTTTTGATGCTCTTTAATGTGACGACTGATCACTGTAGCATAGGCGCGTGCATAGGATGCACCAATTCAAGCGGCCGCGACACGTGAACGCGATCTCTTCCAGAAGAATAAACATGAATTAATATCTTAATGTATGTTGAGGATAACACTTACTGAAACATATCATATGTCGTGTAATCACTCAATCAGTTTTTCAATCGCGGAAAGACGTCAAACAGCTTGTAAACAATGTCACGTAGCATCATTTACCTCAGTCAGAAGTCATTCAGTCCACAGCTGTTAATTCACTAGAGAAATCAACTCTTTCACTAAATACATGCACTATATTAGCCTATATATATTAGAGCCCGACCGATAAAGGATTTTTAAGGCCGATACCGATACAAATATTTGGTGATTTAAAAATCCGATATTCCGATATATCAGCCGATATGTATTAAAAAAAATTAAAAAATAAAATAACATAGTTATTTGTAGTTATTCATGATCCCTCAGCCTCTCTAAAATAATATGATAATGCAGTTTAAAAATAAACTTGTTTGTTTTATTGTCACAACAGAACAGATGAACATAAAATTATATTAAAGTTCTGATAAATAAAATTTATAAAAATACACACTTAAGATATGAAACAAAGTTGTTTGGACGAAAACACAATAACAAAAACAGAACAAAAAAATCAAAGTTACCAGTATTAACAGACGTGGTAAGCTTCATAAATATAACTTTGAGCAAGACTGGAAAAAAATATTCAGTTAATTTCTGATAAATAACAACAACAGCAAAATATAAACTATATACAGTATAAATATGAGCTACCTTATAATTACAATGTCAACTTGCTTATCCCTTTACATGCACTCTTTTAATTCTATCCATCAAACAAACCATTTTCAATCATCATTTGCTGCCTGCCTTCTAAAAATCTACTACTGATGATGCAAGAAATCCATTATTTGTTAATGCGGCGTCTGAACGAAGTCAGCAACGCGCTTTCGTTCACTCTTCACGAGCCTAACTTACGATTTACAATGCAGGGACTGGTACTACAAATATACTAGTTATAAATACAGTAATCATTACTTTATTTAGGCAGAATAAGTTTGTTGTGATTTCCAAGGCGCATAATGTTAGCGGTCTCCCACTGATAGCCATGGCATTAGCTAGCTTTGTGGTTAGCGTCTATGGTAAGTCATAATTTAGAAATGGACTACAAAATATTGTATACTTTTTCAAAATAACGGGCAGGAGACAGATGATACGTCTCATGCTGTCAAACTGTCACGCTATTAAAGAAATACATCTTATTCAGTCACTTTGGCCGAGTTAAACTGACAGTCAGTCAACTAAGTTATACTGTAACAACCTGTAACAACCTAACGTAAGCTAATTCTGTTTCACTCTTGGCTTGCATGTAACAGCAAAACTGGACTTGGCAGTCACCAATGTTGTCATGCTTATTTGAGTTAAGAGAACTGATTGGGATGTTCTTTTCAATGTTATTCAAGCAATGTATGTCTCGTTGCCAACTTAAGGCCCTTTCACACTGAACGCGATTTTGACGCGCGAATAATTCGCGCGATGGTTTTATTTTTCGATCAGCTGTATGTGCAATGGGTGCTTCCACACCAAACGCGAATGTGCTGCGGCGAAAAAACGACATTTTTTTTTTTCGCTTCAATGTCGATTTTTTTTTACTTTCGCGGAGACGGAAAGGGCTTCAACCAATCACAAACACGGAAAGTCGGTACTGTGGCACTTAAATGTTTACATTGTGACTCAATTGACCCTTCGTATGTCAACATATGTCAACATTTGGACATGACAATCAGTGATTTGACAGCTCACCTTAAGCAGACTGCCAGACGCTGCTCCGGATCGATTGGTTCCCTGAAGTTTGTGGTTTGTCTCGTCAGTTGTGGTGCCACTGACTGGAGGAGCTCCTCAAATTGTCCCACGGACATCCGAAAGTAAGTGCGGAATCGGCCATGATAAAGTTTTAGCTCCTGTACAAGATTGCCATACTCCCCTTCAGACTCAGTGGGTGCACCCAAAACCTTCTATTTGGTCTTTTAAAGGGGGGGTGAAATGCTGTTTCATGCATACTGATCTTTTTGCACTGTTAAAGACTTGGATTCCCATGCTAAACATGGACACAGTTTCAAAAGCTAAGGTGGACGTTTGTTGGGAGTATTTCTTTGCCAAAATTAGTACTTCCTGTTAGTCATAAGTTTCGGAAAGTTTTTTTCGATCATGGGTCCGCTTGACGTCAACAGGGCGGAATTTCCTTGTATGGGCCGTACGGACAATTCTACCGGAAGAGCGCGCGCGCGCGCGAGAGAGAGAGAGAGAGAGAGAGAGAGAGAGAGAGAGAGAGAGAGAGAGAGAGCGAGAGCGTGAAAGCAATAGGCTACGCCCATCAAAGCGCTGGCTCGTAGCCAAATAACCCCGCGTTAAGGCAAAAGTGGATGGAATTTGCTTTTCCGGATTTTCAAATCGCCTAATACATACTGAAGGATGGAGCGGTCCCAACGATAAAGGTCTCAACGTTGGAACCGCAGGCAGTGAGTAAGACTGCTTCAAATGTCTGTTTTTGCCTATGCCCATCAAGTAACGTTAGCCCAAACATGACCACGTATTGATCAATGGAGCATGCGATGTATAGTGTGTACATTTGTTTAGCTGGCCACTATATGTGTATGTTTGTGTATTGTAAAAGCACTCCAAACAACAATACACAAAGAATGGGGAAATATGTTGAACTAAATAAGCGTGCTTCTTCATTCAAATGCGCTACTATTCCATGTCTTTCTATGTAAACACTAGCCTGACGCGCAAAACCAGTCCGCTTACTACAAATCATGTCTACACAAACCACGCGTAAACACACACACACACACACACACACACACACACACACACACACACACACACACACACACACACACACACACACACACACACACAATATAATTAAAGTATAAATGTGTAAATAACACAAGCCGCTAAGCATATTATATAGTTAGTGTAACTTATACCACATAGAGATGTCCTGCTCTAGTCGTTTTTGCTGCTGCTCCTGTTCAACTTCAGCCTCTGGGTCTGATTCCGGATCATAGATGTATGGCTGTATCTGATTAAAAGCCATTTTTTATGTTGAATAAAGATATTTCCCGCTTTTAGGGATGACGCAGCTTTCAGACGCACTCAACACAGTAACAGCGGCGCGCGCTCGACATTCTTTAGCTCCGCCCACACGATACGCCCCCAGCCGCACGGCTTTTTTCGGAAAGACTCGGAACAGCGCATCTTCCTTTTATAATTATAATAAAAATAAAGACTTTTCAGAGATATGCAGGATGCAATGCTACTCTATAGGTACTCAAGATTGACATGAGACTGACTGAAACTGAGTGTGTCCCCCCCCCTTTAAATAAAATGAAAAGTTCGTCTTCACTGGATGATGAAGTGTCCATGTTTACTGTCGCCGCGAATGTTTTGGAATGTTGGAGCTCTGAAACGTCACAGACATCGCAAACTCGCGTCGCGGCTGATGTGAATGGTTTTGACGCGAACTATTCGCACGCGAAAAATTCGCTTTTCCGCCTCGCTTTTTCGTTTACGCGTTCAGTGTGAAAGGGCCTTTACATGCACAGCTCCGTTGTTGTGAATGTTCGTGGCGGCAGCATGACTCAGCATGAATCAGCTGGTGTTGCTGTATGGCACGTTGTAGAGGGCCCTCTGGTGGACAAACTATGAAACGCCAACACTCATAATGTGGTTGAGCGGTGTTTCGTCCGTTTTTAATATTTTTTAAAATATTCATTTATCGGCCATCATAAATGCCGATACCGATAGTTTGGAAAATGCCTAATATCGGCCCGCCGATATATCGGTCGGGCTCTAATATATATATATATATATATATATATATATATATATATATATATATATATATATATATATATATATATATAAATTCTTCTTAACCTGTTAGTAGAATAGTAGAGTCTTTTAAAAATTAATTATTTAATGCTATGTTTAGATAAATCTGTCATGAAAATGACAAGTCACTAAGATTATATTTCAACAACGCAAAAACTGCCTTATGTGAAGTTTACATGTTTGCACACAATGTGTTATTTGAGTGTTGATTATCCTATAATTAAACATGAATATCAGCTGAATGGCTTAGAGTTTGGGCTCTGTTGTTAACCTTTAATATTATAGTAATAATGTGCAAGTAAGGGCTCCCTACATAGTTTACAGCATTATATTTAAGAAACTTTTAGTTATAATTTAATTCATTTAAGGACAGACACAATTTTTTCAGTAAACCACTGTTTAATGAAAAATAAATGGACTGCATTTATGGACTGCATTTATATAGCGCTTTTAACAGACCAATGGCCATCCAAAGCGCTTTACACATTGCCTCACATTCACCCATTCACACACCGACGGCGGTGTCAGCCATGCAAGGCGCCATCCAGCCCGTCGGGAGCAGCTGGGGTTAGGTGTCTTGCTCATGGACACCTCGACACTTGGTCAGGTGGAACCGGGGATCGAACCACCAACCTTCCGGTTTGTAGACAACCTACATGAACCACTGAGCCACTGCCACCCCATAAAATAAAAAGCCATTTCTTAAAACTGCTGTACCGAACCGTGACTTCAAAACCAAGGTACGTACCGAACCATCAGTTTTGTGTACCGTTACACCCCTAAAGTGCTGAGGGGGCACCATAAGAAGACCCATTGTTCTGAGTGGGTCACAGAGTGCCTGAGAAAAACGTGTTGTCCCGATTCAGTATCTGCGGTCAGATTAGGGCTGTAATGATTTGACCTAAAATCAAAATCTCCATTATTTGAACATTTTACTTCGATTACGATTAATGAACTATTATTTCGCTTCTTTTTTTTTGCTTTCCTTTTTTTTTTGCCCTCATAGTTCACTGATAAGGTTTGTACTGTAAATATATTCAACTATTAAAGTTGGGATTTTTTTTTATAATGAAAGTGCATTTCGTTTTGATTTTAAAATACTTGAAGGAAACAGTTTCAGCAGTTATTGTCTATGGGTCATAACATTTCTTACAGATTTCTGTTTGTTATAACGGTTACATCAGACACAGATAAATTAGCACAGTAGGCCTACATTACATTTATTTGAATGCATTAATGAGAGTGATTGTGTGCGTCACAGCTTCAGGCTTTCTCACGCTGTCTGTCAAATCAAATCAATCAAATCAAATCACTTTATTGCCACACAGCTATATGCACAAGTGCAACAGCAGGTGAAATTCTTGGTGCAGTTCCGAGCAACATAGCAGTCATGACATGACATGTACAACATTTAAAGCAGCATCAGATTGCACATCTGATGCGCCCACAATTACTCACAGCACAGTATACACTACAATAAACAATAAATAATTTACACAATGTGAGTGTAGTTCTCACAGCTTTAACCAATATACACATACCTACAATATACATATACTTTAAACAATATACACTAAACATACATTAAACAGTATACATTAAGCTATAATAATAATAATAATATACAATGTACAGTATACATTATTATTCACAGTAGAGATCCAATTATGTACAATAGGTGCTATATGATAAATGATAAATAATAAATGATACATAAATGTGTATATAATGTGTGCGTGTATCTACAGTGGGTTGTGCGGAGTGATATTCTGTCCAGTGTGTGTTATGATCCTGATGGATCAGGAGTTAAGTAGTCTGATTGCTTGTGGGAAGAAGCTGTTCTGGAGTCGGCTGGTGCGTGTTCTAATGCTGCGGTACGGTCTGCCTGATGGGAGCAGTGAGAGCAGCCCATGGTTCGGGTGGCTAGAGTCTCTGATGATCCTCTGAGCTCTCTTCACACACCGCCTGGCGTAAATGTCCTGGAGGGAGGGAAGCTCACCTCCGATGATGCAGCTGGCCGTGCACACTACCCTTTGCAGGGCCTTGCGGCTGCGGGCGGTACTGTTGCCGTACCAGGTGGTGATGCAGCCAGTCAGCAGGCTCTCGATGGTGCAGGTGTAGAAGCGTGTGAGGATGTGGCGGTTCATTCCAAACCTCCTCAGCCGTCGCAGGAAGAAAAGGCGCTGATGAGCCTTCTTCACAACGGCCTCAGTGTGGACGGACCATGAGAGTTCCTCTGTGATGTGGACACCGAGGAACTTGAAGCTGCTGACTCTCTCCACCGGTGCTCCATCGATGGTGATGGGGCGGTGTTCTCTCTCATTCCTCCTGAAGTCGACCACCAGCTCCTTGGTCTTGCTGACGTTGAGGGAGAGGTTGTGCTCCTGACACCACCGTGTCAGAGTGTGCACCTCCTCTCTGTAGGCTGTTTCATCATTGTCAGTGATGAGACCTACCACCGTCGTATGTAGGGTTGGGCATCGAGAACCGGTTCCAACTTGGAACCGTTTAAAAAATAACGATGCCATTGGAATCGTTTAGAAATTTTGTTTTCGATTCCGATCATCGGTTCCAAACGCGCAAGTTTTCGGAAGTGCTTGCCGCGCCCGTTTGTTCTGTTGCAGCCATGGAGCACGGTAAGCGTCGCTCAAAAGTGTGGTTTTATTTCACTTTTTTTAAAAAGCCTGGGTCGGCACAGTGCAACACATATGACAAACTTATTTCTTGCACGGGAGGATGCACTACAAATATGAGTGTAGCGTATTGGAAATGCTGCGCAGGTCTGTCCTCCTCGGGCAACCCTGCGCTAACCAACGTTATTAAAGGGATAGTTCACCCTGAAATGAAAATAAAGCCTTCTTTTACTTACCCTGATGTTGTCCCAGTGCCCTATGTCCTATGACATTTAAAATACTGTTCCTGCACGCGCTCCTATGGCAGTGAATGGCGATCAGCTAAAACATTACACAAAACAAACAAATGTATCACGCAACGATACAGGGAGACGCGCGCCATATGGAAAGTGTTCAGGGGCACACTATAAGGTTTTGCCAGAAAGAAACCGTATTATTCAGTCAAAACACTGAGCTCGGCCGTTATTCTGAGCGCGCTCCTCTGTGTGCACTATGAGCCGTCAGCAGCCGCCAGCGCTCATGCCTACTATAATAACTCGCACTGTTGTCATTGCACCCACGATAAGCACACACACACACACATAACCATTTTGAGAAATCAAGCTCAATAGAAAAAAAACGCAATTCTCGTCTTTTCTATAACGTATATGATAAGAAATAATACTAATAATATAACCTCCTTAAGTGAATATTGTGTACCGGTTGTCATGATAATATTGCACGAGGCTACTGCGGCTTAGAGTGCGCACACAGGAACACGCGCATTTGAACAAGAGCTGGGTGAGTAAAAGATGGCTTCATTTTCATTTCAGGGTGAACTAATTATCCCACCTCGTCATAATCAGGTAAGTGATTGTAGTGTAACAAAGCCCTTGACCAAATTGCGAATTGTGGTGAACAACAACGTTACTGAAATTATTTTTCCCCCTCCTAGATAAATGTAGCTATACGCAAATTGCCCACGCTAGTAGCAGTCCTAATATGACTGCTGTTAATGCTATTGTTAAACAATGTTTGTCACACTCGGTGTGAAACTCCATTCACCTTTGCAGCAAAGCAAGTGAAAATGCCAGCGGAGAAAGTCCCAAAACTAAAACTCATTATTGAATCAAAATACAATTTTCCTCTGTGAAATGAGCCTGTGACATGTTGTGACTCCACCCCTCAAAGAATCGGAATCGAGAATCGAAAAGAACCGGAATCGAAACTAAGAATTGGAATCGGAATCAGAATCGTTCAAATCAAAACGATGTCCCAACCCTAGTCGTATCGTCAGCAAACTTGATGATGGTGTTGGAGCTGTGGGTAGCCACACAGTCTTGTGTGTACAGGGAGTACAGGAGTGGGCTGAGAACACAACCCTGAGGGGCTCCAGTGTTGAGAGTCAGTGATGAGGAGATGTTACTGCCCATTCTGACCACCTGGCGTCTGTTTGACAGGAAGTCCAGGATCCAGCTGCATAACAGGCTGTTTAAGCCTAGAGCCCGGAGTTTCATTTCAAGTATGGAGGGCACAATGGTGTTGAATGCTGAGCTGTAGTCCACAAACAGCATTCTCACATATGTGTTCCTCTTTTCCAGGTGGGAGAGAGCAGTGTGTATTGTAGATGAAATGGCATCATCAGTGGAGCGGTTTGTGCGGTATGCAAACTGTAGTGGGTCCAGTGAGGGGGGGAGAACAGAGCAGATGTGGTTTCTGACTAGTCTCTCAAAGCATTTGCTGATGATGGGGGTCAGAGCAACAGGACGCCAGTCGTTTAAGCAGGTGGTTTTTGACTGCTTAGGTACAGGCACAATGGTGGACGTTTTGAAGCATGTGGGGACCACAGACAGGGAGAGGGACAGGTTAAAAATGTCCGTGAAAACTCCAGCCAGTTGGTGCGCGCACGCTCTGATCACACGGCCGGGAATGCCGTCTGGACCCGCAGCTTTACGGACGTTCACCCGCCGGAAGGATCGGGTTACATCCGCGACAGATACGGAGAGTGCACTAACCTCTGTATCTTCAGCCGCGAGCTCTCTCTCCGCGAGGGCGGTGTTAGTTCCCTCAAAGCGAGCATAGAAGGTGTTGAGCTCGTCCGGGAGAGAGGCAGCGGTGTTCACGGTGGAGTTTGTGTTCCCTTTATAGTCCGTGATGGTGTTAATTCCCCTCCACATGCTTCTAGAGTCGGTGGTGTTGAACTGTCCTTCAATCTTGTCCCTGTACTGCCGTTTTGCTGCTCTGATGGTTTTCCGAAGGGCATAACTTGCTTGTTTATGCTCCTCCGCATTACCGGAGTTAAAAGTGGAGGACCGCGCATTGAGTGCCGCGCGAACATCCCCGTTTAGCCACGGCTTCTGGTTAGGGTACAGCCGAATTGTTTTGGTCGGAACAACGTCATCTACGCACTTCCTGATGAAACACGTTACGCTATCAGCGTAGACCTCGATGTCGTCATCAGAGGCCGACCGGAACATCTCCCAGTCCGCGTGATCAAAACAGTCCTGTAGCATAGAATCTGATTGGTCCGACCAGCACTGGTTGGTTCTGAGGGCGGGTGCTTCCTGTTTGAGTCTTTGCCTATATGCGGGCAAAAGGAGGATGGACGCGTGAACTGATTTGCCAAATGGTGGGCGTGGGAGTGATTTGTATCCATCCTTGAAGGGAGAGTGATCTAAGACGCGGTTCCCTCGCGTGTTGAAGCTAACATGTTGGTGGTATTTGGGTGCGATGCGCTTGAAGTTGGCTTTGTTAAAGTCTCCGGTCACAATAAACGCAGCCTCAGGATGCGCGGTTTCCTGCTCACACACTGTCCTATACAGTTCCTTTAGTGCCCGGTCTGTGTCGGCTTGCGGGGGAATATACTAGGGCTGCAACGACGCGTCGACGTCGTCGATGACGTCGACTACGAAAATACGTCGACGTGCGTGAAATGCGTCGACGCGTCGGCGGCACATTATTTACGTTCTAGAATGGAACAGAAGATCTAGAATAATTGCAGCTTCTGCTCCCGGGCATAGTGAAAATGATCATTTATCATATAAAGCCAGACCGCGACATTCAAAAGTGTGGGAGTACTTTAAACAGAAGCCGAATAAAACTGTGCTTTGTTCGCTCTGTAACGCCGGTTTCACACTGCACGCGGTGGCAGAGCAGAAGCTGTGCGCGTGGAGAGCGGGAGCTTTCACACTGCCAGTCAGTGTTGCCAAGTCCGCTTTTTTTCCGCGGAATTGGGCTACTTCTGCACTGTTGCCGCGGGCTGTGTCTCATGTCCGCGGGTTGAAGCAAAAACACACACATATTTAACCCCCCGAACGCGATGTTTACCAGAGAACCTCCCCGAAACGCGATTGGGCTTGTTTTGGGCTAGTTTTGAGTAACGAATGGGTGGGTTTTGTTGTGGAAACCTGGCAACCCTGCTGCCAGTGTTCTCTCGCGCCACGCGTGTATTGCAACAGACGGTCACATTTTCCGGGGTTCTTCTCCGACCCCAGTACGTCCCGTGCTTTTATTTATTATGGGCTGCATATATCTCCTGTTAATGCGACCCGGTTCCCCTCTGTCCCAAACACATATGCATAATAACATGCTGTATAGGTAGTTTGCATGATTAAAGTAACATTAAAGTTAAGATATGCCTCTAGCTTTAATCATTTAAATGTGTCTTTGAAGTTTGGGCAAAAACTTCTGGCAGCTTTAGTCGTTGTTTATGCACATGTATCTTCAAAATAGACGACTAGTTATAAATTAAAACTATGCTGAAAGCTCCTGTATGTGAACCTTTTGCAGATAAATACAAGTGCATTTTCGTTTACTATTGACACAAATCAATAAGTAAATCATACTCAACTACTATAGTAAACAACTTTTCCTAATTAGGCCTACTCTGTATACATTTTATGATGAGTATCATTATATATTATGTTTAAAAAGCTTCTTGTGTTCATATATTTCATTATAAAATGGCATACTATGTACACTACCCTTCCTGAAATACAATTAATATTGTCATCATTCATTGATTTCATGTTAAAATAATATACAAATTCACTACCCTCTTTGAAATACAATAATCAGTAAAAAAGAATAATAAGATTAACCTGGAAAAATAATCGTTAGATTAGTCGACTAATCGAAAAAATAATCGTTAGATTAGTCGACAGAAAAAATAATCGTTAGTTGCAGCTCTAGAATATACACAGCTGTGATGATGACCGCGGTGAATTCCCTCGGTAGCCAGAATGGTCGGCACAGAAGCATGAGAAATTCCAGATCAGGAGAACAGAAAGATAGAATAGAATGTACGTTCCTCTGATCACACCAGGATCGGTTGATCATAAAACATACACCCCCGCCTTTGCTTTTCCCTGAGAGATCTTTTTCTCTGTCCATCCGATGCACGGAGAACCCCGTGGTTTCGATGGCCGAATCTGGAATCTCAGCGGACATCCAGGTTTCTGTAAGGCAGATAATGCAGCAGTCCCTCGTCTCTCGTTGGAAAGAGATCCGTGCTCTCAGCTCGCAGAGTTTATTGTCCAGAGACTGGACATTAGCCAGTAAAATACTGGGAAGCGGGGGTCGGTTTGCGCGGCGTCTTACTCTGATAAGTACGCCGGCTCTCTTCCCTCTTCTCCGGCCACGTTTGCGTGGTCGGGCCGTCCAGACAAAGGGTTCCGCTGCTGTGTTTGTAAGCAGCGTGTCGTCACTGAAGAATTTAAAGTCCGGTTTTCGGTGTGCGATTGCCGAATCAATGTCCAAAAGTGTCTGTCTGTCGTACTTAGTAAGGCAGACAACATCCAAGACGAAAAACATAAAAACTATAAACAGAACAAACAAAAAACTACAATGTTTCAACGGAGCTCGCGACGTAGCAGCCATCCTCGGCGCCATCTTGAGACTGTGCGTGTAGCACCGCATATAAGAACTATTAACTTATCTGTATAAACTGTGTAAAACATACAATTACCATAGTAATTCTGAGCATCCAGATTGTATAAACAAAGATAACTGCTCCTGAATTTTTCTGTGTACCTGCAAACTGCACTTGATGTGACTGACGGGGCGGAGTCACGTGACTAAAACAGAAATAACCGACATGGGAAAATGACGTCGGTTTTGTTGGAAATTGCCGTTTCCTCCCCAGTTCTTTGGTTTGTCAATAAGTAGACGCAAGAGATTCAGTAAAAGTATAAAAGTAACTTAAGTTTAATAAAGCAAAATCAGCAAAATCAGATCAGCTTCTGAGCTCAGGATTACAGACCAGCAAATCAATACTGACATACGGGAGGTCCGTAATGTCTCACAAGACTAAGTATGCAGTTTTTATTCTTGTGTTGGTGACGCCTTTCTCCTGGTTCGATGACCACCTCCCAATCGCCTTCGCTCCCCTTGACCTCACCTATTTGGCATCTGTACACAAAAAACACACCAACACACAAAAACACACCAACCACCGCCGTACCAAGCACAGCGCTCCCCCATTGCCAGTTCAAGGTTTCAAATACTTTCGCTATCAGAGCATGCCTCCTAGTTAATTCATATGGTGACTGGCTTTAGTCACCATAGGCCTTTGCTGTAAGTGGTTACACAAGCATATTAAAAGATTCCAAACATATTGTAATATACCAAACATAGTTAACCTTTTTAGATAACACATAATTGTCCCATAAAACATAATTATCCCACAATTCCCTCTCTTGATCTCAACGAGATCACTCCATATCTAACATCTCTGGTATATCTTCGTCCTCATCCTCCCTAGCTGCTAGCAGGGGCATTTGGTATGGAGGTGGGGCTCCCTTTTTCTCTATGGCGGTCACTATCAGCCGATTGACCAGACTTCTCATGCATGGTATACAGCAACATCCACAGGTAACTAATATCCCCAGGAAAATACCTAGTGACGTAAAGATGGATATCATCACACCTTTCCAGGTCCCAAACATGTCCTCCATCCATTTGGTCATCGCACTATCTGTCCCTGAGCTTGCCTTCATTTCTTCAGAGAGCTCCCTTAACCCCTCCAATGCCCTAGACACAGATCCATCAGGTGCAGTGTTGTTTGGGATAATTGTACAACATGTATCTCGAAACATTGAACACACACCCCCCTTCTCGGTGAGCAACATGTCCAGGGCCAACCTGTTCTGGATTGCCATCAGTGAAGTAGCAGCCAGTTGTTCTTTGAGCCCTTCGACTGCATCACGAGTTAAGTTGGTTAGTTTCTGCACATTATAGTGAATGTAGTTAATTCTGTCAACATTTTTGTTGGGGGTGACGGGGAAGATGCTGGACACTATGGGGATGTTTTCTAAACCTGCCTTTATCTGATCTGCGAGTTTATATTCATTTGGTACTCCCCTGGGAACTCCTATCGCGTCTATGTATGTGGGGCTATCTTTGGTCAGATCAAAACTATTGGGGATCGCCCTCTTCTTCCTCGAGGTCTGGTTTCCTTCAATGGGTCTATTCCCTATCATTATCAAAGGTGCGGCCACCCTTACCATAGCACACAGACCTTCCATGGTTTTGTCAATCCTAGTCAGCACAATTTTTTCTCCACATGCGTAGTACAATCCCTCCCTAGCCCAGGTCCCTATCTTTGAGTGTCCATTTTGAACTATTTGTTCGCACCACTTTGTCTCAAACGATCCTACATATGTTTTTGACTTTGTGGTTGAGGAAAAATTAAAACAAGTGTAATTTCCCTCTCTTCTTATTAGGGATACCCCCAGTGATATTTTGTTATCAGCAGCGGGGTACAAATTGCTTAAGATAGTACAATTAGGGGGATAACGTTGTTTTGTCATATTTAAGATACAATTATACCCCCACGAGTCAGTTGCATGCAAGGGGGCTGGTTCAGTGTTCAACTGAGGCCTTCCTGCTGCACACGCTACACACCCTTCGAATCCTGCTGCTCTGGCTGCCTCACTTACCCATTCTAACCACAAATTGCTGTCATAATATCCTGTTTCCATGGTCAGCACATCTAATGGTGTTAATCTGCTATAATCAATGCTTTTAATTGTTTTGCTAGGGCCTTTGGTTAGGTTTTTACTTATTGGTTCTGAGGTGGGTTCTGGTTCCTGGAGTTCTATCATTATCATTCCCAAAGGATCCCTTCCTGAGACATCTACACCTAGAGTTATGTATGTTTCTTTTTGATCATTTCCATGTTTCAATGAGATTCTTAACGTGTTTTTCCAATTTCCCCAACTACGCTGGTACCCTCGAATAATTTCAGCCTATGCTGTATGTGATCTGGTTTGGTCAAAGGGCTGTTAGTGAGAACTGTCTTGGTATACCCTGGTTTTGTCATCCAATTTACATCATGCCATGTGTGGCACCATGGTACTGGTGTGGCAGAGGTGGATGGCCATAAACATCCGTATATGTCATAACCCCTCCATCTCATCGGATCTTTACCACAATCTATCACTTGGCAGAGGTCAAACTCCCACAGCCCGCCCTTTCCCTTCACCCTCTCTAGAGTAAGTTTAGCTCCATTTTTTCCTCCTTGTTTTGCCAGACTGTTACCTCTCTTATGTCTATTTTGCTGTTCCCCTATTCCCCACAGTATTACTCCTACACAGATCAACACACCCACCGTCCAACATGTCACCACCCCATGTATTTTCCTCATTTTGAGATTACCACCACC
This sequence comes from Romanogobio albipinnatus, assembly GCA_023566225.1. Taxonomy (NCBI): domain Eukaryota; kingdom Metazoa; phylum Chordata; class Actinopteri; order Cypriniformes; family Gobionidae; genus Romanogobio; species Romanogobio albipinnatus. The sequence continues at coordinate 8,251,101 of CM042262.1, read as the reverse complement.
TGTACTTCTTTATCATGAAACACCCTCTCTAGTATTTCTGCTACCTTTTCAAACTGTAGTTTGTCCAGCCCACACCCAATTTTTGGAATTGCAATCACTCTTTCGTTATTCTTCGTGCATTGGTGTTTTAGTTGTTCTAGGCTGTTCTCTAAGTCTTGGTAAGTGGGCAGGTCCCTGCACCACCTCTTGGTTACTAGATGATATATTACTTTAGTACCGTGTTGAGTTCTGACACACTGTCCTGGCTGGCTTATGGTCGTGTCTAATTCTTCAGTACCAAATTTTTCACGAATCTGTTTTGCAACTCCTGCTCCTAAGGCGTAATCAGCGCTGATGCAATGAGCTATGGGTACATCTGCTGGTGTATTCAACAGATCACCTTTCCTAAATAGGAGGGCAGAGTGTCCTCCAAGCGTTTTTTGGTAGAGCTGAGTGTGCGATGTTTCAGTTTCTGTTCGGGTGTCTGCTTGGCTGTCCTGTGTGTCTCTCTGTTCCTCCTGGATTTCCTCCGTCACCTCCTCTCCCTCTCTTTGACCTTCCACAAGGTCAATTCTGGTTGCAGCGAGCGACCTGCCAGGAGGGGGACAGAACATGCAAGCAGACAAATGATACCATGTTTTTCCTTTACCTGCCAGTTGGACACAGTGTGAGGTTCTAGCAGTGACTCTCATTGGATCACTCCATCGTGGAGTCGACCATTTTCTCTTAATTTGTTTCAGCCTCACCCACAGTTCGGTTGTAGTAGGTTCAATCTCCGGGGTATTGTCCTGTGGCCAACTTTTCTGTGGACAAAACATGTTAACCACTGCACTTACTTTGTCATAATATCGAGCAGGAGCATCCAGGGCCCACGTAGTATCAAACTTTGCCCATGGGTCTTTAAGGGAGCATGCTTCTATGGTTTGATAGTCTGACCCTATTTGCTGGACTATAGCGTAGCTGGCTGACAGAGTTCCCAAATCTGTCCTAAAGCAGCAACCATCACAGTAGAGGATTATGTCTGGATCTGTCAGTGGTACTGAACTCAACCCCTCCCTGAGTTGCTCGTCCTTCAGGGATCTTGGTGCACATTCGTGTGGTTCTCCCTCTTCAAAATACCCCTGCTGTTCTTCTGTTAACTGAACTGCTACGGCTACTCCTTCTTCTCCTATGAATAAAGTTGTACAATTGACTTGTGTCAGTCTACCTTTCAGTTCATTGTTGTACTCTCTCTCATAATGCTCATCGTCTGCGGTGTCATAATACAAGGTACAGTGCCAGGGGTCTGGAGGGACTTCAAAATTGTGCACAGACTTTATCCATTCGTCCCATTCAGAAATTAGTTTTGTCAATTTGGAACACTCAGTTAACCTCATCCAATAAACTTTGTCAACAACCTTTTTTTCGACCTGTATCACGTACTGACCCCTCCCCAGACTGTCCTGAGCTTCGTAGGAACAATTTGTGGTCAGTCCATTTGGAAATATCAGTGTAATCCCCTTTGGACTGCACAGAATTTTAGCCCCTAATTTAATCAAAAGATCCCTCCCCAGTAATGCAGAGGGCGTGTTAGCCGAGCATAAGAATGAATGGAGTAGTTTCTGTCCTGCCACCTTCACTTGTAGTGGTTTGGTCAGTGGCCATTTTTCAGTTTCCCCAGAGAACCCCCTCACTTCCTCACTTTGTGTGGACAGTGAGCCCTTCTCCACTCTTTGCAGCTGTATAGTGGAGAAGGTGGCCCCAGTGTCCACTAGGGCCTCAACTGGCTGGTCATCTACCAGTATTGTTAGGAGGGGCTCAGCCAACGCCACCTCACTGGTTCTCTGTGGGTCTCGTCAATAGGTCGCATGGTCTGACGGGCCCCAGACTGGGCTTTGTCTGGGCACCTGTTGGTTGCCATACCATGAACCTCTTTCCATTGGGGTACCCCTACCTCTTCCCCTCTGAGGTCCCCCTCTAACAGGAGCCCGTCCCTGTGCAAGGGGTGGTCCCCTTGGCCTTCTGGCATTTTGTGGGCATTCACGCCTCCAATGATCCAAAGCTCCACATATGAAACACCCCTGCTCACTAGAGGGCAATTCTCTCCTCAAATTTTGATATGGTGGTGGCCAGTCTGGAGTTGGGTCAGGGACAGGATACCCAGGGAACCCTTGTGGGCTGTATGGCCCAGTAACAGGATGCACATTGTGTGCAGGTGATCGAGCCTTCTCCTGGACCCCTGCCACTGGAAAAACTGGCAACTGGGAATTCTCTTTCGGTTTTTTCTTATTTTTGTCTTTTTCCACCTCTATCTGCATTTTTAACAGCTGAGTTTTAAGCTTCTCTAACTCAGTGTCCTCCTTTCCTTGTTTATCTATGGCTCTATCTACATGGTACACAAAATGTCTCGTCCAGGTAGCATTATCCCCTCCTACCATATCGGGACTGTTTTCCATTGCCGCGACTGCAACATCTGGAACCCCCTTCATTACTGCCTGTCTAAAAAAAACTCCTGGCATATTTCTTTAGTATCCGGAGTTTCCCCTGTTCTTCCCTCCCACTCCGCCTCACACCTATGTAGGTATGCTGAGGCTGACTCTCCGTTTTGCAGCTTGAACTTAATGCTTTGATAAGTCCATCTGGGCATTGGATATAATGTATCCAACGCCTTCCCTATGTCAGTAATGTGCTGCTGTAGGGGTGTATGGTTGGACTTATTGACTGTATCGGCTTGTTTTTCGATTTGCTCTACCTGAGTCAGGGTGGTCCCCCACCAAATCGGCCATGTTGACTCCTTGGTGGCTGTGTACTATGTGTGGGGCGGTGAGGGTTTTTATCAACTTACTCTGTCTTTGTGCTGAAAAAGTGAATGCAGATGACTGAATGAACGACACTACAGAATGTGTAGAGAGGATGTGCAATGGGTGTTTCATGACTATGTGTTCCGTTTTTTCTATCATCTTAGACAGCCCAGCTGCATATCTGGCGCACGGGGGTTGTTTTTGTTCTATTTTGTCCAGTTGTGCACTGACATAGCTTAACACTCTTCTCTGGTGGTGTTGTTTTTGATACAGTACCCCACTAACTGTGGAACCAGTTGTGCTCACATCTAGGTAGAATGGTAGTTGATGGTTTGGGGTCTGCAGCGTTGCTGCCTCTGCCAAATCTGTTTTTAATGAGATGAACACGTTTTCTGCTTCTTCTGTCCATTTCAACTTCCCTGTGCTGTTTTTTAGCCCTACCTCTTTTGCTAATGCCCTCAAAATCCCTGTCCGTTCTGAGTAATCTGGGACATATTGTCTACTGTATCCAACCAAACCTAAGAATGACAACATGTCCTTGACTTTAGTTAGTTTTGGATAAGACAGAATGGCTTGTTTTGTTTCATTTGACATACCAGTCACAGCCCTTCCTATCACTTTTCCCAGGAACATTACCTCAGGGTTTTCTTTAAAGTACCCTTTTAATTTTTTATTTCTTTTCTCAATGTGTTTATCCATTAAAACTCCTCAGGTGTAAGCTCCAAATGACCAAAATCTTAAACCTCTTAATTCATGTCACTTGGCAGTGATACTTCATCAAATCCTCACTAGCCTTATCTTGCCACTTACACCCGAAAGTGTCATAACTTTTCCAAGAACACATTTTCATAATCTCCCATATTACTTTAAATTTGGACTATAAGTCATCATCAATTTCTTTAAAGCCGTTTTAAAATGATTTGTTCATCCATATCTATATTAACTCCATTTAACTTTACTATTTCTCACAACATTATTCTTTGGGCTATTTCTCATTATTCCTCTATCAAAAATATGGTCTGCAGATGCCACACACTATGATCATTGTTTCTTATCTCTACTGCTCAGCAGAAACCAAAATATTATATTCCTCTTATCTCAATCCCAGTCACACAGAGAGACTTGAAGTCACTTGCTTCTTTAACATTAATTGTGGTTCTATATAAATCAAAATATCATGAAAAATTAAAATAAAGTAAAAATAAAACTTTTCCTTTTAAAAGTTATCTCTTTGGTCGCCCTCCGGCCTTTAAGAATTTTGAGGGAGTCTCCGGATAATTTAGATAGTGACTTCAGCCAATTTGTCACTTTGTCTCTGCCGTCAAGTCTATAATATTTACGTTTACCATTTTTAATCAATTGACATTATTTAAATTTAAGCCCTCAGTTGAATTTAGACAAGGGTTTTAACCCATGATGGACGGCAATCTTTAACTTTACAATTCCACTTTAACTAATCCAGAGAGTAATTCAAATCAACATCATAAATGACAAAGGTTGTCATAACAGACAGAGCTGGATAAGAATCCATTTAAAGCTCGTCCCGTGTTCTGGATCATCTTTTCACCAGATTTCTTCAAAATTATCAGTTTCTCTAAAGGTTGTCGTTTACCTTAACCAATCTGTAATGGTCAAACACTCATTCCAGAGGTTAATGACACCCAATCAGGACAGAACAGTTCTAGGAACAGACCCATACAAAACATAAAGTGCAGTCAAACCCACACACACATTAAACACGAATTGCTCATTCTCAAATTTTACTTTTAGTTCTTTTCCAGTCTTTTGGTTCAGTTTGATACAACATTTGACCGTGCACAGCCTCCCATGTCGCTTTGTACGTCGTCATTTCGTCAGTAATGGTCGTGTCTCCTTTAACGGATCACACTTTTCACAGTCCGGTCTATGTCCTAACAATCTACACACCCAACACTTTGGTACATTCTTGATACGCGTTTTCTGTCTTGGTAGCAATGCTTCTAATACATTATTTTTTTATGATCTCTTCACACCCACTCAATCACTCGGTTTTATTACATTCACTCTGTCCCTCTCATTTCAAGAGGGCTCATCAATCTCTCTTCCTCTCTGAGCTGTCCGAATACTGCGTCCGTTCCTACCAGGTCACACTTAAGTGACGGTCCAGAGAAGGTGCGCAGCACTCGAACTTCCCAAATACGGAATTATACACACACGTTATCACACACACTGAGATCTTTAGACTTCAGACACTTTTATCTTTTCACCACGCCGGGTTTTTACAGGATAAACAGAGTTTTCATAACAATTGTAACCAAGCCTGGTCAACTCTTTCCCAACCTTGCCAGGCTCTTCTTTTTTTATGACCTATTTTGTTTTTTAACTTTTATCTTTTTACCACGTAGGGTTTCACAGGAAAAACTGAGTTTTTTATAACATTTGTAACCAAGCCTGGTCAACTCTTTCCCAACCTTGCCAGGCTCTTACGACTTTTGTTATTTAACCTTAACAACTGATCTGATTTTGTAGGACCATAAACATTGGTAAACAATCCCCTCTCAACCTGATAATTTGGTATATCCAATTATGCAGCTCTTTTATGAAAAAGGCGTCTGCTTACCTTATTTAGATGCTCTGCAGAGAGGTTGAAAGCGGATCGCCCCCCAATGATGACTTCAGCGTCGTGACAAATCCGGGTGCCCCCTCCAAATTGTTGGAAATTGCCGTTTCCTCCCCAGTTCTTTGGTTTGTCAATAAGTAGACGCAAGAGATTCAGTAAAAGTATAAAAGTAACTTAAGTTTAATAAAGCAAAATCAGCAAAATCAGATCAGCTTCTGAGCTCAGGATTACAGACCAGCAAATCAATACTGACATACGGGAGGTCCGTAATGTCTCACAAGACTAAGTATGCAGTTTTTATTCTTGTGTTGGTGACGCCTTTCTCCTGGTTCGATGACCACCTCCCAATCGCCTTCGCTCCCCTTGACCTCACCTATTTGGCATCTGTACACAAAAAACACACCAACACACAAAAACACACCAACCACCGCCGTACCAAGCACAGCGCTCCCCCATTGCCAGTTCAAGGTTTCAAATACTTTCGCTATCAGAGCATGCCTCCTAGTTAATTCATATGGTGACTGGCTTTAGTCACCATAGGCCTTTGCTGTAAGTGGTTACACAAGCATATTAAAAGATTCCAAACATATTGTAATATACCAAACATAGTTAACCTTTTTAGATAACACATAATTGTCCCATAAAACATAATTATCCCACAGTTTGAGGTTCTAAATGTCGGTTTCGATTACTTTTCGATTAATCGTCCAGCCCTATAGGTCAGATTATATGTTGTAAGGCTATATGTCTCTTTCACCTTAGAAAATCGAACTTTCATGTCATGTCAGCTCTTAAACTGTGCTCGTAGCGCACACACTTCAACTGCATGCACAAACACGGCAGGGCGCACTGTATATCACTTCATATATTAAGTGCAAGAGAAACTACGATCATGCAACTTAAGTCATTAAAGGGGTGATAAAACACATTCTTTCGAAGGCTTGATTGTGTTTGTGGGGTGCACTGTAACATGTGTTCATGCTTCATTTTTAAAAAATTGCATTAATTTTTATATATTTTACCTTTATTCTACACTGCTCTGTCCCTCCTTGTAAAAACGGTCTGATGGTTTCCGGGTTGTATGAAGCCAGTCCCTCAAAAATACGCAATGGGCTCAGATTGGTTAGCTGGCCCAGTGTGTTGTGATTCGCTAACCGCCTAGTGCATGTTTTTCGGAAACATCACGCCCCTTACCTTTACCGGTAGACTGTGCTTTGGGTAGTATTAGAAACAATGGCGTCAATAAAACATACCAATTTGAGCCCGAATCAGACCCAGACAATTTTAGTGAAGATGATCAAGCAGAACCTGTTCAGTACTAAAGAGTAAAGACTGCGGATCTATAGTGAACGAACACTAAACATTGGCTTTACTAGTAGCCAAACCAAACACAGAATCATGTTAAGCATGCCGGTAGATAAACAATACATAAAAGCTCTAAAAGCTTGTGTATTGCAAAAACAGACGACTATTGTCCATTATGTCACATTTTCCGGTCTCCTCCTCCGACCCCTGTCTGTCTCGTGCTTTGATTTATGATGGGCAGCATGTATCTGCTGCAAATGCGACCGTGTTCCCCTCTGTCTCATACACACATGCATATAACATGTTGTATGTTAAACGCACTGCAACGCACCCCCGTCCCTAGGAAGGCTGACCAAAATGGACCTGCAATCCGGATGAAAATAACAGCGTTTCGTCGGCATTGCGGCAACAACACTCCAACGCTTCCCCGCAGCGATACAAAATGGCCTCGCCCTCCCTTATTTAATATTCTCGGAGGAGGGGTTTATGTAAATATTGGGGCTGGTGATGTCAGAGACCCTGGAGGAATGTGTAGTAGTCCCTAGCGGCCGTTTGCTGTAGTCCTTAGAAATGTATTTCTTTAAAAGCAAATATCTCCCTTTGCTTTAAACGTTGTAACTTTGCAGATGTTGTTTATGCTCAAACAGCAACATTACACACTAGCTAAAGTTAGAAAAGTGAAATTGTGGTTTACCACCCCTTTAAATAAAAGTAAAGTACCAATAAATAAAACAGGTACGTCGTGTGTGAGCTGGGAAGGATTTGCATTAATTCTGTGCTAATCAGGAGCAGTCATATGATTTATTAACAGTTCATGTTGTGTATTTGCCATGCTAACTGTTGTTTCCATAACCCCAAAATGCCACTTTATTTTCACTTTGTTATTTTGTAAATAAATTATAAATTCAATTGTAAATTTACATTAGTGTGGTGGCTACTTTATTGCGTTACAAAAACTGCTATTTAATAGCTTTAACTTATAGGCCTATTTATTCATCAGTATTAGTCATTTTCATACAATTTATGTGTTTAAAAAGTGGGACATTACTTGTGTGGGGTCATTAATTTTTGTGGAATAAATTTGCTTGTTTTTATTTTTGTTTTTTGAACTAGTCTAGACTAGTTTACAGTGGAGGCATTTATTTCAGTTTGGTTTACTTAGGTTTGCTAACTGCTCTAAATAAAACGTGAAGCCAATAACTTTAATAAAGATAAAGTTAATAAGTTAAATTGTTGTTGTTATTATTAAGTTAAAAGTGAATATAGTGTTTTATTGCTGGTGCCCGCCATGATCCCTGCCTCCACAGCAAACCGAACCGTGGCTCCAAAACCGTGATGTGAACCGAATCGTGTGGCATTGGTGTATCATTACACCCCTACTAGGGCTGTACGATTAATCGAAAAATAACCGAAACCAACATTCAGAACCTCTAACCGACGTAATTTTCCCATGTCGGTTATTTCGTTTTTTTTCCCTTTAAAAACATACTGCCGCGCCGCGTGCACAGTCACGTGACTCCACCCCGTCCAGTCAGCGGCATAGAAGCAGCATGGAGGCGAGTTCAACGGAGAAAAATGCAATGTCCGTCGTTTGGACACATTTTGGCTTCAGTAAAGACGACACCGAACAAAATCGAGTTAAATGTAAACACTGCAGAAAGACAGTTTCGACAACTAAAGGTAATACAAGCAATTTGTTTCAACACCTGGAGCACAATCACGTTACCGAGTATAAACAGGCCATGACTCAAAAAAAGAGAGAGACTGACAAACACCCAGCAACAAATCAGACGTCGATAACACAAGCATTTACAAATGCTACACAATATGTAAAGGATTCAAGAAGATGGAAAGATATAACTGACGCAATTTGTTACTACATCGCAAAGGATATGGCTCCCATCGCAACAGTGGAGCGCAATGGGTTTAAACAGCTCATTAAAACTCTCGACAGAAGATACAGTGTGCCATCGCGACCATATTTTTCCCAAACTGCGCTGCCCAACATGTACACAACATGTCGTAAAAAGGTAGCTACTGAACTGAAGTGTGTTCAGCACTTTGCAGCCACATCTGATCTCTGGTCAAGTAGGACGATGGACCCATACATGAGCCTTACTTTGCACTACATTGACGATGAATGGAAGCTCCGCAACAAATGCCTTGAGACGGCATATTTTCCAGTCGATCACACGTCAGAGATGATTGCACAGGGCCTAAGAGATATGCTTTCTGCATGGGAACTCGCGGAAGAAAATCTCGTGGCCATTACGACAGACAACGGCGCTAATGTTGTCAAAGCTGCACAACTTAATGGATGGACACGCCAGCAGTGTTTTGGACAACGGCTGCACCTTGCAATCGGTAAGTGCACGTAACTGGCTGCTATATTCTTTCAGTGATTTTTTGTATGTGTCTTTTTTTTGTGCATTTGTATGTGTGTGTATATATATATATAATGTATATGTGTGTGTGTGTGTGTGTGTTTCTCCATTTCTGTGCTTATGTTCCTTTTAAAGGGTAACTAAACCCTTGCTCAGAGCTTAACTCCGCCCACTGGCAATTTTCAAAAAATGCTGGAAAAGTGGGCAGAGCCCGGCGGACACAGAGGGGATGAACCGAGGGCGGGGCTGAGCGGAGGGCGTGCACCTGAGACCCGCAGTGACGGATTGATTGACAGCTGTCTGACTCGAAAATATGGAGAATGACTGGAGTGACACCAGTAGTTTTGCAACAGTGGCTAATGCTCATAGCAAATGTTAACAAACTTTAAAACATTTCAAACCCATGCATTTAGGTTAATTTTGGTATGATTTAGTGTTAATTAAGCAACAAACAAAAAAAGATTTCAAGTCTCCCTCTACAGTTACAAATGATTCTGTCTCAACAGGTGCACGTCTGTTGTAGGGAGATACCCAAGGTATAGCTATGAAATATGACAAGACCAAAGTGTTGAGTCTAGTTAATTTAATAAGTAATATACACAAAACACACATACCAAATAATAAATAAAGATATAGCTATGAAATATGACAAGACCAGAGTGTTAAGTCCAGTTAATTCATTTAATAAGTAACGTACACAAAACCTACACGTACACAACACCTCAAGACACCGCTGCGGTGGTGGAGTCCATGCAGGAGGAGCAGCGTTTGGCACTGCGTCGCTTTTCAGCACAAGCTGTTTGCAGAAGCCCGTTTCCACCTCCATTGCGTTGGAGAAACAATCCCGCGTAAAATGCAGTTTGCACACTCCAGCTCTAGGTGGGAACTCGCAGTCATCCAGGCCAAGTGCATGCAACCACTGGCGCCTAATTTCCAAGTCTGCTGGAAAGCTATGCAGTCCAGCATTGCTGTTGCAACCAGCAACACAACACCTACGTCCCATCCTAACTAACCACTGTACTAAATACAGATAAAACTAATGCTAACAATATACGCTAACTTGAAGCTATCTTAACTGATGCAATACGATGCTAACTAACTATGCTAATTAATTAACTAAACTAGGCTACTCGAAATAATCTATATAACTATATAAATGGCTATGCTAACTAGATGCTAATGTACACTATCCTGATAATTTTCAATACTTGCAATTCCAACTCCTGACTCGCTACAGTGGATTTGACGGAACAAGATGTTTTTATACCAGGGGCTGAGCCAAGGGCGTGGTGAGCTCGTACCAGGGGCGTGGTAGTGAGCCGTTAGCGGTACCATCCTACGTCACGATGTACCACAACGTCCAATAGGAAAATTCAACTGCAGTAGCCACCGTTCAACCCTAAGAGGGCAGCACTTTGGCGGTTTTACACCATATTTTATCAAATTAAAACACTTTATACTCAAATGTCAAAACATTGACTCGAATCAATGAACATCATTAATAAAGCCCCAGTATTACAGATCATTAACTAAAAAAAGTTGGTCTAGGGTTTAGTTACCCTTTAGTTACAATGTTTAGGTGTTATGTAAATAATATTTTACTTCAGAACACTAAATAATGCTTGAGCACCTGCCTCTTTGCCCCTTGATGCCCAAAGTGCCCTTTTTGTCAAGGCAAACATTTTTATATATATATATATATATATATATATATATATATATATATATATATATATATATATATATATATATATATATATATATATATATATATATATATATATATATATAATTAAAGGCCCTTTTGTGAAGGCCTGCCCAATCTAACTATTAGTAAAATTAATGAATAATAATTTATCCGTGAATAAAATGAATCACATGATGATGACCTTTCACCCGACGACCTCATCTCTCACGCGCCGCTCACGCGCGCGCCAGTGCCTAGTGGACTGACAGGAGAGGATTCTTCAATACCGCGGCTGCTGGTAAGTGTTGTTCTCAGCGAACGAAGTGTTTGTTTACTTATTATTTTGTATTATTTCACAAGAACGACGTGGAGAGAGCATGGAGCTGTTGTTTATATTGCCGTTTCCTGTATGTGTAGCCTGTAGAAGTAACGTTAACATTAGTTTGCTGTGAGGGAGAGAAGTTTCACGGGCGTAGAGTTACACAGTCTTGTCTTTTTATGTTATTTTACTAAAAACTGTTTATACTTTAAACTATTAGTTTTATTCCAGTATTTATTTAAAAAACTTATTCCAACACTGGTAATATACTGATTTTTCGTCCTCTGAATTAGCCTATATCTGTTTTTATTATCATTAAAAAAATATATAAATTCAGAACAGGATTCAATCATGTTCATGTCAATAATGTTCATCACAGAGAAAAGTGTAGCTTTAATGATAATTCATCTGTGTTTAGTTTATTATTTGTGCAGTTCAGAAAGGTGTTATGTTAACGTTTACGTTTTCTGTATATGTCTAACAGGGAAGGCCACAGGTAAATATAACATTTATTATAATGGGATTATATAAAGATTGTTTTAAGTAGGTGCCGACAGAATGAACACACATTTTAGTTTCTTTATTTATATTTTTGATTAGACATAATCAAAATCCAACTACATCTCAGAGTCACAATGCAATTATGAAATCATGATCACTGTCTATATAGATTTTTCTGTTTCACTCTTACCCCTGCCATGGCCCTCATCCGTTCCCCCTATTGTTTCTTTCTCAGATGCTTTTCTGAATCTGATATCTTATTTTCTCTCCACAGCTCTTGGTGTGCAACAGCCTATATGAACATCTCCCTCTTCTTGTAGCAGTCAGCCTTGGCAGCAATTGCAGCACAGTGAGCGAGTTAAAAACACTTTCAGCAATCTTTACATGTTGTCATGGTCACATAACAATTGTTTAATCAGCTAATATATCTCATATGCTTGTTTTAATTTCTATAGTCTCAGATATACTCCAGCAGCATCAGCAGCAACAACAACAGCAAAGGCAGCAAACCCACTAAAGGATTTATTTAGGAATTTAAGATTTTACCAGAATTTTTTTAGTTTTTAGACGTTAATGTTAAAAATCTTGTATAAGATTGCTGTGATTTTTTTTGTTGTTGTTTGCTTGGTTTTTATTTTTATTGGATAAATGTAACTCTTGTATATTTGTAATTCAGTTTTTGCCATGAAAATAGCCACAGATACTGACATGGCATTAAATAAAACTATTCTGTACTGTACGAAACGGGCCACGTTGATTTTGAATAATGACCATGTCCTACAGTTTACTATAACAGCTGTTCTTTACTATTCTGTATAACTGAATCATAAGTATAACAGTTTCTAATCCCAGAGTTATTAATAGGTGCCAATAATTTTTTTTTTTAACTTTTAACCTTTAAATGGTCTTTTTTATTCTCTTTCTTTTTCAAAACTGCATCAAAGCATTTGCTACCATATCAATACAGAAACATCCGTATCGGAACGCGTATCAGAAAGGAATGCGTCACAATATATTGCTGTATTGATATTTTGAGCACAGCCCGATTAAAAGCCTTGTTCCATGTGCCCCTTTTATACTTTGAGCACCTGCCCCTCCAACGGTCTCTGCACGGCCCTGTTCAGGTGTAAGTCAAATCGGTGTCAATAATGAAATTAATTTGTGTGTGTGTGTGTGTGTGTGTGTGTGTTTATTTCAGAAAATGGAATGAGAGATCAACGTGTGACACGAGCAATGAGGGTGTGCAAAAACATAGTGAGTGCTTTTTCCTATAGTTGGAAAAAAAAGAAAGCATTAGTGAAGGCGCAACAAGAGCTGAACCTGCCACAACACAAGCTGAAAACAGCATGTGCCACCAGATGGGGATCGATGCAAATGATGACTGCAAGGGTCCTTGAGCAAAAGAAAGCCATTACACAGGTCCTCGCTGATGATAAAAAAATCAAGGCACCTTGTTCCATCTTGGGCTGACCTGGATGTCTTAGAGGCTGTCAACAAAGCTCTTGCCCCATTGATGGATTTCACAGATGCCCTGTCAGGGGAAGTGTATGTGACCATTTCATTCGTGAAGCCAATCCTACACATCCTCAATTCACGAGTGCTGGCTGAGGAGGAAGATGAGACAGAGCTGACCAAAACGCTCAAAACCAGCATCCTTGAGTACCTTAAGCGGAAGTACTCAGACCCCACAACAGAAGAGCTACTGGACACTGCCAGTTTTGTTGATCCAAGATTTAAAACCTCATACATTTCTGCGCAGCATGTTCCCACCATTCAGGAGAAAATTAAAACAGAGATGGAGTCAGCAGCTACAGTCCACAGGGAAAGTCCTGCAGAGAGTGCAGAGCCCTCAACTTCATCTGAAGCAAAGAAGCCAAAGAGGTCACTGGGAAGTTTTTTCAAAGGAAGTGTGGCAACTCCTTCAACTGCACCCACTTTGTCGCAAACAATAGAAGCAGAGTTGAGTAGTTACTTGGTGTCCCCCTTGCTGGATAGTGAGGAAAATCCACTGGAATGGTGGAGAAAGCATCATGTATACTTTCCCACTCTAAGTAAGGTGGCAAAAAAGTATCTCTGTATACCAGCCACTAGCTCCCCATCAGAGAGGGTTTTCAGCTCAGGAGGAAACATTGTTACATGTCTCAGATCCTGCCTGAAACCTGAAAATGTAAACATGCTAGTGTTTCTTAGTAAGAACCTAGAATAAATACTTGTGCATCTAGAGTGACAGGACTAGATCACTGAGAGGATGATCGCAACACAGTCTGCTGATCTATCAGAGGTGCCCTGTCCAAGCCTTGCTCTTGCTCTTAATCAGCAGTGTTCTATTTACATTTTTGCACATGGCATTATTTAAAATATTTGTTTACAGGAAATGCAAGTTATTGTTTTGTACATTTCCCATTGCATTATTTAAAGTAATATTTATTTGCAAGAGATGCAAGTTTACTTTTTGCATGACAACATTTATTTTGTTTGCAAGAGATGCTGGTTATTTTCTACATTTGAGATGACAATATTTAAAATAATTTCTTTTGTTTGCAAAAATGCAAGTTATTTATTTTATACTTTTTTAGGAAACAAGACGTTTTCATTTCAAGCAATGTGAACTTTGATTTCAATTGTTCAATAAATAACCATAAATACAAATAATTTGTTTCCTTGAATTATTTTAAAAGACATGCACTTCATTAAAAAAAAAATCCCACCTTTAATACTATGAGGGCCAAAAAAAATAATAATACAAAAAATAAAAAATAATCGTTCATTAATCGTAATCGAAGTAAAATGTTCAATTAATCGAGGTTTTTTTGTTGTTGGAGTAATCGTTACAGCCCATACTATGGAATGAAATTTGTGCCATAATTAAACAAACAAATCCAGCATTTTGCAAACAAACACTATCTGCTTCGCAAAGGAAATCTCGACTCGCAAACAAATAGAAAGTGATGTGCAAATACAAAGTCAGTTTGAGCGAAAACGCAGAGGAGTAACAAACATATGTACTGTGTTTTGCAAATAATAAATGAGTGAGTAAATTACATCATATCTCACAAATAAATACAAACCATCCTACAAATTACATGTAACATTTGAACAAATCTAGTCCATACAAATGCATATCTGTCTGTTACAAGACTCGCGCAGATTTTCTCACAAATGCAGCTCGCGCAGATTTTCTCACAAATGCAGCTCGCGCAGATTTTCTCACAAATGCAGCTCGCGCAGATTTTCTCACAAATGTAGAGCAACTTCCTCTTCCAAACAGCAGATGGCGCTTTGGGTCAACACTTTTCCAGCTGACGAAATGAGCGGTGAACAGCTGAGTTTCTGTCTTACTTAATCTATTATTAATCTTTTTGAGATTTTCACTATACCGACCCTATTTCAATATAAGAAAAAAAAAATCACAATAGTTTAAAGATATTATTGTGACCGATCAGTGCAAAATCAGTAGTGACATGGCTGAAAACATTTAAGCTAGGCCTATTTTTTCTCATTAAAATCCATACAATTTATCCACTGTAGTGTAACAGGATATAAAAACTATTCACTTTTCTGTAATGTTATGTTATTTGTACATATGATGATAACATTTCTGTCGCAGAGAACATTTGAAATAATGTAAGGGTGTATTGTTTCACAATATAATGCAATAAAAAAATACAACAATATGTATTGTTTATTCAAGTTTAGACAGATTTAGATTTAGCTTGCCTATAGAGTTGTTAATGTCACATCAAATATGGTAAATTTTGAAGGGCACACGGTATAGTGAAAATCTCAAAAAGATTAATAATAGATTAAGTAAGACAGAAACTCAGCTGTTCACCGCTCATTTCGTCAGCTGGAAAAGTGTTGACCCAAAGCGCCATCTGCTGTTTGGAAGAGGAAGTTGCTCTACATTTGTGAGAAAATCTGCGCGAGCTGCATTTGTGAGAAAATCTGCGCGAGCTGCATTTGTGAGAAAATCTGCGCGAGTCTTGCAACAGACAGATATGCATTTGTATGGACTAGATTTGTTCAAATGTTACATGTAATTTGTAGGATGGTTTGTATTTATTTGTGAGATATGATGTAATTTACTCACTCATTTATTATTTGCAAAACACAGTACATATGTTTGTTACTCCTCTGCGTTTTCGCTCAAACTGACTTTGTATTTGCACATCACTTTCTATTTGTTTGCGAGTCGAGATTTCCTTTGCGAAGCAGATAGTGTTTGTTTGCAAAATGCTGGATTTGTTTGTTTAATTATGGCACAAATTTCATTCCATACCCTAACCCCTACTAAAGTGGGACATTACGTTTGTGTGTTTCATCAATTTTTATTGTTTTTGTTTTATTTTCAAACATTATGGTAAATGGTAAAATATATAGATTATTTCTGACTAGTCTACAGTGGAGGCATTTATTTCATTTTAGTTTACTAAAGGAAATGTGAAGCCAATGAGACGTGTCAGTCAAGAGTGAGAAAAATGGACTGATTAGACATAAACATTTAAAACAAACAATAGAAAATTAATAAAAGAATGCAAGTTATACAGACCCTTCATATATTAGGCAGTTTGGCTATTTAATGATTTGTAGACATTGAGACAGAAATGGAAATAGAGCGCTTTTAATCACTGAATCATTTGTTGCGAAGCAATTGATCCATGACTGAGGGTGGGTCTCATTCAGCTCCCTAGATCAGTAGTAAGGGCACTGATTCAGCCCATTGACTTATTCCCTGATCAGTGCCCTGACTACTGAACTAGGGAGCTGAATGAGATGCACCCTGAGTTTAAAGCTCAGTTTCTCTCATCTACTCACCAGTGACTGAATTCATGTTTATATGATAAACTGATTCAAGACTCACCTCGTGTTTTCATTATATTACGTTCCCCACACAACGGTAATACATGTTAGATAATGCAATGTTACATTTAATAGTAAATAATTAATTCTACGTCGCTTGTAAAACGTTGAAGACGATTGAACGATTTCTATCGCTTTAAACACCTTAAACGCTTAAAACACAAACCTTTCTTCAGCAGAATCACAACCGATGCAGGAGCGCGACGCAGCCTTAAGACGTCACATCACCACACCAGATAAAAGTCCCGTTCACACTCTGCTGTCTACAATCACGGTGCATAGAAATTACACAAAAATAACAAAGATGACTTAATTCACAGTTAAAATGGTGAAAATAAATTTAATAACACAAAGGTAAGTTAATAGTACAGTTCACAATAGAAAGAGTTAAAAAATAAAAGCAATAACACAATCCAACCATTTCATTTTTGTGTGTGTCTTAATTAATTACTTCTTATTACTTATTTTTCCATGTAGACTCACAGGCACAGTAATTGTGTTCATTGTCCCATTCAGATGGTTCAGTCATTAGCCTTTCCCTGCCCTTGTCAAAAAATTCTGAAGCATGGGTCTTAAACCAGGGGACCCGCAGCCGTACTGCAGGGGGTGCGCCAATTAATGTTTGATGACAAATGTTATAAAACAATTTAAACATGGGGAGAAAACATCACAAAGTAAAATTCAAATATAAGCACCCTGAAACAAAAGCAGAGCACCCCACCGTTGCTACTGTAACAGTATAATATTATTGGAGAAACAGATTTGAAAAATGATTTTGCGCTCTGGAGAATGTGAAACATTCCTATTCACAGCGGGTTTTTAAGAGGTGAGAAATGTAGCCAATCATAGACATGCTTGATGATCTCTGGAACGCAATGGACAATCAGAGGCGTTTAAGTTAGAATCCACTCACCGATTAAAACAGTTGTTCAATGTTGAGTTCTGCTCGCTCTCGTAAATTCTCTCATTAACAAAGACACGATGTAAGTAAGAGATTCATTATTTAGTGTAGACAACTTTACTGATTTTGATGGAACGCTGTGAGATCGCGAACTGAGATGAGTGACAAATTAACGGCAAATTACACAATGCAAAGTTTTGTAAGTGACGTCTACATATAAATGCGTGTTTCACTCTCGAAATTGCAATTGACACTAGCACACACGGAACAAAAATATGGCATATCAAAATAAATTTGTGATGTAAATGCAGAATCATAAATAATAATAAAAACATTTTTGCATGCATATATATTCGTAATGATTTGAATCTTAATTGTCCATCTCACAGTAAAATTAAAATGTTGTTTTTGTAAACTTGAAACTAAGGGTGCTTTCACACTTGGTTCAATTGCCTGGACCGAACCCGAGTTTGATTGCTCGTCCCTGCCCCTGCCCCTGCCCCTGCCCCTGCCCCTGCCCCTGCCCCTGCCCCTGCCCCTGCCCCCGCTGGACTGTGTTCATATTATATTAGGCTTGTTTGAGATGCGCTGCACCTTGCCTGCAGTGAGGGGAGGAGTGAAAAAAGTGCAGGCAAGACGGACAGTTCTCTCTTCTCGTAGTGGATCAGACACCTGCGAGATCAAAGGCGGATATCGCAGGATTCACACTTGTGCACTTTGTTGCTGATAAACTGGATATAATTTAAGCTCTGTTGCTTTATATGAAAATAAATATGATGAACAAGACACCCAAAGTGCATTAATTTTTATCAATAATTTTTACTTTAATTACATAGGCTACATGTTTTTATATTTTTTATAAATACGATACCAATCACAACCCACAGAGAGATCGCACAGTCAGAGAGTTTGGGAATATTCACACATCATTTATATACACATAAAAACATGATATCAGAGTTTTAAAATCAAACATTTTAAAATGATAAGCATTAAGCTGTGTCATCAGCAAGTCGTTTCCCATCATGCTTTTGATCAGAGCAGTTGGTGGAGAGCAACTGCGCCCGACTGCGCAATATGAAACAGCCGCCTTGCCGCAGCAAGAGTTTGTTGGGACACGTCAGCATGACATCAGAGCAAGTCGGACGTAACCGGACACTTTTCTAACCGGAATGCATCTCGCGGTGATCACCGTTGATCGGTTCTGCGCAGATTTTGCTCATCTCAAACGAGCCTAATATTTGGGTCCGAACAGGGGTTTGTTTGCATCATCAAAGCAGCAGCTGTTTACCCGGTTGCTTAGTAACGACATCGAGCGTGAAGGCGGCTTCAGTGTCACATTCCATCCCAGATTTTCGTTACCAGAATGTTCTCTAAATATACAGTGTTGGTTTGTCTAAAATGTAAAAAAAAAAAAATTCTTGACATTAGATGAACATTTTTATAAGGTATGACATTTTTCAAACATTTTTTTAACTTAATTAAGTTGGCTTGGGAGAATGAACCTACTGAAATGCTATAAACTTAACATTATTATTATTCTTACAAAAAACATTGACTGCTACTCCTCCTAGAGGTTTAAAGCTACAACCACCAATCTTGGCTCAGACCTTAAGACTTTTCTGAAGTTAGTTGCTATACCTTTTAAAGGGGTGATGAATTGAGAAATCAACTTTCCCTTGAGCTTTTGATATAAAAAAGGTCATGGTAGTATAAGAATATCCTGTAAGTTTCAGAGCTGAAAACTTCCTTGCTAGTCAAAGAAAAGCTTTTATTGACACCAGGCCCAGCAAACGATCGATCTCAGAATATGCCAGGCTATGACATCAGAGTGTAGTGAAGCACCGCCTCAACAGAAGAAGAACAACGCCTGATTCTGTAGCCCCGCCCACCGACTCGTGCCACTAACATAACATAACATGGGCTATGTGTTTTTCAGACGGGATACCAAAACGTAAGCCCAAAACATCTTAAATAGTGAAATGACATTCCTTTCTTGATGTGCATTCACTCTCTTGACTTGACATTTGAAGGAAAAATACAATCGTGGAAGTTTTGATTTGATCATGCAGTCTGCAACGTACTTGGCACGTATGTGTGTGTGTGTATGATGCACAGTTCACGCTTCTATCCACCAATCTGGCGGGCCAAGTAATAAAAACAACATTCCAATCAATCGCGGGTGAATGAGAGATAAAGCGATAAAGCGAAAGATCGCTCAAGATGGCGCAGAGGATGGCTGCAACATCGCAAGCTCTGCTGAAACATTGTAGTTTTTTGTTTGTTCTGTTTATAGTTTTTGTGTTTTTTGTCTTGGATGTTGTCTGCCTTACTACGTACGACAGACAGACACTTTTGGACATTGGTTCGGCAATCGCACACCGAAAACCGGATTTTAAATTCTTCAGTGACGAACCGCTGCTTACAAACACAGCAGCGGATCCTTTTGTTTGGGCGGCCCGACCACGGAAACGCCGCCGGAGAAGGGGAAAGAGAGCCGGCGTGCTCATCAGAGTAAGACACCGCGCAAACCGACCCCCGCTTCCCAGTATTTTACTGGCAAATGTTCAGTCTCTGGACAATAAACTCTGCGAGCTGAGAGCGCGGATCTCTTTCCAACGAGAGATGAGAGACTGCTGCATTATCTGCCTCACAGAAACTTGGATGTCTGCTGAGATTCCAGATTCGGCCATCGAAACCACGGGGTTCTCCGTGCATCGAATGGACAGAGAAAAAGATCTCTCCGGGAAAAGCAAAGGCGGGGGTGTATGTTTTATGATCAACCGATCCTGGTGTGATCAGAGGAACGTACATTATATCAAGTCTTTCTGTTCTCCTGATCTGGAACTTCTCATGGTTCTGTGCCGACCATTCTGGCTACCGAGGGAATTCACCGCGGTCATCATCACAGCTGTGTATATTCCCCCACAAGCCGACACAGACCGGGCACTAAAGGAACTGTATAGGACAGTGAGTGAGCAGGAAACCGTGCATCCTGAGGCTGCGTTTATTGTGACCGGGGACTTTAACAAAGCCAACTTCAAGCGCATAGCACCCAAATACCACCAACGTGTTAACTTCAACACGCGAGGGAACCGAGTTCTGGATCATTGTTACTCTCCCTTCAAGGATGGTTACAAATCACTCCCGCGCCCACCATTTGGCAAATCGGATCACGCTTCCATCCTCCTTTTGCCCGCATACAGGCAGAGGTTGAAACAGGAAGCACCCGCCCTCAGAACCATCCAGTGCTGGTCGGACCAATCAGACTCTATGCTACAGGACTGTTTTGATCACGCGGACTGGGAGATGTTCCGGTCGGCCTCTGATGACGACATCGAGGTCTACGCTGATAGCGTAACGTGTTTCATCAGGAAGTGCGTAGAAGACGTTGTTCCGACCAAAACAATACGGCTGTACCCAAACCAGAAGCCGTGGCTAAATGGGGATGTTCGCGCGGCACTCAATGCGCGGACCTTCACCTTTAACTCCGGTAATGCAGAGGAGCATAAACAAGCAAGTTATGCCCTCCGGAAAACCATCAGAGCAGCAAAACGCCAGTACAGGGACAAGATTGAAGGACAGTTCAACACCACCGACTCCAGAAGCATGTGGAGGGGAATTAACACCATCACGGACTACAAAGGGAACACAAACTCCACCGTGAACACCGCTGCCTCTCTCCCGGACGAGCTCAACACCTTCTATGCTCGCTTTGAGGGAACTAACACCGCCCTCGCGGAGAGAGAGCTCGTGGCTGAAGATACAGAGGTTAGTTCACTCTCCGTATCTTTAGCGGATGTAACCCGATCCTTCCGGTGGGTGAACGTCCGTAAAGCCGGGGGTCCAGACGGCATTCCGGGCCGCATCATCAGAGCGTGCGCGCACCAACTGGCTGGAGTATTTACGGACATCTTTAACCTGTCCCTCTCCCTGTCTGTGGTCCCCACATGCTTCAAAACGTCCACCATTGTTCCTGTACCGAAGCAATCAAAAACACTCTGCTTAAACGACTGGCGTCCTGTTGCTCTGACCCCCATCATCAGCAAATGCTTTGAGAGACTAGTCAGAAACCATATCTGCTCTGCCCCCCCCCCCCCCCCCTCACTGGACCCACTGCAGTTTGCATACCGCACAAACCGCTCCACTGATGATGCCATTTCATCAACAATTCACACTGCTCTCTCCCACCTGGAAAAGAGGAACACATATGTGAGAATGCTGTTTGTAGACTACAGCTCAGCATTCAACACCATTGTGCCTGTTCCTGTCAAACAGACGCCAGGTGGTCAGAATGGGCAGTAACATCTCCTCACCACTGACTCTCAACACTGGAGCCCCTCAGGGCTGTGTTCTCAGCCCACTCCTGTACTCCCTGTACACACATGACTGTGTGGCAACCCACAGCTCCAACACCATCATCAAGTTTGCTGACGATACGATGGTGGTAGGTCTCATCACTGACAATGATGAAACGGCCTACAGAGAGGAGGTGCACACTCTGACACGGTGGTGTCAGGAGCACAACCTCTCCCTCAACGTCAGCAAGACCAAGGAGCTGGTGGTCGACTTCAGGAGGAATGAGAGAGAACACCGCCCCATCACCATCGATGGAGCACCGGTGGAGAGAGTCAGCAGCTTCAAGTTCCTTGGTGTCCACATCACAGAGGAACTCTCATGGTCCGTCCACTCCGAGGCCGTTGTGAAGAAGGCTCATCAGCGCCTTTTCTTTCTGCGACGGCTGAGGAGGTTTGGAATGAGCCGCCACATCCTCACACGCTTCTACACCAGCACTATAGAGAGCCTGCTGACTGGCTGCATCACCACCTGGTACGGCAACAGTACCGCCCGCAGCCGCAAAGCCCTGCAAAGGGTAGTGCGCACGGCCAGCTGCATCATCGGAGGTGAGCTTCCCTCCCTCCAGGACATTTACGCCAGGCGGTGTGTGAAGAGAGCTCAGAGGATCATCAGAGACTCTAGGCACCCGAACCATGGGCTGCTCTCACTGCTGCCATCAGGCAGACGGTATCGCAGCATCAGAACACGCACCAGCCGACTCCAGAACAGCTTCTTCCCACAAGCAATTAGACTCCTCAACTCCTGATCCATCAGGATCATAACACACACTGACAGAATATCACTCAGCACAACCCACTGTAGATACACACACATTATATACACATTTATTTATCATTTATTATTTATCATATAGCACCTATTGTACATTGGATCTCTACTGTGAATAATAATGTATACTGTACATTGTATATTATTATTACTATAGCTTAATGTATACTGTTTAATGTATGTTTAGTGTATATTGTTTAAAGTATATGTATATTGTAAGTATGTGTATATTGGTTAAAGCTGTGAGAACTACACTCACATTGTGTAAATTATTTATTGTTTATTGTATAGTTTACTGTGCTGTGAGTAATTGTGGGCGCATCAGATGTGTAATCTGTTGTTGCTTTAAATGTTGTACATGTCATGTCGTGACTACTATGTTGCTCGGAACTGCACCAAGAATTTCACCTGCTGTTGCACTTGTGTACATGGCTGTGTGACAATAAAGTGATTTGATTTGATTGATAAATCAATGTGTTTGTTTGATAAAGATATTTTGCGAGCCCTGTGGGACGAATCATTTCGGTTGCCGTTTCTCACAGGCTTTCAAAACAATTCCTCGTGTAGCCTACTCCCAGGGGACCTGAAGCTCATTAAATATGCAAAACTGTTATCCAATCCTATCCGTGGGCGTTTACATCCAAGTCTTCAGTGCGGCACGCCCATCAAAACCCAGTGTTTCTTGAGAGAGCCTCAAAATCAGGGTAGAAAATAGCCTATTACTTATTCCTATTACAATAGTTTTTGAATGTAAAAACTATGCAAATGTCATAGGTTGACATCAGACAACAGTATAAAAATATCTCTCTATCTATCTATCTATCTATCTATCTATCTATCTATCTATCTATCTATCTATCTATCTATCTATCTATCTATCTATCTATCTATCTATCTATCTATCTATCTATCTATCTATCTCTCTATCACTCACACACTCTCACTCACACTCACACACACAATCAATCTCCACAAGTGGAGGATGTGAGCCGAGTCTTCAAAAAGACTTCAGAAAGCTTCAGGCCCAGACGGCATCTCATCTGCCTGTTTGAAAGCCTGCGCTGACCAACTGGCCCTAGTCTTCACGCAGATCTTCAACAGATCATTGGAGCAGTGTTAAGTTCCCTGTTGCTTCAAACGCTCCACTATCATTCCCATCCCCAAAAAACCCAAAATCACTGGACTTAATGATTACAGACCTGTCTCTCTCACGTCTGTGGTCATGAAGTCGTTTGAAAGACTGGTTCTGGCCCACCTGAAGGACATCACTGTCAATTATTTATCTAAAGAATACAGGGTTAATAAAGAATTTAGAATATTTTCCCCTTCCGATCAAATGCGCCACAATCCAATCCAGTAGGTGGCGGTAATGCACCTTCAGATCAAAGCACGGCATAACAGACTTTCACCCCCAATTTCCACCGGCTGCGTTACGGCTGCGGAACGGCTCTGCTGCGTGACAGCTCCGTGTTCCGTCGTCCGTCAATACCCACCAGGTCCGGATTTGTTGTGGAACGGCTGCGGTCATGACTGACAGCTGACGTCACGAGGCCCCATGTAATCTCGCGAATTCTGGTGTGATCGCGCGATATGTAGTTTCTATAAACAGTTCTATAGTTTTCCACGCCACATCCTTTTTAATGTTGTCCTTATAAAAAGGATGTGAGGGGTCATAGATGATGGGTTGATTCTGTACCTCAATAATCAGCATTTCTTCATCCATCGTGTCAATGGGGTTAAAACTTAAACAAGCCTGTCTCCGCCCATTATGAAGTTTTCAAGGTGTAGTGTAGGGAAATATGAGCGTAAACGAGAGAAGGAGCTAGTGGTGTTTTCAAGATGGCGCCTTGTTAAGACGAAGTTTCCAGAGCTCGTGACCAAAATTGATGTTAGAAAGCCTAGCTGTATCTACATTGTAATTTGTTACGTTTGTTAGAGTAACTTAGGTGTCAGTACATTGCAAACATGCCAAAAATGGAAAAACGCAAAGAGCGTATTGATACTGTCGACATGATTAACATTATGCAGGTTCACGATTATGATTCTCATGGTGGAAACGAGACAGATCTTTGCGCGACTTCGCTCCCTGTGACTCCAAGTAAGCCTCCAGTTAATAAAAAAGGTAAACCATCAAATCCAGATGAGCCGGCCGATTCTGCAGTCATTTCCGCACTGTCCTCGCTGATCAATTCTCGATCTGACGCACTTGAAGGGATGATTAGCGCCAACGCTCTTAAGATCGAAGGGCTGAAGAAAACAATAGACTTTGTGTGTGCCGAAGTACAAGATCTAAAGAAAAATATGAAAGAGATGCCAGGCTTAAAACTCAAGAACGTCTCACAGGTACGTGTGAAACACGCATTTCTGATCTGGAGAGATACTCTCGCAGGTGGAACTTGAGATTGCTTGGGGTGCCTGAAACTCACAAGGAAGATGAATCTGCGGCGAGACTTACCCTGAGGCCAAGAGCAAGTATCCTGATGCAGTTGACACCGTGCATCGGTTAGGGAGGAGAGATGACAACACGAAACCTCGTGCCATCATCATGCAATTTACCTCACGTGTTATCCGGGATGCATTGTGGAAAGCTGCCAAGAAGTCACAGTTTCTTAAAGACAACAACTTACGCTTTGCAGAGGATCTAACTTCATCAGACCGGGAGAGACGGAAGAGCTTATGGCCGAGAGTAAAAGAGGCGAGGGCTGCTGGAAAAACTGCCTATTACATCGGAGCGCGTGCATTCATTGAAGGCGCGGAGATTACTTTGTAAATTCCATTAAGAGTCACTTAACAGTTTTTTCAAAAATGATAGCAGTTAACGTTAGCTATCGCAAATGCCATTGGAACATTATGGATAGTACATTAGCCTACCTACGTCATACTACAGCTGGTCCGTGTTAAATGGTCGCGAGTTCTTTTCAATTTTCTTTTCATTTACCTACCAGTCAATTCTGACATTTTGCCTTTGTTCTGGTTCTTATTAATAATTGTTCACTGTTCATTTATTAATGTCGATATCGTTCATATCACTTAATGCCAGGGGACTAAGAAACAATGTGAAACGCAAAGCCCTTTTTCTGTTTACTAAAAACCACGGATTTGATTTTTGTTTTTTTCAAGAAACCCATTCAACGCAGGATGATGTTAAATTTTGGAGGTCCCAGTGGGGCAGTGAGATATGGATGTCTCACGGTACAGAGCGATCTGCAGGTGTCGCAATTTTGAAAAATAAATTTGCTGGTGAAATACTACACCGACAGTGACCCCAAAGGACATTTTATTTTGTTAGTGGTTTGACTTGGCCAGACCGCCACAATTCTTTTAAATGTGTATGGATATAATTCTTTGAAAGAAAATGCCACCTTAATTGATGTGATTAGTGATAAAATACAGTACTGGATAAATAAATACCCCAATGCTGGTATTATTTTGGGCGGGGATTTTAATATGGTATTAAATAGTGATTTGGATAGGTTTCCCCCTAGGGCTGCTTCTGTAACTCCGATAATGGATGCATTTATTACACGTTTTGATGTTGTTGACATATGGAGAGAAACACATCCACAGCAGAGACTTTATACATGGCGCAGCAAGGACCACTCTAAGCAGTCACGTATAGATTATTGGCTTATATCCCAAAGTCTAGCAAACAGTTGTAACTCAGTCAGCATTCATGCTACACCTCTTACAGACCACAGTGCTGTCTCTCTTAAGGTTAGTCTTTCAGCATCCCCTGATTTAAAATTAACTTATTCTTATTGGAAGCTGAACAACTCCCTTCTCCTGTATAAAGAGGTTAAAACGACTATTACTTTATTGATTGAGCTGTATTGGAAGAGAGCACTAGAGCTCGATTCATACTGTAGCCAATGGGAGCTGTTGAAGTTCGAAATAGGAAAGTTTTTTAGAAAATTTGGTAGTAATTTAGCTAAACTTAAAAGAGCAGAAGAAAATAAGGTGGTGTCTAAAATTGCAATACTTTCTTCTAAACCCCCAGAGAGGCTTTCTGAATCTGATAAACTTGAGTATGCCGAACTGCAATGTAAATTAGATGGGCTGTACACTTACAGAGCTCAGGGCGCTTACATAAGATCTCGACAAAAATGGATAGAGGAGGGAGAATGTAATACAGCATATTTTTTCAGATTAGAAAAAAGTCGTTTCAAAACCTCATTAATTGAATCTCTAAATATTAATGGCACAGTGACTAATAACCCTCAAAAAATTGCACGTTTCTGTGCTAATTTTTATAGTAATCTTTACCATCAAAATTATTCTGAAGAGGCAGCTTGTAGTTTTCTAGAATCTCTTAAAAACAACAAGGTCTGGTGATGACAGAAATCTCTGTGATAGTGAAATTACTTTATCAGAAATTAATAACTCAATTATAGAACTCAAAAACAATAAATCACCTGGAACTGACGGGCTTACTGCAGAATTCTACAAACAGTTTTCTAAAGAATTATCCCCTTCTTTACTTAAGGTCTTTGAAGAAAGCATACAGAATGAGACTCTCCACCCAACTCTCACTCAAGGTTTAATTACTTTAATCCCGAAACCCAAGAAAGATTTACTTTTAATTGACAATTGGCATCCTATATCTTTACTCAACAATGATTATAAGGTTTTAGCTCTTATATTCGCTAAAAGATTGAAATCTGTACTGAGCTTTGTAATCGATGAGACACAATCTGGTTTTATGAATAAAAGGCATATTGTTAATAATATAAGATTGGTTCTTGATTTGTTAGATTATTCAGAGTTGATACAGGAGGACAGCTTCATTCTTTTTTTAGATTTTTATAAGGCGTTTGATTCTTTAGAGCACCAATTTATTATTAAGTCATTACATAGCTTTGGTTTCGGTGATATGTTTTGTAAAGTAATTAAAACCCTTTATAACAATGGAAGCTGTTGGATTAAATTAAAAAATGGCACCTCCCCAAGGTTTAACTTATCTAGAGGAGTCAGACAGGGATGTCCTATTTCCCCCTACTTATTTTTAATTTGTGTGCAACTACTCTCAACATCTGTCTGTGAAAGTGGTATCCGGGGTATTCACATAGCAGATCGGGAAGTTATTATTAGCCAATTAGCGGATGACACCACCTTATTTTTAAGAGATGCTTGCCAAATTCCTATAGCAATTGATAATATAAAACTATTCTCTAAAGCTTCAGGACTTAATCTAAACCTAAATAAATGTGAATTATTGTCGATTAAAGATTGCACAGCTCCCTCCTTTTATAATATTCCAGTTAGATCTGAAGTAACATATTTAGGCATAGTGATCACAAAAAATTTAAATAATAGAAGTACCTTGAACTTTGACCCTATTATAATAAAAGCCCAAAAAAGATTTAATGCATGGTTGCAGAGAGACCTGACCTTAAGAGGTACAGTACTGCTTGCTAAGGCTGAGGGCATCTCTAGGCTTACATATGCTGCACTCTCTCTATATGTGGACAACAACATGTAGGTCAGTTGATAAAACCCTCTTTAATTTTATTTGGAAAAACAAGTTACACTATATTAAGAAGTCAGTAATAATGAATACATACGAGAATGGTGGGTTGAATTTTCTTGATTTCTCATCTCTGAACAACACTTTCAAAATTAATTGGATTAGACAGTTTCTATGTAATCCAAACTCAATTTGGAATTTTATCCCTAATTATTTATTTTCCAAATTAGGCGGTCTCCCTTTCCTATTGATCTGCAATTATAATATTGCCAGAATACCTTACAACTTATCTAAATTCCATAAGCAAGCACTACTTGCTTGGTCATTAATATTTAAGCACAACTTTTCCCCTCACCGGTATTTTATCTGGAACAATCGTGATATTGTATATAAGAATAAATCCTTGGTTTTTTGCTAACTGGTTTCAGAAAAAAATTCTGACCGTTTCCCAGCTATTCAATTCAGAAGGTCATATTTTAAACTATGAAGAATTTTTATGTAAATTTAATTTCCCAGTAACTCCCAGGGAATTTTCCATTGTAATGGACGCTGTTCCTAAAGGAGTTATTATGCTTCTAAGAGAATCTGTCAGATCATCTTACATTTTACCTATTTCTGTAGACCCTTTTGAACTTCCAGTAGGAAAACTGTGTTTTTTGTCATGCCCTTCATCACGTAATTATAGAATTAGATCTCTCTTTCAAAAGGAGCTTGTAACAGTTCCATATGTGGCATCATATTGGAAGAATTTGGTCGATCATATTGATTGGAAAAAAGTATGGACTCTGCCTTTGAAATACATAATCACTAACAAGGTTAGAGAAACTTCATTCAAATTATTACACAGATTTTACCCTGCTAAAGCTTTTTTAAAAAGGTTTAAGTCAGATATAGACACAAGCTGTTCTTTCTGTGGTGCCCCTGAGGAAACTTCCATATTTTCTGGGATTGTCCTCACACACAACTATTTTGGGACGAATTCTCTAAATGTATTAACTGCAATGTGCTTCCGGGTTTCTCTCTGGCTTTAAAGGATGTATTGTTTGGCTTCATGAATACACAAAAATCTCAAATTAATGAATACTTTATTATTAACCTATTATTGCTCCTTGCAAAATTTCACATTCACCGCTGTAAATTTACTAATAAAAATCCTTTATTCATTGTTTTTACAAAAGAGGTCCAACAGTACATCCAAAATATCTCATCATCTAAGAATCTTAAAGCTCTTAAGACAACGCATTTATTTCAACTTTTTAATTTGTTTCATTAAAAGCTTTCTGTTAGATTTTATAGGCTCTATGTATGTAGGAATTATGTTTTACTTTTGTAAACTTTTGTAACCTGTAACAATTTTGCAATTTTGCTTTGTACTTGTATTTTCGATACCTTGGCATTTAATAAAAAAATAAAAAAATAAAAATAAAAATGAGCGTAAACGAGTAATATGTGCATTTGTGGATCCAGTGCTGCGCATGCATTGCATTCATTGCCTCGTTTGTGAGTTGATACTATTTGATTCATTTGGATTTTGAGACAATAGGATCGACTCACAAATGAGTCAATGAATGCATGCGCAGCACCGGATCCACAAATGCACATATTACTCGTTGCACGCACAGATTCTGACCAACATTAATACAAAATTGAAGTTTTGCATTCAAAATTATGTCTCTAATTTCTGGTATGTCAGTAATTCTGGTCGGCCCTGGTATCACACAGCTGAAGCAGAGCTACGAGCTAATTGCCCTGTTGGCATGTGAGGGGAAATGGGACAATCAGTTCGTAGCTCTGCTTCAGCTGTGCGATTAGCTCACGAGGACCGACCAGAATTACAGAATTCCAATTTAATCTTTAATGCAGCAAGAAAGAAGAGTGAGATCTTTAAGATCTGTAGGCAGCTATATCAAACTGCAGAAATTGAGAAAACTGCTGCAGTTTGTGTTGTAAAATGGATAATCTCTTCCAAACCGCTGTTCAGCTCCTCTTTTATTAATTGAGCTACTTGATTATTAATTTACTTGTTTCACTTCCACACTTTATTTGTTTATTTACTATTAAATACAGTATTAATATTAGATAAAATAAGATAGATATTTGAAGATATTTTCACCTTGCTTTTCCATTCATTCCTCCTGTGTGTCTGCAGGTGCTTTAAAGGGGAAAGTCAAATTCATTAAATAGTCTTGAATTTAAATTCAGCGTGTTTTAACTGGAATGTAAAGATTTTGATCACATTTCAAGTTTCACTTCATTTTGTAGTACATTTGTGATGTTAGTCACATTTCCAAATATTTACTAACATCTTGTTGTTTTAGGTGCATTACTGCTGATAAAAAGGAGGCATCAGAGTGTATCTTTGCTGGGACGGTGTAAAAATGGCTCTGTTACACCCCTGAAAGGCTTGGGGGCATTGCTCGTGGTGGAAACCCCTGAGTTTAGAGCATTCTTTCTTCTACCTTTTTTCTTTCAGTACTACTGTCTCATTTCTGTCTTTATTGGCGAGTTTCCATTTGTATTTAGTTACATTTTGCAGATGCAGGTTGTCATGTTTTTCACTTTTGTTATAAATTCTGATGTAATTGTTTTAAGTCAATGTGAGATTTCCTGTTGAAACTGTGGGGGCATAAATAAATAAATTTGCATGTAAACTAAAATGGAAACTTACTTTGAGTGACTTTTTGATACAAAATCATATCAATTGCAGCCTAACATGAAAATTAACTGGCATAGAATCCTGCTGTACATTAAGCATTATTGATTTTATAGTGTTTCTTTGTTGATTCAGTGTTAAATAAGTGATTTAATTAAAGTTGAAAAAATATAGATTTTTATAGATTTCCATTTTGATCTATTTTTCATCATTGAAATAACATTATTTCAGCGTGCAAACCTGATGAAAAATCAATGTTAAATATCAACATTGTTTCAATGATATTTTAGTTGATGCATTAACATTGATTCAACGATGATTCAGTGTTGGTCTGGTATCTGGGTGGTCAGCAGGTTAAAGCACGTCTCAGAACCTAGGCACTGAAGAAAAGCATTCCGTGTGAGTTTGCTTGAAAGCCTAGAGCTTTTGAGGAAAGAGGGAGATGGAAGGCTACGGAGCTACGACAGACAGGCCCTGTCATTCTCGTAGATGTTCTGGCTGCTCCAGTCTACCACAACTTTATGCTGCTGTCGGTTGCTATTTTTATGCTGGCTAATCCTGAGGTGGATGTAGGGATATGTGACTGTGCAAAGACAATACTTGTGTCATTTGTTGAACATTTTGGCAGACTTTATGGTGAGGGGTTTCTGGTGTACAATTTGCATGGCCTTGTTCATTTGAGCGATGATGTTAAGAGACACGGATGTATTGATGTGATATCTGGGTTCCCTTTTGAGAATTTTCTCGGTGAGGTAAAGTGCATGGTGAGGGGGGCAAATTTCCCAGTTGCCCAGATTGTCCGCCGCTTTTCTGAGCGTACCAATAACAAAATGGTCCATGATGGCCATGTGAAAGCTGGAACTGTATTAAGGAAAGAAAATGTTGGTGGTCCCTTA
The DNA here is from genome assembly GCA_023566225.1 of Romanogobio albipinnatus. Lineage (NCBI taxonomy): Eukaryota > Metazoa > Chordata > Actinopteri > Cypriniformes > Gobionidae > Romanogobio > Romanogobio albipinnatus. The sequence continues at coordinate 8,219,646 of CM042262.1, read as the reverse complement.
CCACAGGGTATTAGAGGAGGAATACAGGAGTTTAAAGAGTTGCACATGGATCAGTTTTGTGTTAAAATTACAGAGGGGGATAACTGTATTAAAATGGGTAATGACATTGGCTTGCTTCATCTTGCTTGAAAGTAATATGCACTTGGTGTACTATCAGTTCCATGCTGTTGAGCCATTCTACACATATCCCCTCAGTTCATCTAGCTTGGGTGTGTTTCTTCACTCACAGTTGTCAGAGAGTTTGAAGTGCGTTAAAGTTGATGATGGCCTTCGAAAATATGTTCTCCTCCCCTTCAAAGACAAACATGTGGTAATGCCTTTGTTGCATTTAGATTAGGCATAATTGTTGTGTTGAGATAAAATGTAATTTTTAGAGATGTTCTGGCTTGTTAATTATGCCACTGATTACCACTTAGTTATGCAGGTTTTTCACCTGATTTGTGACTGTTTGTTTGTTAGCATATGTGATTCATTGCTGATCATAATTGGTGCCCCATTTACTGCTTTATTTAAAAATTTTGCTGTATTTTAAAGGAACACGCCGACTTTTTGGGACTTTCAGCTTATTCACTGTATCCTCCAGAGTTAGATGAGTCCATACACACCAGTCTCATCTCCATGTGTGCCATAACTCTGTCTGACGCACCCACCGCCAGCCTAGCTTAGCACAAAGACTGGAGGTAAACGGCTCCATCTAGCCTACTGCTCAATAAGTGACAAAATAACACCAAAATTTTCCTGTTTACATGTTGTGATGTGTATACGTCATATTCTCGCGCATGCGTCGTAGTGCTTCGTGAGTTCACGGCAGAGGCCAACAAGGAAGACAAGAACTTGTAGAATAAAGGCCTGTACACACCGGGACGAATATCGCACGCGCTTATCGCCAGCGTTTTTCGTGACGTTTTTCGGCGCGTCTTGAGTGTTCACACCCAAGCGATTTCCACTGGCGTTGCGCCGAGTGAACGTGCACATTCAGTAGATGCGCTCCCGGTACACAAGGTGGTGCTGCGGCACTTTACGCTTCTGACACTCGCTTGTCACACAGAAGAAGAGGAGAGACAGTATTTACGTGCTTGCCAAAACCACAGATATATTATGTCTATGGCAAAACCATTCACACACTTTTTGCTCACTGGCAAGCAGCATTAGCAGCCTATCTTCTTCTTTGTCTACTTACTACTTCTTCGTCGTATCAGTGTGTGCTCGGCAAGACCGATTTTGTGCTTGAGCGCCACCAAGTCGTGTTTTACTGTCACTTCAGCAGCTCCAGGCACGTGAACAAAAGCGCGGATCTCATTGGTCGGACAGTTTTTTACGCGCCGCGTCAAAATAAAAAAACGAACCCGAGGCGTTTTTTTTTTAATGACGCTTTTACGCCTGGCGTTTTACGCGTCGGTGTGCACACTCACATTGGCGCCCATTGTTTAGTCACGAGGCGTTAAACGTCGGCGATAAACGCGCGCGAAAATCGTCCCGGTGTGAACAGGCCTTAAAGTCGTTATTTTGATTTTTTTTTTTTCACACAAAAACTATTATCGTCGCTTCGTAAAATTATTGTAGAGCCACTGTAGTGAGATGGACTTTGTAACAACGTTTTTAGTGCCTTTTATGGGTCTTGTGAGTGTAAATGTACTGAATGTCAATGGAGGCCTATCTGAGGCCTTTCTCAGCCATCAGCTTTCAACAAAAATATCTTCATTTGTGTTCCGAAGATGAACGAATGTCTTACGGGTGCCGAACGACATGAGGGTGAGTAATTAATGACATAATTTTCATTTTTGGGTGAACTAACCCTTTAACGTTGCAAACCATTGCCATCTTCGTGCTCTTGCAAACTGGATGCTCTGACTTGCCGTAGAGTCCTCAAACCTAGTAGAGGTGTGCCCATGTAGATGAGCCCATAAATCTGCATTTTAAGTGGCGTGTGGCGTCAACTTAGCGTCTTTCGGCAAGTGGCGTTATTTTAACGCGTGGCAGCGTGAGACGTTAACTTAACGCCTGACGCCTCTTATTTAACACATGGTGGCGTTATGAAAATGGCGTTTTAATATTAATACGGTGGTGAAAAGCACGCAAATTCTGACCCATTTGGCTTTCGATAGCTGAACGCTACCATTGTGTCTGAATGTGGCTCACCATTACCGAACGTGTCACGGATTGATGAAGTAAAACTCAGTCCGTACGAGTCTCTTGCTTGCGTCCGTTTTTCGCGTCTGACTGTCGTACAGTCTGACATAATGACAACTGAGATCCTACAGTGTGACATGTATTACATCGGGGATCATGTTCGTGCAGTCTGACAAGCAACATTCGCAGAGGATTTTGAAAAATCACAGTGTGCAGGACCCTTTAATGTGTATTAGAAAAAAGCAACAACCTATTTCCAAACTTGTAATGAGAGGCGTTTACAAACCTGTTGTCCAACAAAAGAGAACATTTAATCGAGTGTTTGAAATAACCTACTTTTGTAATATGACAGTCTTCACATCACAGAAATTATATTATTTTATAATGTTCTGTAGTAGGCTACAGTGATAGATTCGCTGTGTAGAGACGTGTACAGTACTTTTTTTCTTTCTCAGTGAATACATAAGATAAAATAAGACAGAAATGAAGACATTAGTCACATTTTTTAATCTTAATTTAATATTTTATTATAAAACCTTAGACCTTTCTAATGATTTATGTTTTCTGTAAAATATAATAATAATAATAATAATTGTTATTATTATTTTTATTCTTAAATGTTTGTATTGTATAGCACTTTTTGCATTTTTCAGACATGGTAACAGACGTTTTATACATGTGCTACAATTTTGTGGGCTGTGCTACAAAACTTTCAACCTCTGTATCAGTGCTATGTGCAAAAAAAGTTAATGTACAGCCCTGCTATATGGTACTATGTTTATTTTGATAAATACAATAATTCATTATTGTTCAATGAATATTAAAATATGTTAATATAAAAATATATTTAAAAAATACTGAAACTTTTTTTTAAAGTAAAGATTCTGAAAGAATTGAGTGAGATCACAAAATAATTTAATAAAGAAAATATTTGTATTATATGATGATTATTATCATATTTTTTAAATATGATGGTTTGATTATAATTATGGTGATTATCTCTATAGGTGGACACCCTACTTGATATGGTCACCGTGATTTTGCCAAGTAAGATGTGTTCCTGGATCAACATCCTTTTGTTGATCCTGGATCAACATTTAATCAACCAATCACAAGCCTCTGATGTCATCAGCGTGTGCCGACCACAAATGCCATTAGTCCATTTTAAATATTCCCTCCAACATCACCTTGACTGACTGACAAAAGGTAAGTTATTTTGTCTGTATTCTTTCTTTAACTGTCTCTGCAGCCAAAAATATGGCAATATAAATGTATTTATTCACTAAAAAGTCCTGAAATGGAACACTTAAATGGCATAATGTGATGCAAAACTGAACATGCACCCAACAGCCATGTGCTGTTTAGCTAATAGCTAAGCTTACTTTACTCCAATCCCCAAACGTAAATCATTCTCTCTTACATTTACACACAAACACACATGTAATATTTAGTTTGAACAACTTTATAAAAATGTATACTAATTTTTACAATTGTCAAACTGATCTTTGCCAAAAAGTATGACATTTAAATTTTTTTTAGAATAATTGTTTTTTTTAAATCAAATTGTAATCAATATTTTGATCATTGCTTTTTAATACAGGGTAGATTAATAAATAAAGTTGATCCAGGACCATCATGATAATTTCAATATGGGATAGATTCACCAATGTTGATCCAGGATCATCATGATCATTTCAATATGATCCAGGATCATCATGATCATATCAATATGGGATAGATTCACCAATGTTGATCCAGGATCATCATGATCATTTCAATATGGGATAGATTCACCAATGTTGATCCAGGATCATCATGATCATTTCAATATGGGATAGATTCACCAATGTTGATCCAGGATCATCATGATCATATCAATATGGGATAGATTCACCAATGTTGATCCAGGATCATCATGATCATAACAATATGGGATAGATTCACCAATGTTGATCCAGGACCATCATGATCATTTCAATATGGGATAGATTCACTAATGTTGATCCAGGACCATCATGATCATTTCAATATGGGATAGATTCACTAATGTTGATCCAGGATCATCATGATCATAACAATATGGGATAGATTCACTAATGTTGATCCAGGATCATCATGATCATTTCAATATGGGATAGATTCACTAATGTTGATCCAGGATCATCATGATCATTTCAATATGGGATAGATTCACCAATGTTGATCCAGGATCATCATGATCATTTCAATATGGGATAGATTCACCAATGTTGATCCAGGACCATCATGATCATTTCTATATGGGATAGATTCACCAATGTTGATCCAGGACCATCATGATCATTTCAATATGGGATAGATTCACCAATGTTGATCCAGGACCATCATGATCATTTCAATATGGGATAGATTCACTAATGTTGATCCAGGACCATCATGATCATTTCAATATGGGATAAATTCACCAATGTTGATCCAGGACCATCATGATCATTTCAATATGGGATAGATTCACCAATGTTGATCCAGGACCATCATGATCATTTCAATATGGGATAGATTCACCAATGTTGATCCAGGACCATCATGATCATTTCAATATGGGATAGATTCACCAATGTTGATCCAGGACCATCATGATCATTTCAATATGGGATAGATTCACAAATGTTGATCCAGGATCATCATGATCATTTCAATATGGGATAGATTCACCAATGTTGATCCAGGACCATCATGATCATTTCAATATGGGATAGATTCACCAATGTTGATCCAGGACCATCATGATCATTTCAATATGGGATAGATTCACTAATGTTGATCCAGGACCATCATGATCATTTCAATATGGGATAGATTCACTAATGTTGATCCAGGACCATCATTGATTTAGAATCAATGAATCACCACTCCATTTGGAGTTAATGTGGAAAGCAGATAGGTGTTTTAAAATGTAATCTTTCAACTTATCAGCTCTTTTTAGTGTTTCCTCATTTAAAGTTAGTCAATTTGTTTGGTTAATGCTGATATTTTATTACAAAATAACCAGGACAAAATTATGGTGAATATGAATTAACAAAGTATTATTTTTGTGTGTATACATTTCAGAAATGTTCCATGATGGAGGAGTTTATCAAAAAGTCTGTGGAAAAAGAAGAAAGGAGAAAAATAAGACAGAAAAACGTTAAACTCAAGGTGCATGTTCTTAAACCAGATGATCAAGAAGAAAATTTTATCACAGAAATAATTAACAAAGAGCATACAAAATCGTTCAGGACCACAAATTGTGCCAGTTTAAAAGATAAAAGAAGAGGATATATTTTCCATTGCAGAAGATCTGGAAATATATATGAAAGAAGTCACAGAGCTGTCGGTTGTAAAGCATACCTCTCTTTCAAATTAAGAAATGATTGGAAAGGACACAAAGTTGTTGTGCAGAGAATATTTGACCAGCACAATGGACATGATGTTTGTGTAGAAGACGCTCATTTTCAGCAGATTCACCCTCAGCTGGTGGATGAGATCAAGAAGTGGATCACATTAGGTGTAAAACCAGATGTCATCCTCCTCCAAGCAAATGAGTGGTCAAGAGCTCATGGAGACGCTAATTATCATTCCAGATAATACTTTGTTACACCAGAAGACATACATAATATCCGTACTTGTATGCTTCGAGGGAAACATCTTGATAAAGATTATTGTAAGAGTACAGAGAAACTATTATGTTGGTGGGCCACAGTGTTCAAGTACCCGGAAAGAAATTGTTGATTACTTCAAAAAAATTAAAGCTTGTGCTATGGTATTTGAATTTACATGTTTAATGGTTGTATTATGCAGTTATAATATTAACATAATGTATACCATGAAAACACATTTTAATTTGAATGTGATAATTCACCCAAGAATGTCATAATTTTCCTCACAACCTGTATGAGTTTCTTTCTTCAGTAGAGCACAAAAGGAGATATTTTAAAGAATGTTGGTAGTTAAACAGTTGATGTACCTTCCATAGTAGGAAAAAATACTACGCAAGTCAATGGGATCCATCAACTGTCTGGTTACCAATATTCTTCAAACTATCTCCTTTTGTGCTCAACAGAAGAAAGAAACTCATAGTTGTTTGGAACAACATGTAAATTATTTTTGGGTAAACTATCCCTTTAAGTCAGAAATGTTTGAATTGTATTCACTTTTGCACCCTACAATAAGAGACATTTTTGACCAAGGGCTTTGTTCACTATACATTGTGTACTTTTCCAATGGAATCACGGTTTCAGTGTTTGAAAACCACTTAACAGAAAAGGCAAAATACTATAGATATTATACAATATTTTATAATTTTATATTTTATCATGAATATTATTAAGCTTTTATGTTTTTGCTAAGAAACAAGTCTCCTGATAGTTCTCTCCCAAGTAGTTCAATTGTCGTCATCATTAAGTCTGGGAATGATTCAGTGGGCTATAAAGCACTTTTAAATGTCAAGAAAGTACTTCTCTTTAAAGTTTTTGGTTCAACATACCTACCTGTTGACCAAACATAAAATCTGAATTTGCACAAGTTTCAGAGGGATTGTACTTTATGCTATGCACTGTAAACCTCTGGAAGTTTCCACCTTGGCTCACACATTTTTGAAAACTATGCTATTCCATGCTAGAGTCACATTAAAATATGCAGATTTAATCTTTAGATGGGCAAATGTCTTTGCATTTATGTTAGATAATATATTCTTGGGTATGTAAATATTATTTACTTCACCTTGCAAAAGTAGTGGCTTTTAGCCCTCTGGGATCCAGACAGAATCTTAGTCATGGATTGTGTACAAATATTGTACACATCCTTGAATTTCTTAAGGAGAAAATGAAAAGCAGATAAATGCATACACACACACACTATATATATATCAAATCAAATCAAATCACTTTATTGTCACACAGCCATATACACAAGTGCAACAGCAGGTGAAATTCTTAGGTGCAGTTCCGAGCAACATAGTAGTCACGACATGACATGTACAACATTTAAAGCAGCATCAGATTACACATCTGATCTGTACCAAATGTACAATAGGTGCTATATGATAAATGATAAATAATAAATGATAATAAATGTGTATATAATGTGTGTGTATCTACAGTGGGTTGTGCTGAGTGATATTCTGTCCAGTGTGTGTTATGATCCTGATGGATCAAGAGTTAAGGAGTCTAATTGCTTGTGGGAAGAAGCTGTTCTGGAGTCGGCTGGTGCGTGTTCTGATGCTGCGGTACCGTCTGCCTGATGGCAGCAGTGAGAGCAGCCCATGGTTCGGGTGGCTAGAGTCTCTGATGATCCTCTCAGCTCTCTTCACACACCGCCTGGCATAAATGTCCTGGAGGGAGGGAAGCTCACCTCCGATGATGCAGCTGGCCGTGCGCACTACCCTTTGCAGGGCTTTGCGGCTGCAGGCGGTACTGTTGCCGTACCAGGTGGTGATGCAGCCAGTCAGCAGGCTCTCTGTGGTGCTGGTGTAGAAGCATGTGAGGAACTTGAAGCTGCTGACTCTCTCCACCATATATTTCATACCTTGCAGGTGATACTCATGAGAGCATCTATTACCTATTGACAATAACTTTCGTTAGAACCTCTTCAAATTATCATCAAATTCTAAAATACACCTGCCATTAATAAATACACTAAACCTCACCACATCTGGTATGTAGTCTGGCTCATACAATGCTTTTAAATGGGCAGCTGAAAGGCTATATGGCCCAACACAGCCCACTAAGGACTTCCAAGTTTGATCTGTATATAGGGTATGTATATAAAAGTCATCAGCACAAATTATAAAGGGTATGCATGTATGTATGATATATGTGATACAGAATGTACACCCTTACCAGTCATGTTGAATCATCCGTTAAAAGCTGGAAAACAAGAATGTCACAGTTCATTAAGAAAGCATTTCTGTAAACAATTGTAAGGGGCTATATGTAAGAATTTACATATATCCATCAAATTTCTATTGCAATTGTGTGAATAGTTTGTTTTGAAACTTAAAAAACAAGACCTTCCCTGACTTCCTAGGCTGTCTGTGTAAGCATGTAGATTTTTATGCTTGTTTTTCCTTATTTGAACAGTGTAATTTTAATGATGATCATCTGTCAAAATAATGCTGGTGAATCATGTTCAGTCACTGTTTTGAACACTAAGGAGTGTGTGCACAAGAATGAGCACAAGCAAAGAGTTTCTAGCTGCAGTTCACTTAATGGCCACCAGTGTTGCTAATAACAAGGGTTAATGAAATCCAGTTATAGGAATAAAAATGTGGGTTAAGCTAATTAATGATATCACTGAAGGCATTATCATCCTTTAAAAAAATATACCAGACACTGTAAAAAGTGAATACAGTGCAGGGTGCAGCATATAAAAGTTATTTAAACTTGATATAAGTCTTAAGATTTACAGTTACAATTACAGTAGTGCTTCCTATTATAAAAAAAAAAATAGACATTTAATCCACCACTATAATCAGTAATAAAAATGAAAAGATTTCAATTGACTCGACTGTTGTAACTATAGTAGAAATGGTGTGTGGGAAAATTAGCTTACCATGCTAATTAATGGGAATCGTGACAGTGAATCTACAAATTAATTATAAACTATTACCAAAATAAAAAAGATAATGATGGTTCACGGTCAATATTAGTGAATCTATCCCATATTGAAATGATCATGATGATCCTGGATCAACATTGGTGAATCTATCCCATATTAATCGACCAAGATGGCGGCGCGAGTAGATCGCGAGGCTCAGCGTCTCTCCAGATTCTGCAATTTTGCGGTATTTTTCTTGCTCATCTCGGGTCTGTTCGTGCAGAACAGTTGTGCCTTTACATCGTACACCCGCGCTGAGCTTTTGGATATTGGTTTGCGAATTTCCGACAGTTTTATGGACAATCTTCGACTCCTTCCTGAGATCGCTAGGACGCCCGAGGCGATGCGCTCATCCCGGCCGGGCGGAAGTGCACCCAGACGGCGGCGAGATCGTAAACAAAGGCGGGGGAAGCGTGGAGGATTGCGGGTTAAGCTAACGCGTTCTCCTCATCGGCTCTCTTTACCCAGCATTTTCCTTGCTAATGTACGATCGCTAGTGAACAAAATGGAGGAGATTCGACTCAGCATCACACACAGTAAGAGACTTTTGAACTGTAACGTCCTAATCTTCACTGAAACCTGGTTAAACAGCGGAATACCGGACACCGCTATCGAGCTAGCGGGACGCCACACACTCCGGGCAGACAGAACATTAGATGGCTCCGGGAAGACAAGAGGTGGTGGATTGTGCATTTATATTAACAAAGCTTGGTGCACAAACTCTGCTATTGTTGGGAGTCATTGTTCAGCTAACCTGGAGTTTCTCATGGTTAAATGTAGACCGTTTTATCTACCGCGGGAGTTCACTTCCACCATTATAACTGCTGCTTATATTCCACCCGATGCTGATGCCAAGCTTGCTATGAAAGAACTTCACGCAGCCATCAGTAAACAACAGACTAATCACCCTGAAGCTGCGTTTATTGTTGCAGGTGACTTTAATCACTCAAACTTAAAGTCAGTGCTACCCAAGTTTCACCAGCATGTTTCCTGCCACACCAGAGGAAACAAAACCTTAGACCATGTTTACACAAACATGGCGGGAGCTTACGTTGCAACACCCCTCCCCCACCTGGGACAGTCAGACCACATCTCTTTGTTCCTCAGCCCCAAATATGCACCCCTCATCAACCGTGTGAAGCCATCAGTGAAGACAATCAAGGTGTGGCCTGCGGGGGCAGACTCCACACTCCAGGAAAGGTTTCTAAACACAGACTGGAGTATGTTTGCTTCTCAAGCCACCAGTGGCGCTCACACGGACATTAACTCCTACACCTCCTCAGTATTGGATCATATCAATACCACCATTGACAGTGTTACAACCCAGAAACAGATCACCACATACCCAAATCAGAAGCCTTGGATGAACAGGGAAGTGCGACTCCTGCTGAAGTCACGCAATACTGCCTTCAGATCAGGAGATGCACAAGCCTACAGCGCATCCAGAGCAAACCTGAAGAGGGGCATCAAAAAGGCCAAGCACTGCTACAAGCTAAAGATAGAGGGACACTTTTCCAACTCTGACCCTCGACGCATGTGGCATGGCATTCAGGCCATCAGTGATTATAAACCCACCCACTCCACCCCCGCAGCCACTGATGTCAACTTCCTGAACGAGCTAAATTACTTTTATGCTCGTTTTGAAAGAGACAACAGAGAAACTGCCACCAAGCTCAAACCCTCAGCTGACCACCCACCAATCACACTCTCCTCCACAGATGTCTGCAAGGCACTGAGCCGGATCAGCGCGCACAAGGCTGCTGGACCAGACAACATCCCTGGTCGTGTTCTCAGGGCATGTGCGGAGCAGCTCGCTGGGGTTTTTACAGACATTTTCAACCTGTCTCTCGCCCAAGCAGCTGTACCATCATGCTTTAAACGCACTTCCATTGTGCCAGTGCCGAAACACTCCAGCCCGAGGTGCCCTAATGACTACCGCCCTGTAGCACTCACACCCATCATTATGAAGTGCTTTGAGCGGCTGGTCCTGGAACACCTAAAAGACTCTATACCATCCACATTGGACTCACACCAGTTTGCCTATCGCAGCAATAGGAGCACAGAGGATGCAGTTTCCATGGCACTGCACTCTGTGCTCACCCATCTGGACAGTAAAAACACCTATGCACGCATGCTGTTTGTTGACTTCAGCTCAGCATTCAACACTGTCATCCCATCCAAGTTAATTGCCAAACTTGGAGACCTGGGCATCAACACTTCAATGTGTAACTGGATTTTGGACTTCCTAACTGACAGACCACAGAATGTTCGATCAGGATCCACCTGCTCCACGTCCATCACACTCAACACTGGTGTACCACAGGGCTGTGTGCTAAGTCCGTTTCTCTACTCCCTCTTCACCTCCGACTGCAAGCCTGTGTATGGAACTAATTCCATCGTCAAGTTTGCGGACGACACTACGGTGATTGGTCTCATCAGCAACAACGATGAGACTGCCTACAGGGAGGAGATCCAGCACCTGGCCACATGGTGCACTGATAATAACCTGCTCCTCAACACCACCAAAACGAAGGAGCTCATCGTGGACTTCAGGAAGGAGTCAAGAGGCACACACGACACCATCCACATCAATGGAATGGCTGTTGAGCGTGTCTCCAGTTTCAAGTTCCTGGGGATCCACATCTCGGCGGACATGTCGTGGACGACCAACACCTCCAGCCTGGTCAAGAAGGCTCACCAGCGCCTCTTCTTCCTGAGGACACTGAGGAAGAATCAGCTCTCCTCGGCTATCCTGGTGAACTTCTACCGCTGCGCAATAGAAAGCATCCTGACCAACTGTGTGGCAGTATGGTATGGGAGCTGCTCTGTTGCGGAGCGCAAGGCACTGCAGCGGGTGGTGAAAACTGCCCAGCGCATCACAGGGACTCCACTACCTGCCATCGAGCACATCCAGAGGAAACGCTGTCTGCACCGAGCTCGCAGCATCCTCAAGGACTCCTCTCACCCAGCCCACAGACTGTTTTCTCTCCTGCCCTCCGGCAGGCGTTTCAGGATCCTCCGGACCAGGACCAGCAGACTAAAGAACAGTTTTTTCCCCAGAGCTGTCTCTTTACTGAACTCAAACCCCCGTTGATCCACTTCCCTCATAAACTGCAAACTCTCCTACCTCACACCTACATTCACTTTGTTATTTGCACTACCGACTGTTTATTACAGTAACAACTGTTTACTTATGCATTTTGCACCACCATATCTTAACTGGAATATGCTCATTTGCACTGCCGACTGTATTTATAGTAACCATGTTTACATTTGCATTTTGCACCGTACTTCTAACTGTAATATGCAACCACTTTCCACTGCACTTTTACACTTTCTTTCGGATAGCTCTGTCCATAATTTATTGCACTACCTTAATCCACTGCTATATTCCTCATATTAGCCTAACATATTATTGTATACCTCTATCTGTAAAATTCTGTTTATAGTAATAGCCATCTGTATATTATATTCATAGTACATATTCACCTGTACATTCTGTTTACATTCTGTTTATAGTAATAGCCATCTGTATATTTATATTTATTCACTGTATATATTCATCTGTAAATTCAGTTCTGTTTATAGTAATAACCATCTCTCTACTTATACATATTTATATATATTCAGTACATTTTTATGCCCAGCACTTACGCAACCATTGTATATATCCTGCACTTGCTGCTATTGCACTTCTGGTTAGACCTAAACTGCATTTCGTTGCCTTGTACTTGTACTTGTGTAATGACAATAAAGTTGAATCTAATCTAAAAAATTGAAATGATCATGATGGTCCTGGATCAACATTAGTGAATCTATCCCATATTGATATGATCATGATGATCCTGGATCAACATTAGTGAATCTATCCCATATTGATATGATCATGATGGTCCTGGATCAACATTGGTGAATCTATCCCATATTGAAATGATCATGATGGTCCTGGATCAACATTAGTGAATCTATCCCATATTGATATGATCATGATGATCCTGGATCAACATTAGTGAATCTATCCCATATTGAAATGATCATGATGGTCCTGGATCAACATTGGTGAATCTATCCCATATTGAAATGATCATGATGGTCCTGGATCAACATTAGTGAATCTATCCCATATTGATATGATCATGATGATCCTGGATCAACATTAGTGAATCTATCCCATATTGAAATGATCATGATGGTCCTGGATCAACATTGGTGAATCTATCCCATATTGAAATGATCATGATGATCCTGGATCAACATTAGTGAATCTATCCCATATTGAAATGATCAAGATGGTCCTGGATCAACATTAGTGAATCTATCCCATATTGAAATGATCATGATGATCCTGGATCAACATTAGTGAATCTATCCCATATTGATATGATCATGATGGTCCTGGATCAACATTAGTGAATCTATCCCATATTGAAATTATCATGATGGTCCTGGATCAACATTAGTGAATCTATCCCATATTGAAATGATCATGATGATCCTGGATCAACATTAGTGAATCTATCCCATATTGATATGATCATGATGATCCTGGATCAACATTAGTGAATCTATCCCATATTGAAATTATCATGATGGTCCTGGATCAACATTAGTGAATCTATCCCATATTGAAATGATCATGATGATCCTGGATCAACATTGGTGAATCTATCCCATATTGATATGATCATGATGGTCCTGGATCAACATTAGTGAATCTATCCCATTTTGATATGATCATGATGATCCTGGATCAATATTAGTGAATCTATCCCATATTGAAATGATCATGATGATCCTGGATCAACATTGGTGAATCTATCCCATATTGAAATGATCATGATGATCCTGGATCAACATTTATTTATTAATCTACCCTGTATTAAAAAGCAATGATCAAAATATTGATTACAATTTGATTAAAAAAAAAAAATATTCTACAATTTTTTTAAATGTCATACTTTTTGGCAAAGATCAGTTTGACAATTGTAAAAATTAGTATACATTTTTATAAAGTTGTTCAAACTAAATATTACATGTGTGTTTGTGTGTAAATGTAAGAGAGAATGATTTACGTTTGGGGATTGGAGTAAAGTAAGCTTAGCTATTAGCTAAACAGCACATGGCTGTTGGGTGCATGTTCAGTTTTGCATCACATTATGCCATTTAAGTGTTCCATTTCAGGACTTTTTAGTGAATAAATACATTTATATTGCCATATTTTTGGCTGCAGAGACAGTTAAAGAAAGAATACAGACAAAATAACTTACCTTTTGTCAGTCAGTCAAGGTGATGTTGGAGGGAATATTTAAAATGGACTAATGAGATTTGTGGTCGGCACACGCTGATGACATCAGAGGCTTGTGATTGGTTGATTAAATGTTGATCCAGGATCAACAAAAGGATGTTGATCCAGGAACACATCTTACTTGGCAAAATCACGGTGACCTACTTGGTCATATGATATTTCCCATCTGAATCTAACCATGTCATGTCAACAGATGGAAAAGTCAGCCAGCTGTTTATTATCATGTTAAATATGGTGACTTGACAAATACCATATTACTTTTACAATCTTCCGTTATTGAAAAACTGTTGCTTTATTTAATTTGAACAAAACTGAAAATCATTAACAAGACCTTTGTCTCAAAATATATTCAATAACTTTAGTGATTCTCATACAACATTTTAAATAGCAATTAACATGAGATCATCAAATCAGTGCAGAATCAACTTTTTAGAGGCATAATTTCAATAACATAAATTGAATTAGCTCTAAAGCCTAACAACTGTATTTACAATATGATTGTAAAAGGTTTGTTTTTCATTCTCTGTATTAGATGATACTCATGCCAGTGTTATACTGGCCCCTTTTTTTTTTTGGTTTGGCCCATGCAGTGCCCCTCAAAATGCCTGCGCAGGACCCTGACCCAGAGGGCTAATATCATCAGAATATAAAAAATGCCTTTTATTTCTAAATTATGACATTTTATGATTTTATGAATCATACTAACAATATAAATACACCTCAGGAAACATAATGAAATAATACAAAAAAAATCCACGCCATGGGACCTTTAAGAATTCCGTTTGTGCTTTGTGTGACGCATGCGCATTATTAACAGTGTGCTTAAGCGTCTTGTAGCGCGCAGTGCTTTTTGCAGACTGAGGTGGGAAGCGTTTAAAAGCTTTTTATTCGCCATATGTTTAAATGTGAATTACATAAAATGTACGTTGCTTGTTCTTAGCACTGAATATCGTGTCTGGCATGTCGTCATATCAGCGTCAAGACACAAACACGCTAATGTTAAGGTAACGTTACCAGTTTTTTTATTCAGTTCATTGTGAAAGTGAGTTAACTAAAGCTAATCTGTAAATCCGTTTGTCTTCCAATTCAGTTAACAAGTATTTGTTTAACGTTACGTACTGGCAGAGCATACTGATACAGGTACTTTAGCTTGAAATCAGTCTTTATCAATCCATACTGCATGTTATTTTGGGATAAAAAATGTCCAGAATATTTATCTCTCTGTGTGTTAATAATATAAATCTGTATTTCCTGTTCTAATTATAAATAATATTAATAAATTGTAAAATAAATTCTAAACATGTCTTAAAATATAATGTAGTACACCAAGTTCATTTTAAGATGCCATACTAACATTACTCATTTAAATTATATAAATGTATTTAATAATCAGATTAAATAATTTTTTTAACGGTTTCAGGCCTCAATGTGAACAAAGTTTTGTGGCTATTAAACTTTAACAGTCATTTAATTGATCCTAAAAACGAAGGGTGTGAATATAAATAATTTGACAATTTGACACCCATGCTTTATAGACAGCTCTCAGCATGATCAACATTAAGCATAATCACAATTATTTTTTACTAATTTAAATTGTATTTCATTACTGAATTTTGGAAATATTGTTTTTAAATCCTTTTTCAATAGAATTGGCCCAGACCCCTGCAGTGTCAAGTTAAGCAAGCTCCTCTCATCATGAGATGGCAAACTGAGTCTGATGACACTGTTCTTCTGAGTGATGAATAAAAGAAGGTGGCCTAGAGACCATATCAGGACAATCAAATCTCAATGTGTCTTGGGTGCGTTTACACCTGTACATCGAGTTCACTTGTGCGTCACCCAAGATAAATGTTAATGCCAGGAGTGAGTGAACAGCGCTACTCTGTGACTACACAACCATCTGAACAGAATGGTTCCCGAGAGATATGGTTGTCATTATGCTATGTAACTGTTTGGTGATGTTTTTGATTTTTGTTTGTTTTGATTTTTAGTGAGAAGACCTGAGCTAAGTGCCTGGAAAGGCTTCTCCCAAGACCTTCAAGGACCTGATTGACTGCGGAATCTGCTGTGAAAGAGGATTGAAACCGATGATTCAGGTTCGACTATAGTTCAGAATAAGATTATCTACGTTCATACATTTTTTGCTGAAGTTGTCACATTTGATATTTAGAATCCACAATGATCCTGCATCATTTCGTCTCCTACTTCATTTGATTCCACCATCACCACGAGGCTGAAAGAGACCTGGAAAGATGTCCTTATATCAAGCTGAAAAATATTCTCATCTTCAAAATGGTAAATTTGGACATTTCTGTCACACTACCTATTGTCTGCCTCAAAATTTGCCAGTTGTGTTGATTGTATGGGAAAACTGATACAAAGATGGCCAATTGGAGAGCTGACTTTGAGTGTTTTGTTTTGTGTGTCTATGATCTGTAGGCAAGGACTAACATACCAGAACACCTTGATTGAATTGAAGAGACCACACAGCCATACCTGCTCGCTGATGGGACAGGGAAGAACAGCATTCGTGGATGCTACACAACTGTCGACAAGTAGCTTTCTGCAATCTTGTTCACATCTACCTGTTATATTTGTTTGTGTCTAGGCAAATTTGATTGTTTGCAAATTTGATCGGAAAGATGAAGAGGCCCTTCTCTGACTACGTTTGGATGTGCGAGTATTAAACTGTTGGTGAGATGGGACGAGATAATAATGCAACACTGACGTAGGCTACAGTATAATGACAGTTGCACAGATGCGTGTGCATGTTGGGAGTTGGGAAGTGGTGAGAAAATGTCCGGTACACGGTAACTTTACCAGTAATAATAATAATATTAATTTAGTTCTGTTTAACCGTTCCTGAACGTGACTAAATCAGCCATCAACACAGCTGCGTGTGATGTGTTCACATACGAGCTGCGGTAGGGCTAAATCTGGACTCAGATTAGCAGCATTCAGTCTGTGACAGGGGACATCAATGAATAAAAAGATTAAAAAAATGGTATTATTACTTATATTGATTTCGTTATTGATAAGTATGCAGTGTCATACAGGGTTTCTGCAGGGTTTAGTCAGTCAAATTTAAGACTTTTTAAGTTAATAACTTGACAACACTTAAATGTGTATTCTTACAAGTTAAAGAACAATGTTTGTGGGACAAGTGGATTTTTGAAGGGGCAAGTGAAAGAGAATTTTACTTGACAGATTAAAACATCAATAACAAAAAACTAGAGAATCAACAAAATGCATGAATGATTCTGCATTAATTTAGCATAAGTGGCGATCGATAGTGGATAATAATATACAGCCTAATGTATAATAAACTGATGGTAACAATGTTGCTGTTGATGCACGCGCAGCCTCTTGAGGAGAAATCAATGATTGAATGACTGAATGATTCAGCGTTTTGAATGAATCGTTTGCATCAAACATTCAATGATCTATTCATAACTCCCTCCCTTGACTCCCTCATTCTTGAATGAATCAGCCGTTTGAATGAATCGACTCAATGACTCACTCATTAAAACGGTCACCTGCTGCCACCTACTGGTGGTTTACTTTCATGTTTAAACATTCTTTCCAACTTTTCTTATTTGTATATTCAAAAATATTTAAAACATAAATTATTTTAATGCAGTTGGAATTTTTCAGTGTAAATTATTTAATTAGATTGGTAACTACCCTACAGTGTCTTATTATTCTAATTTAATTTATAGATCAAATTTAAGAATGTAAACTGAAAGATGGCCTATATTTAATAAGATTATGGGAAAAACATGCCCTTTATAAAAGGTACAAATTTCAAAGATATGCAGATTTAAATATGTCAAAGCTGATTGAACAGTGTTGAGAATATTTCTTCAGAATAAATTAAATTTGCAACACACACAAAAATCCGGACAAGCACATGAACAGGCTTAATATCGAGGAGAAAAAAAAAGTGGCTGGTGGTCAAAAAAAGTTAATTTCAGGCTCTGCTTGCCAGCCAACAAAGGTTTGATTGATGGACGTAGTAACCAATCAAAAGGCATTATCTTGCGCAGTTTATGTAAGCAGTATTGGTGAATATTACTCGTGCTCATCGTCTCCATGATACCGGATACCAGACTCTATAGTCCTATTCAGATGGTAATTGTTTCTCATGTGGACGTCCGTGAAAATAAATTTGCATGCCACCTCAGTGATAAAACTCTTGCATTCGGCTGGGGATTTATTCACGGTGGAGGAGCGGGTTTTGTGATGCTGCACACCTGGGAACGCACTGCTCACGTGGTCAATAACATGTAAATAAAATATCATATGCTTGGTATAATACGAAAAAATGCATATTTAATTTAATAATAGGAAAATAATATCCTAATTAATATTTTATTATTTAAATCGGTTTAAAAATAGGAAGATATATAGACGCACATAATAGTTAAAATTGTTTTCTGCCTTGTATTTTATCTATATAAATAATTAATAAAGTAGTTTATCTAAAATAAAGGATGCCATTTTATTCCACATAGAAATGAGCGGAAATAAGTTAATACAGCCTCTTATTTACATGAGGTAAACGTAGCTAATGCTGCGGTTATTTTAACATATATAATTGTTGCCATAATAACAGGCCATTTCAAATGTTTATGTGCTTTTCATCTTTTTATTTTTTGAGCGGTGATGAAATATATTGCACTTGTAAATACTTGCCAGCATTTCAGTCATAAAAGTCTAGATCTTTAAAGTGCATCAACATTACAGCGAAGCGCTCTGCAGTGGCCAAAAAGGATATAAACAGTGAATTTTGAAGTGATATATTCTCAAACTCAGATGTGTTTTTTTTACACAGGTGGTGGGAAAAAAAACACAGACATTATGGATTCGAACGGCAGTAAAATCACAGACTAACCCCTGTAAATGATGAAAAAATGACCCCACGAGAAACAATTACCGTCCGAATAGGGCTTATGACTGACACTTCTTATGAACTAAATTAGTTTTTTACACTTTGTAAATTCTATAAATAGTTGCTTTAGTTTTTCAGTAACTGTATATCCTTTATAATTAGCCATTTATTGCGGAATTGTTTGAGTGAAAAACTACTCTTTACAATTACAAATGTTCTGAAATAAATGGCCTTTTAGAAAGGACGCCTAGATTTTTCTTGACATATAGCTTACAGAAGCTACATTTTTGAGAGTATCATCCTCAAATTTGAATCATAACATGATTAGACATTCAGTTTTATATTTAAGTTATTTTCAGGCTCTTAACATTAAATTCTCAAATTTTTTCCCCTAAGTAAAAAAGAAAAAGTCACTTACATGTATATTTACATGTATATAACTGTTCAAATTTATTCAATAATTTAGCCTACTTAATTTTAATTTTGTCCATCATTTTGCGTGACCATAAAGAAAAATGCCACGTACAATATTTAAAATATTTGCATCTTAAACCAAGAGGGCAGGCCAGTGGATATATCGCAATGTGCAAACATTATAATATTTAAACATATGAAACTAAATATGCATTTTAAAGGCTGCAACAAGTATAGGCTACAGTAGGCCTACAGAGACATTTCGTGTCGGAGTGGGATTTGAACACACGTCATTTTACCAGTTTATGAGTGGTAGGCAGGTTTTTTGCATTCATTTTTATTTCCTGTCGCTGTGTAGGCTCTTGTATTGTATATGACAGTGTAAACAGCTCAATAACCCTTTTTATTTAAAGGTTTAATGTAGGCCATAGTCCATTCATTGCATTACGATTGCAAGGAGAATCAACAATGTCAAAAAATTTAATGTCCAGAACAAATTTCCCGGTGTGTATGATGTTTAAACGAGTGTTCTCACCGATATGCTTGTTGTGCCTTCGTGTTTTATAGACTCAATATTGTTTCTTATTGAAATGTGGCACTGTCTGAAGCTTAGTTTATACTCGACGAGTCTGCACAAGCAGCACAAATTAGGCACGCGCTTCGGATTTTTGCGCAAAGAAAACTTCTTGAAAACATAATTTAATTACTGTACCGCCTACCTGTAATAATGTAGGCAACCATTCATTATACATAAATCATGTAACAGTTCATGTTTTTACTTGCACATATGATTTCGTTTTGATTCAATTGACACATGCTGAGTGAACGACTGCATTTTTGACTATGTACTCATCACTTTCCTCAATTCTCCGATCTCCTTTCTTAGCTGCTTGACGACCTCATAAAGCTCAGAGTCTTTCTTGTCCATGACCTGTGGAGTTTTCAAAGCTTTTACTTGTGAGCAGACTGTTATTTACCTCCCACAGCATGACCCATTCTCTCTTGACTTTGATGTAGTTCTGCTGGAACTTCAGTGACTTTAGTCTCTTTGATGTGGGCATTTTTCTTTAACTTTTACTGTCGTTCCCAGTCATGACTTGCAGCTAAGTTCATCTTGCAGCTAAGTTCATGATGAGAACTTGAGTTTAGGATCATCAAGGCAGGTTTTAAGCTGATATTTAATGTGATCGTTAGATAACCAAGTTCCTAGCAAGCTCAGGAATCTCCTGTGTATGAGATCAGGACTGTACGGTTCTTCTCCATCCGGGTCTCGAGCAGCAGCTAAAAGTCTTTCTTTCAACTCAATAGCGCGTTATAGTACGTTTTGTGGTGACTCACGGCCCTCTTGAGTGATGTTTATCAATTGATGATACCTGTCTGTTGGGCTTTCTTCCTTATAATGGCCTTTAAGAATTGAGCGCAGCTGAGAGGGTTAAATCTGTCTTGATCTCCAGCATATCACGCAGGCTCATACCTGGACTGACTGCTCTTATCACTGCATCAATTATCTCAGACTCTCTGTGTCCCGTGTTCATTCCAGCATCAATTTGGTGCATCAAGTTGTTATATGACAGCTTATCTTTCTGTCCCCATTCTCCAATTTGACCATTCATTTTAAAATCACGTCGGATGGTGACTTCAGGAACTGCATGCTGGTGTTGGGAAAACACAGGGGAGCTTGGCACATCAGGAACTTTCAAGCTCAGGCATTGGATTTAGTTTTTTAGCACATTTCACGAGTTCACACTTACATATAATTTATGGAGAGTAATTTAAATGCGTATTTGGCGTGCTGTCCGGGGGGAGGGCTTCGAGCTCGGAATATGGCCCGAACCCAAAGTACCCCCCGGGTATGTAAGTGGTTGATGAATAAAAGTGGTGAAAAAGGGGTGGTGGAGGGTTGCTGGAAACTGTCAATGAACAGAGGTAAGACTGCTGCGTGTATATATACCTCTTATTGATGATTAGCTGATTGCTCTCCACCTGTGTCAATTATCTGAACGTCCTCCTCCCGAACTTTGTTTATAAAACATCATTTGTTGATAACTCAAAATAGCCGCGTTTCCATTACCTTTCAAATTGCGCAAATTGAAATTGCGAATTGAAAATACGCCCAATGGAAATGCGTAAATTTAGCAAAAACTCCCATATATTGCAAAAAAGTTTTTACGCTCGCATGAGGTGGTTTTTCAGGCAATTTGAAAAAGTCTAATAACGAGATCTTATGTCGTTAAAACGACATATATTTTCTCCTAATAAGGAAAGTGGCGTAACTTTATAATGATGGACCCCGGTGCATCCACAAATATCATAACTATCTAGGCCTACTGTAATTAAAACATATATTCAAGAAATGTATTAAAACAGAAAGACGCTATAGTTTCAGCCTTGCTCAAAGACTGAGGAAACGGGCCAGCATGTCAATCCATTCCCAACGATCTTGGTTTTCTTATTCATTAAATATACAGCCAAATAGTTGATTAAACATTGATCAAAATTAAAATACAATTTATACAAAACAAAATACATTTTAAAGAAAGACTTTCTAGAAAACACAATTCAATGAATTCTCAAAATCCATGTACCCAGACATGCACATCTGATTATGTGCCTTACTCATGCTGCTCACTTTTCATAATCAACATATGAGATTAAAAGATTATAATATTTAGACATAGCCTAACTATATGAAACTAAATAGGCTACGTTTTCTTTAACCCTCTGTCCGACGAAGTCTTTATGATGGTATGTTTGGACAGAAGACGAGTTCTTTATTAAACTAAAAAAACAATAGAATAAAAAATGCCACAATTTATCATAACACCTCATGAGTGCTGCTCAAGTATAAGGTGTTTTCCTTGCCATCAATGCTTGGATAACACGCGTCTCTTTCCATGAAAAATAATGCCGTGCAGTGGCTGGGATATACATAAACCTAACAACATACGTAGCATGATTTTTGGAATTAAAACATGACAGCGTTTCCATTAACTGAGGTTATTTCGCAATATTTTTTTATCAACTTTTAGAAAATATTGTAAAAGTTTTGCGCAAATCTGTAATGGAAACGCGGCTAGTGATGCTGCAGTTCGGCGTACTGTTTCTTTAAATGTGCGAGCTCCGCTGAATTTCTGTCTACGTCACCGCCACCATCTTGTACCATGCGGTCGCTGCGTTGTCATACAGCTGGAAACTAGCAAATCTTTCACATGCTGACGGGCTACATCCTCATCTTCTGTGTCAATAACAGTCTCTACTGCTTCACTTATTAATCTGATCAGCGAATGCCGTTTGCCTTGTCCCTCAACTGACAGTTTTTCATACACACACACACCTTGTGCAGCTGATCGAATCAGAAATCAGAATCAGAAAGTACTGAATCGAGCCACAGCTGGAGCAACGCCGTGCTCAGCTGATCTTGCAGTTGCTCAATATTAGGGATGAAACGGTATGGAAATTTAACATCACGATTATAGTGACCCAAATTATCACGGTTATCAATATTATCACGGTTTTGTTCAAGTTTTATATTTGAAAATCAACAAACAAACTAAAGCAGCTCTATGCACTTTTTTAAGCAAGATTCTGTGGGATTTCCTTCCTTATAATGGCCGTCGTCAATAGCAACGCATAAATAATAATAATTTCTCGTAAATATAATCTCTAGTATTATCTCTGTAAATATATTCTCAAGCAATATTCTCATCAGTGTTCAGCAATGATGCATTTAAATCTGCCATGTTTTGTGTAAGAGCCCAAACAGTATCCTAGAGAAATAATGCATATCCATATTTTAAAATGATTTGACAGTTTATTTAATTAAATATCAAAATGTGTGCATCATACCTGACACCTAGATGAACACTTTACAGTCAGTTTTATGACTGTCATTCTCTTCAAATGCTATTGAAGTCAGAAACGCGTATAACGTTACCAATGCTGTGTGTAACTTTAGAGACGGTCCCTAAATTCACCAACTCTATGCCAGTCATATCAGATGCGCTGTAGCTCTGCTGTGTTTTTTAAAACTATTTTCGCTGCTGAAATAGAACAGAAACGGTCAACCACTGTATGATGAATGAATCTCTTGCGTACATCGCACACACATCTCTGCTTCGAGTGCAGATTTCAGTGAGAGCGGCGCGCGCTCTGAACAAAATTCTGGATAATCTGAACGCCTCTGATTACGAGACATTGCATTCATAAACTCAATATAAACACGTGTGAGTGGTTATAATGCGCAACGCGATTATAACAGACGGCTTTTGAGAAGACTATAATAAGTTTAACAGCCAGAGTGGCTAGTGTGCAGCCGAAATAACGTCACACCCGCAAACGGCGGTTGTTAATGTCAAGCCCTGATTATTATCCCTTAAATGTCACCCTAGTCGTGTCTGAATTTGTTCGTTCGCTTCACGTTATTTCCCAGACGTAGGTTTGGTATTGAGGTCAAAGTCCACTTGCCTTGCGTTCATAGTTTTGAAGTGTTCCCTCTATTACAGCGACTTTCTTCTGGCATGTTCTGCAGACAGGGTGACCATCTTCGATTTAGTTTCCCTCAGGACTTTTGTAAAAGCCAAAATATGACGACCGCCTCAGATTTGGTCCTTTTAGAAATCTGAAAAATCTCGCGGCGCTGTCACTGCCTTCTGCCATTTCTTCTCATTCAGAAAACAGCGGTGCGCCGCGCCAGACTGACGCTGACTGGTCAAGATTTACAGCGAGTTTTAAAATCGTGATAATCACGCGCGGTTTTAATGATAATTAAATTTTATACGATATTACTAACCGTCACTAAATTTTATCGTGGTTTATCGTGAAACCGGTAATCGTTTCATCCCTACTCAATATCCATGCTCACCGCCTTTGTTGACAACTCACTCCGAACGGCACCGCTGATCCCATCCTCATCATCAGTATTTTGTAACACACTTGAAAGAGATGACAAGTGCGTGATTTGGTTGGGTTCGTTTATTCAGCCAGCACCATTTGCTACAGCTCCGTACCACACAGTACAATTCTTCTTTTCCTTTCAACTGTTCCTTTCAGGGGTCGCCACAGCGAATCATCTGCCTCCATCTAGCCCTATCCCCTGCATCCTCTTCTCTCAGACCGACTACCTTCATGTCCTCCTTCAATACATTCATAAACCTCCTCTTTGGTCTTACTCTCGACCTCCTGCCTGGCAGCTCTAACCTCAGCATCCTTTTACCAATATATTCACTCTCCCTCCTCTGAACATGTCCAAACCATCCCAACCTGGCCTCTCTAATTTTGTCTCCAAAACATCTCACATGTGCTGTCCCTCTGATGTACTCATTCCTGATCCTATCCATCCTTGTCACTCCCAAAGAGAACCTCAACAACTTCAGCTCAGCTACCTCTAGCTCTTCCTCCTGTCTTTTCCTCAGTACAACTGTCTCCAAACCATACAACATCGCTGGTCTCACTACTGTCCTGTACACCTTTCCTTTCATTCTTGCTGGTACTCTTTTATCACACAACAGACCCGACACTCTTCTCTACCCATTCCAACCTGCCTGCACACGCTTCTTCACCTCTTTTCCACACTCCCCATTGCTCTGGACTGTTGACCCTAAGTATTTAAAATCCTGCACCTTCTTTACCTCTTCTCCCTGTAACCTCACTGTTCCACTTGCTGCGACTAACCTTCATTCCTCTTCTCTCCAGAGCAAACCTCCACCTCTCTAGACTTTCCTCCCCCTGCTCCCTGCTCTCACTACAGATCACAATGTCATCCGCAAACATCATAGTCCATGGAGATTCCTGTCTGACCTCATCTGTCAGCCTGTCCATCATCACCGCAAACAAGAAGGGGCTCAGAGCCGATCCTTGATGCAGTCCCACCTTCACCGTGAAGTCCTATGTCTCACCTAAGACATACCTTACCACTGTCCTACTGCTCTCATACATATCCTGCACCACTCTAACATACTTCTGCCATTCCAGATATCCTCATACAATACCACAGCTCCTCTCTTGGCACCCTGTCATATGCTTTCTCTAAATCTACAAAGACACAATACAGCTCTTTCTGACCCTCTCTGTACTTCTCCATAAACATTCTCAAAGCAAATAATGCATCTGTGGTGCTCTTTCTTGGCATGAAACCATACTGCTGCTCACAAATGTTCACTTCTCCCCTTAGCCTTGCTTCCACTACTCTTTCCCACAACTTCATTGTATGGCTCATCTGTATACCTCTGTAATTTCTACAACTCGGCACATCTCCCTTTTTCTTAAAAATCGGCACCAAAACACTTCTCCATTCCTCAGGCATCCTCTCACTCTCTAAGGCCTTGTTGCACAACCTAGTTAAAAACTCTACTGCCATCTCACCTAGACGCTTCCATACCTCCACTGGTATGTCATCAGGATCAACTGCCTTTCCTCTCTTCATCCTCTTCAAAGCTCTCCTAACTTCACCCTTGCTAATCTTTTCTACTTCCTGCTCAGCAATATTTGTCTCTACAACTCTTCTCTCCCTGTCATTTTCCTCATTCATCAGTTCCTCAAAGTACTCCTTCCATCTTTCCCTCATCCTCCTGTCACCTGTCAACACATTTCCATCTCTATCTTTAAATCACTCTAATCTGCTGCACATCCTTTCCATCTCTATCCCTCTGCCTTGCCAGCCAATTAATATCCCTCTCACATTCCTTACTATCTAACCTTGCATACATGTCATCATAAGCTTTCTGTTTGGCCTTTGCCACCTCTATTTTAACCTCACACTGCATCACCCTATATTCCTGTCTACCATCCTCCGTCCTCTCACTGTCCCACTTCTTCCTAGCTAACCTCTTCCTCTGGATACTCTCCTGGACTTCCTCATTCCACCACCAAGTCTCCTTGTGTTCTTTCCTCCTTCCAGATGAATTCTACCTGTCTTCCTGATCACTTTGGCTGTAGTAGTCCAGTCATCTGGAAGCACCTCCTGACCACCTAAAGCTTGTCTCAACTCCTCCCTGAAAATCACACAGCACTCTTCCTTTTCCAGCTTCCACCACTTTGTCTTCTGCCTTTGCTCTTTTCATCTTCCTCACCACCAGAGTCATCTTACACACCACCATCCTATGCTGTCTAGCTACACTCTCACCTACCACTACTTTACAATTGCTAATCTCCATCAGATTACATCGTCTACATAAGATATAGTCCAACTGTGTGCTCCTGCCACCACTCTCATATGTCACCCTCTGTTCCTGCCTCTTCTGAAAGTACGTATTCACCACAGCCATCTCTATACTTTTAGCAAAGTCTACCAACCTCTGTCCTTCTGGGTTCCTTTCCTGAAGACCAAACCTGGCCATCACTTCCTCGTCCCCACTATTCCCTTCACCAACATGTCCATTGAAATCTGCCCCTATCACCACACTCTCACTTCTGGGAACAGTCTGCATCACTTCCTCCAACTCGCTCCAGAATATGTCTTTCTCCTCTTGCTTACAACCTACTTGTGGAGCATAGGCACTAACAACATTCAACATCACACCTTCAATTTCCAGTTTCAGACTCATCAACCTATCTGACACTCTCTTTACCTAAAAAAAAAAACTTCACAAACTCCTCCTTCAGGATCACTACTACTCAATTTTTATTCCTGTCCACACCATTATAAAACAGTTTAAACCCTGCTCCAGTGCTTATAGCCTTGCTCCCTTTCCTCCTGGACCACACAGTACAATACCATACTGTATACTGATCTTCTCGTAAAACCTTGCGTGAACAACCAACTAACTCTTCTTCTCTTTTCTTTTAGGTCTACCCTGGGGTTCCGCATCTGGCTACCGCCACCCATTGGACACCCATCACATAGCTGTAAGTATACTACAAATTTACATGCATGTACTGAATAAATAACCAGCAGTTATTAATAACAGAACAAAAATTATATAAACATAATAAACATCCATCCATCCATCCATCCATCCATCCATCCATCCATCCATCCATCCATCCATCCATCCATCCATCCATCCATCCATCCATCCATCCATCCATCCATCCATCCATCCATCCATCCATCCATCCATCCATCCATCCATCCATCCATCCATCCATCCATCCATCCATCCATCCATCCATCCATCCATCCATCCATCCATCCATCCATCCATCCATCCATCCATCCATCCATCCATCCATCCATCCATCCATCCATCCATCCATCCATCCATCCATCCATCCATCCATCCATCCATCCATCCATCCATCCATCCATCCATCCATCCATCCATCCATCCATCCATCCATCCATCCATCCATCCATCCATCCATCCATCCATCCATCCATCCATCCATCCATCCATCCATCCATCCATCCATCCATCCATCCATCCATCCATCCATCCATCCATCCATCCATCCATCCATCCATCCATCCATCCATCCATCCATCCATCCATCCATCCATCCATCCATCCATCCATCCATCCATCCATCCATCCATCCATCCATCCATCCATCCATCCATCCATCCATCCATCCATCCATCCATCCATCCATCCATCCATCCATCCATCCATCCATCCATCCATCCGAACACCCTGCTATTTTGCAAGTCTCCCGCTTAGAAATCATGGAGGGGTCTGACATTGTCATCGTAGGTGCATGTCCGCTGTGAGAGACATAATCTAAATAAATAAATCCAGAAATTACAATGTATGATTTTTTTTTTTTACTATTTATTTGTATGATACAGCTGAAAATCAATGTTAATATTTGGTACAGTAGCCTTTATTTGCAATTACAGAGGTCAAACGTTTCCTGTAGTTTTTCACCAGGTTTTCACACACTGCAGGAGGGATTTTGGCCCACTCCTCCACACAGATCTTCTCTAGATCAGTCAGGTTTCTGGCCTGTCACTGAGAAACACGGAGTTTGAGCTCCCTCCAAAGATTCTCTATTGGGTTTAGGTCTGGAGACTGGCTAGGCCACGCCAGAACCTTGATATGCTTCTTACAGAGCCACTCCTTGGTTATCGTGGCTGTGTGCTTCGGGTCATTGTCATGTTGGAAGACCCAGCCTCGTCCCATCTTCAATGCTCTAACTGAGGGAAGGAGATTGTTCCCCAAAATCTCGCAATACATGGCCCCAGTCATCCTCTCCTTAATACAGTGCAGTCGCCCTGTCCCATGTGCAGAAAAACACCCCCAAAACATGATGCTACCACCCCCATGCTTCACAGTAGGGATGGTGTTCTTGGGATGGTACTCATCATTCTTCTTCCTCCAAACACGTTTAGTGGAATTATGACCAAAGTTATATTTTGGTCTCATCTGACAACATGACTTTCTCCCATGTCTCCTCTAGATCATCCAAATGGTCATTGGTAAACTTAAGACGGGCCTTGACATGTGCTGGTTTAAGCAGGGGAACCTTCCACGCCATGCATGATTTCAAACCATGACGTCTTAGTGTATTACCAACAGTAACCTTGGAAATGTGGTCCCAGCTCTTTTCAGGTAATTGACCAGCTCCTCCCGTGTAGTTCTGGGCTGATTTCTCACCTTTCTTAGGATCATTGAGACCCCACGAGGTGAGATCTTGCATGGAGTCCCAGTCCGAGGGAGATTGACAGTCATGTTTAGCTTCTTCCATTTTCTAATGATTGCTCCAACAGTGGACCTTTTTTCACCAAGCTGCTTGGCAATTTCCCCGTAGCCCTTTCCAGCCTTGTGGAGGTGTACAATTTTGTCTCTAGTGTCTTTGGACAGCTCTTTGGTCTTGGCCATGTTAGTAGTTGGATTCTTACTGATTGTATGGGGTGGACAGGTGTCTTTATGCAGCTAACGACCTCAAACAGGTGCATCTAATTTAGCATAAAAAATAGGTGGACATTTTAAAGGTGCCCTAGAATGATTTGAAACAACATTTTAAATTGTTCTCTGGTATCTACATAGAGGGTATATGCCTTATTTAAGGTCAATAATTGTCCAGATACGGTTTTACAGGTCCATTTACAACTCTAGAAATCTCCCCCAGGATGAAATGGTCTGTCTTTGCCTTATTTGGAATGGTCATGAATATTAATGCAGAGTTCTGCTCTGATTGGCTGTTTCACTGCGGCTCAATGATAGCAGGCACAACTTTACTGACCGTCTTGGACGATGGAGAGATTAGGCATTCAACCTTATATATATCAATCAGTATATAATCATACTTCAGTTGTCAAAAATATAAATAAATAAATATCAAATTACTATCGTTTCAACTTAAATGGTGGAGGTGTTGACGTTAGCTAGAAGGATCGAGTGAGCTATGTGTAAGCAACTAAACTAACATAGTATGTTACGTATCTATGGTTGCATTTACTAATTTATGATAACACTGGCATGAAATAATATTAACCTTTGTCATTAGACATACTATTTAGTTATGTAAGCCACTTGGATTATCCTATTCTTACCGTATAGCATCTTGCGTTGGATATAGACAACAACAGGAATATTATCGTTAATGTTGTCTCTCTAATGCCGCGTTTCCACCGAAATTACCCGGAAGTATTTGTACCAGGAACTTTTTTCCCAGGAACTTTTTCTCCCCCAGACCTGCTGCTGTCTGCGTTTCCACCGCGGTCTAAAGTACCGGGAAGATTAGGCAAATTAGTCCGGTGACGTGGTAATGCGCGCGACTGCTCCTCCCAGTCACAGACGGACAGTAATCACTTTTGCGCGATAGCATGTTGTGTTCTGCATAACCTCTGCGAAATGAATGGTGACGAGTTCAGAGAAGAATGGGTTACGAGTACTTTAAACCAGCCTGACGGAGCTCTGTCATCCACTGTAGAAGCTGAGGGTCTCGACGCACGTACAGGTCTAATGAAGTTTTTGACTACAATGTAGTAAACTTCAGTGGCACAATTATAGAGGTGTTTTTTTTGTTTTTTATTGGAAAAAATAACCTTTAGAGGCTGCAATGGACATTTTTCTATGCTGTATACACCTGTTGTACATTGTTTAAAGTGTACCTTTTTGATTTTAATAAAAAAAAGTTTACTGCTGCATCACGCTTTGGTTTTACATTATTCTGTTAACAGTCACCCCCCATTTGGGCAGAGAGAGCATGAATTACATGCTTTTAAAAATGATTGCTGCTAATGTGTCCTTGTGACAACACACATAACCAAGGTATCAGACTCAGAATTGTAGACTGACTGTTCATATGATAGAAATGTTCAAATACATAAATATTACACATTTGTATATAAGGAACCTAAAGCCAAGTTGTATTTTTTAGCATTGTTATTTTTACATGGCTTTGCCATAAATATAAAACGTCATAAGTGACTTATCAGGTTGTTAAACACATTACCAACACTGCTTTTTGTCTCTACATGTTGTTTACATCTTTACAAGCTTGTGTTGAAGGTTAACTTCTAACCGTTACTTCAAACTTTACCGTCAGTGCTAAAATTACCATGGAAATGAAAAGACACAGTGACATTTTACACATTTGACTTTATTTTAAACAGATTAGCTCTTACAAAATTAAAATAAATTAAATAAAAGTGCACAAAGACAAATACATTACTAGAACAATAAAATGAAAATATAAAATGTGAAGACAATATATATAAAAAAAAAGTGTATTTTCCAGTAATCTGTCCAAGAGCTGTGCAATATATAAACTACAAATGTGGTAGTGCAAATGCTTCATTCAAGCGGCTGGTCGTTGTGGCTACTTCTTCAACGACTGGACAAACTGTCCAAGAACAGACAGAAACCCGGTCTGAAAGTCCCTCTGCTGCCGTCTGCTTTCTTCCGCTTCTGCCTGGTGGAATGCCAGCTCTTGCCTCCTCATCTCTCTCTCCTCGGCCTGGCTCTCCAGTAACAGCTGCATATATTGATCACGCTGTTCTTGTCCATGATGCAGGACGGCCCGGTTAGCATCCTCCATGTCCCTCAGTGCATCAAGAATGTCACAGTCCCCTTTCCTTTTCCTTTTCCCTAAGTAGACAAATTGCACAGAAACACATGGAAATTAATACACAAGGCAACCATGAAACAATAGAAACCATCAATTAATTATTTTAAAGTGTTTTCACCACAAATAATGAACAATTGTTTGCCCAGTTTGAACAATGCACAGTGTGCAATTTTTATCATGGGCAATTTAAGTTTACAATTCAAAACAACAAAACTACTCAAAACCATTAAGGATTACGAATCAGTTTTTAAATATATACACATTTTTGTCAGCTTCATACCTCGGCGTGTGTGTGTTTCGGCAGGAGACACGGGACGCGGGCTACTGGTGACCGCGGGGGAAAACACGCTGGTCTCCGTTGCCTCGTTACGTCTGGAAAAGCACGTTGAAAAAAAAAGTTACTGCAACGTGTTCAAACACTGCAACGAGTTTAATAGATGATACCAAGATGAGATATTTACCTTCAACCCACTCGGTATATACTCAATAAAGCCTGAACCTCGTCGTCGGTCCATCGGTCGTATTTTTTGTTGAACTCCATTGCAAACATGTTTACTGAATGCAAAACCCACCTCGCAAAAGACTTTTAAAAATGGCGGTCGAAATAAAATGCTGCGAGAGCTCAACCAATCAGCATGTTCAGCGCCCAAGTCCCACCCCCGAAAGTTCGGGAACTTTTCAAAAGTACCACCTCGCAAGCAGGGCCGTTTGGAGGGGGAAATATTTACCCGGAACTTCATTTAGACCCTGGTTCCTGCGGTCGAAACACACCGAGTTCCCCCCTAAAGTTCCTGCGGTGGAAACGCGGCTTAAGAAACTTTCGATTTAATCAGAAATGGTTTAGACAGTCAAGAAGTGGATAAAATCACTTACTGGTTGCAGGTATATGGTTGGAATTGCCCCTTTCTTCAGTGTCAGATGCTGAGCAAAGCCTGCTTGATATTGTCCCAGGTTTGAAAAACTGTCTGTGGTGAAATGGGCTGAGCAAACTAACAACTTTGAATTAAAGTTCGGAAACTGCGGTATCCGATTATAAATAAACATCAGCCATGCCTGTTGACATGTTTTATTTGTGGGAAGAGTATGAAACATCTTCACATCCCCTGCACAGCCTGGAACACAACATTTGTTTCCATGATCTGCCATGTTCGCTATCCTCGCGTCAGGCTTACTGCTGCAGAACTCCAGTTGATACGGCGGCTGCGCAGTTCCGCCTGACAGTGAACATGTGCTTGCTTATGAAAATGTTGGGGGGCGTACATATTAATGATCCCATGTATTGCATCACTGCTGGTGTTATGTTGAGATTTGCCTATTTTTCCGTGGTGTTTTTCACAAACGAGATTTACATATGAAGGAGGAGGCAATGGTGTTTGAGACTCACTGTATGTGGTTTACATATACTGAACTCCTGTTATTTAACTATGGCAAGGTTCATTCAATTTTTCATTCTAGGGCACCTTTAAAGGCAGACTAACAGGTCTTTGAGGGTCAGAATTCTAGCTGATAGACAGGTGTTCAAATACTTATTTGCAGCAGTATCATACAAATAAATAGTTTAAAAAAAATCATACATTGTGATTTCTGGATTTTTTTTTTTTTTTTAGATTTTGTCTCTCACAGTGGACATGCACCTACGATTTGCACTGACAATTTCAGACCCCTCCATGATTTCCAAGTGGGAGAACTTGCAAAATAGCAGGGTGTTCAAATACATATTTTCCTCACTGTATATACACTCACCTAAAGGATTATTAGGAACACCATACTAATACTGTGTTTGACCCCCTTTCGCCTTCGGAACTGCCTTAATTCTACGTGGCATTGATTCAACAAGGTGCTGAAAGCATTCTTTAGAAATGTTGGCCCATATTGATAGGATAGCATCTTGCAGTTGATGGAGATTTGTGGGATGCACATCCAGGGCACGAAGCTCCCGTTCCACCACATCCCAGATCTGGTGACTCTGGGGGCCATTTTAGTACAGGGAACTCATTGTCATGTTCAAGAAACCAATTTGAAATGATTCGAGCTTTGTGACATGGTGCATTATCCTGATGTAAGTAGCCATCAGAGGATGGGTACATGGTGGTCAAAGGGATGGACATAGTCAGAAACAATGCTCAGGTAGGCCGTGGCATTTAAACAATGCCCAATTGCCACTAAGGGGCCTAAAGTGTGCCAAGAAAACATCCCCCACACCATTACACCACCACCAGCACAGTGGTAACAAGGCATGATGGATCCATGTTCTCATTCTGTTTACACCAAATTCTGACTCTACCATCTGAATGTCTCAACAGAAATCGAGACTCATCAGACCAGGCAACATTTTTCCAGTCTTCAACTGTCCAATTTTGGTGAGCTTGTGCAAATTGTAGCCTCTTTTTCTTATTTGTAGTGGAGATGAGTGGTACCCGGTGGGGTCTTCTGCTGTTGTAGCCCATCCGCCTCAAGGTTGTGTGTGTTGTGGCTTCACAAATGCTTTGCTGCATACCTCGGTTGTAACGAGTGGTTAGTTCAGTCAAAGTTGCTCTTCTATCAGCTTGAATCAGTTGGCCCATTCTCCTCTGACCTCTAGCATCAACAAGGCATTTTCGCCCACAGGAATGCCGCATACTGGATGTTTTATGGTTGTGCTGAAAATCCCAGTAACTGAGCAGATTGTGAAATACTCAGACCGGCCCGTCTGGCACCAACAACCAAGCCACGCTCAAAATTGCTTAAATCACCTTTCTTTCCCATTCTGACATTCAGTTTGGAGTTCAGGAGATTGTCTTGACCAGGACCACACCCCTAAATGCACTGAAGCAACTGCCATGTGATTGGTTGATTAGATAATTGCATTAATGAGAAATTGAACAGGTGTTCCTAATAATCCTTTAGGTGTGTGCGTGTGTGTGTGTGTATATAAATATAATATTTTAGATTTTCCCCACATGAAGGCATGGTACTTGAGCACAAATGCAATGTAGAAAACACATGGTCACACACACATACACAAACACACAGGTCTGACTGCCACAGAGAGCATTTGTGTAGAATTTGGCAAATAAAATCAGCCACAAATGCAGAAAAAGACATAAAGGGGTGAGACCTAGCGCACCACACACACACACACACACACACACACACACACACACACACACACACACACACACACACACACACACACACACACACACACACAGAGATGCACAGAGACACACGCACACATGATCTCTCTCTCACACACACACACACGCACACATGATCTCTCTCTCTCTCTCTCTCTCTCTCTCAGACTCACACACACACAACATGTGTATAGAATTTGTATAGCAAGAAAGAGGGTTGTATGATTGCCACAGAGAGCATTTTCATCAAATTAGGCAAATGTAATCAGCCATACATGCAGAACGTGTGTGTGTGTGTGTGTGTGTGTGAGTGTGTGTGTGTGAGGCCTAATGCATGCACACACATTCAGAGAGAGCAAGAGAGAGATCAAACAGAGATGAAAGACAACTGACCTTTTCCACTCTGTGAAAGTTTATGTTGAGATTCCAGAGCAGCATCTGTGTTTTTAAAACAAAGAAATTGTTCCCACGCAAAGGTATAAAAGGGTGCCTTTGGTGTCCTGCACGTGGATCATTCTGTGCTGGCAGGATGGCAAAGAGGTACACTCTTCTTGAGACTCTGGACTATGTGCTGGATTCCAGCGAAAATGAAGAAACCCTGGAAGATTCTGAACCAGAGGACTGCAATCCCCCTGAAGAGGAGGAAGAGGATTACGATTACCAGGAATCGGAGGATGACTGTGAGGAGGCAGATGCAGACCAATCTTTCGTTTCTAAAAATGGACAAATAACCTGGTCTACCATTCCACCTCCACAGAGGCCAGGGAGATCACCAGCTGCACGAGTTACAAAGTTGACACCTGGACCAACTAGGTATGCGTGTTCTCGTGTAAAGGACATAAAGTCCAGTTTTTTATTATTTTTTCCATCAAGCATCCAAAGCATTTTGGTGGAGATGACAAATGTTGAAGGAAGGCATGTGTATGGTGCTGACTGGAGGGATGTGGACTGGACAGATATGGAAGGGTATATTGGTCTGCTCCTTCTTGCTGGAGTTTATCGCTCCAACAATGAGAACCTGGCAAGTTTGTGGGAGGCTCAAACTGGGCGTGCAATTTTTTGTGCTGTCATGCCGCTGAAAAGATTTCAAATTTTGTCAAGAGTCATCCGATTCAATGACAGGGCCACAAGACCTGCCCGACGAGAAAGTGACAAGCTGGCACCAATTCGGGATCTGTGGAACTTATGGGTTGAGTGTCTCCCGATGATGTTCAACCCTGGTCCAGACATAACGGTGGACGAGTGCCTGGTGGCATTCCGAGGTCGATGCTTGTTCAAGCAGTACATGCCTAGTAAGCCGGCAAAATATGGAATCAAAATCTGGGCAGCATGTGATGCCAAGACGAGTTATGCTTGGAGCATGCAAGTTTACACTGGCAAGCCTCGTGATGGACCATCTGAGAAAAATCAGGGCATGCGTGTGGTCCTGGATTTGACCACTGGACTCCAGGGACACACAGTTACGTGTGACAATTTCTTCACTTCCTATGCCCTTGGCCAGAAGCTCCTGAAAAGGAAGTTGACCATGGTTGGCACAGTTCGCAGAAACAAACCAGAACTCCCATCAGCACTTCTGACAACAAGAGACAGAGCTGTGTTATCCTCTCTTTTTGCATTTACGGAGACACACAGTCTAGTCTCATATTACCCCAAAAGGAATAAAAATGTGCTGCTCATGAGCACCTATCACAAGGATGCGAAAATCAGTGACAGGGAGGACAGGAAGCCAGAGGTCATCTTGGACTACAATCGCTGTAAAGGCGGAGTGGACAACCTTGACAAGGTATTTACAAATTTTATGATTTGATGCATTATTTTCAAAGTTGGTGATTAGAGTGAGTGGTATTTCTTTTTCCAGCAAATATACTAATTTCTCTGTGTGTGTGTGTGTGTGTGTTTGCAATATTGCAGATGGTTGCAAGCTACAGCTGCAAGCGCAAGACTAATCGTTGGCCAATGGTTGTCTTCTCTACCATCCTTGATGTCTCGGCCATAAATGCCTTTGTGGTGTGGGGAGGAATCAATCCGTCATGGGAGAGAGGGAAGTGCACTAAAAGGAGGATCTTTCTAGAACAGCTGGGGAAAGCTCTGGTATCCACTCTCATGGAGCGACGTAAACACCTGCCTCGTTCACCAGCATCTGCAACAATGCTAAAGAGACAACGGGATTCTTCCGATGCTCCAGCGCCCTCCACTGTACCTCCACTATCAAAGCGAGCAAGGTGTAAGGTTTGTCCACGGGCCAAAGATGCA
Organism: Romanogobio albipinnatus; assembly: GCA_023566225.1. Taxonomy (NCBI): domain Eukaryota; kingdom Metazoa; phylum Chordata; class Actinopteri; order Cypriniformes; family Gobionidae; genus Romanogobio; species Romanogobio albipinnatus. Next base: position 8,182,970 of record CM042262.1, on the reverse strand, counting down.
AAAACTGACAAGCAGTGTGCAAACTGCAAAAAAACCATTTGTGCTGCTCACACAGTGTTCTTGTGCCAGACGTGCGTGGAATAATTATTTTACTATGTATTTTACATATTTTTGGTAGTTTGTTATTGCTTTTATGTTCAGTGTTCAGAATGTGTTTGTAAACATTTTTATTATTATTTGTTGTACACTTTTACTCCTGTTAATTTCTGGATAATGCTGTTGGTTATTTCCAGTTTTTTTTTTTTACAATTGGTTCATTCAAATCAATAATATGCAACTACAATTCACACTGAGTGAAAAGTTATTTCCTTTAGGTGTAACTTGTGTGTAATTTATGATTAGTTGGCCATATCCAGTAAAATGAATGGCTTTCAGTGGCCCTCTGCTGGTCAAAACAAGTTATTGCTTAAACTGTAATCCCCATAGATATATATCTAACCACCAGATGGCAGAATTCTACACCTAACACCTAGATCAATATCCTGAACATGGGCGTTTGGGGGGGGGGGGGGCGGGGGTACTAGTCCCAATCAATATTTTAGGATGACAAAATTGTCCCCACCAATATTTTAGCGAACTCCTTTGTGCTGCTATATGGATAAATTCTGACGGTCAGGACAACAGTACAAGAAACGGCATCATTTGATTGGCTCAAAACCTGAAGGGGCTGGGGGGTTTTATCTGGCACACTACACGCACAAAAGAGTGTCAAAGCACTGGCAGACAAGGGAGCAGGTGTGTCGTCGACAACGGTAAGTTACCAGGGCTGTCTGCGGGATAGTCATTCCCAGAGGTGTCTCCTGCAGTATGTGAGATTCTAATGATTTATTTCTCATTTGCTTCTTTTTGTATTTCTTATGTTATGTAGCATACATTATTTGTGGTACGTTTACTTATTCCCTTATTATCCCTAGACTTATGTTTATCTTTCATTATACACTTTTTCATTGATTAGACTTTGTTGTCTGATCCCCCTTTTATGTTGCGACTTCAAACGAGCGAGTCGTAACACAAAATTGGGCGCTCGTCCGGGATGCTACATACTTAAGTAAATGCATTATGTTTCAGTGTGTCATTCAGTGTGTAAATGAGCAGACTTCAGGTAGTTAGAGTGTTCTCAGTTGGGTTTTATAATCCTTCCATCGAGGCACTATTTGTTGTTTTTGTTTGTTATTTTGCCTTTCTTATTTTTGAAGGTTATTCTGGGCGAATGTTTTAAATCTCTGTCGGGGGTACGCTTCAGGCTTTTGGTTTCATTACCAATTGTCCGTGAGTTCAGCGTTTAAAGCTACCTCGAGTCGGTACACCTTTGAAGAGCAGGTAGGTTAGATAGCTTTGGGTTTATAGTTAGCTGGAGTCTCTCATTTTCAAATTAGATGGCACTGTTGTTGTCTTTTTCTGTATTTGTGTTTGTGATGCCTACGGATGGTATAGATAATGTGGGAAATGACTTGTGGTAAGTCTTTATTTATCTTATAACTACGATGGCTTAGACTTGGAGCGTGTATATATGACGCTTCCTGACGAAGTGGCTGATGGGATTTGTATTTCTCACGCTCTAGTGTTAGCGGAATCTAGTCGAGGCGTCGGTAGTCGAGGATTTTTTTTGCATTTCCTTCGGAAATACTGTTGGAGCGATGTACGAAGGAAGAGCTGTTGCAGATTGCCGAACGTTTTGATGTGGAGGTAACAACTAATGATAAGAAACTTAGAGACACTGTTGTGAAAACTGCGTTGTTCGAGCGGGGTGTTTTAGAAGTAAGCTCACGTTATTGATCCTGATGTATCTTTAACCTCTACTCTTTGTGTGTGAGATGTCGTTGCAAGAGAAATAGTTGTGTGTAGATTTCGTGCTGAGCACGACGCGTGTGCACTTAAAGAGAAAGAGTTAGACAATTATTTAGAATTAAAGAATTTACAACAGCAGTTTGAGATGCGAAGAATGGAGTTACAGCAGAGCCGGCCCAAGGCATAAGCGAACTAAGCGGCTACTCAGGGCCCCCTTGGCCACCAGGGGGCCCCCAAGAACACATGAAACGACTTTTTGCTGTAGCCTATCAAATCAAATCACTTTATTGTCACACAACCATATACACAAGTGCAACAGCAGGTGAAATTCTTAGGTGCAGTTCCGAGCAACATAGTAGTCATGACATGACATGAACAACATTTAAAGCAGCATCAGATTACACATCTGATGCGCCCACAATTACTCACAGCACGGTAAACTCTACAATAAACAATAAATAATTTACACAATGTGAGTGTAGTTCTCACAGCTTTAAACAATATACACATACTTACAATATACATATACTTTAAACAATATACACTAAACATACATTAAACAGTATACATTAAGCTATAATAATAATATACAATGTACAGTATACAATATTATTCACAGTAGAGATCCAATGTACAATAGGTGCTATATGATAAATAAATGTGTATATAATGTGTGTGTATCTACAGTGGGTTGTGCTGAGTGATATTCTGTCCAGTGTGTGTTATGATCCTGATGGATCAAGAGTTAAGGAGTCTAATTGTTTGTGGGAAGAAGCTGTTCTGGAGTCGGCTGGTGCGTGTTCTGATGCTGCGGTACCGCCTGCCTGATGGCAGCAGTGAGAGCAGCCCATGGTTCGGGTGGCTAGAGTCTCTGATGATCCTCTGAGCTCTCTTCACACACCGCCTGGCATAAATGTCCTGGAGGGAGGGAAGCTCACCTCCGATGATGCAGCTGGCCGTGCGCACTACCCTTTGCAGGGCTTTGCGGCTGCGGGCGGTACTGTTGCCGTACCAGGTGGTGATGCAGCCAGTCAGCAGGCTCTCTATGGTGCTGGTGTAGAAGCGTGTGAGGATGTGGCGGTTCATTCCAAACCTCCTCAGCCGTCGCAGGAAGAAAAGGCGCTGATGAGCCTTCTTCACAACGGCCTCGGTGTGGACGGACCATGAGATTTCCTCTGTGATGTGGACACCGAGGAACTTGAAGCTGCTGACTCTCTCCACCGGTGCTCCATTGATGGTGATGGGGCGGTGTTCTCTCTCATTCCTCCTGAAGTCGACCACCAGCTCCTTGGTCTTGCTGACTTTGAGGGAGAGGTTGTGCTCCTGACACCATCATGTCAGAGTGTGCACCTCCTCTCTGTAGGCCTTTTCATCATTGTCAGTGATGAGACCTACCACCGTCGTATCGTCAGCAAACTTGATGATGGTGTTGCCACACAGTCATGTGTGTACAAGGAGTACAGGAGTGGGCTGAGAACACAGCCCTGAGGGGCTCCAGTGTTGAGAGTCAATGCTGAGATGTTACTGCCCATTCTGACCACCTGGCGTCTGTTTGACAGGAAGTCCAGGATCCAGCTGCATAACAAGCTGTTTAAGCCTAGAGCCCGGAGTTTCCCGTCAAGTATGGAGGGCACAATGGTGTTGAATGCTGAGCTGTAGTCTACAAACAGCATTCTCACATATGTGTTCCTCTTTTCCAGGTGGGAGAGAGCAGTGTGAATTGTAGATGAAATGGCATCATCAGTGGAGCGTTTTTTGCGGCATGCAAACTGCAGTGGGTCCAGTGAGGGAGGGAGAACAGAGCAGATGTGGTTTCTGATTAGTCTCTCAAAGCATTTGCTGATGATGGGGGTCAGAGCAACAGGACGCCAGTCGTTTAAGCAGAGTGTTTTTGATTGCTTGGGTACAGGCACAATGGTGGACGTTTTGAAGCATGTGGGGACCACAGACAGGGAGAGGGACAGGTTAAAGATGTCCGTAAAAACTCCAGCCAGTTGGTGCGCGCACGCTCTGACGCGGCCCGGAATGCCGTCTGGACCCGCGGCTTTACGGATGTTCACCCGCCGGAAGGATCGGGTTACATCCGCTACAGTTACAGAGAGTGAACTAACCTCTGCATCTTCAGCCACGAGCTCTCTCTCCGCGAGGGCGGTGTTAGTTCCCTCAAAGCGAGCATAAAAGGTGTTGAGCTCATCCGGGAGAGAGGCAGCGGTATTCACGGTGGAGATTGTGTTCCCTTTATAGTCCGTGATGGTGTTAATTCCCCGCCACATGCTTCTGGAGTCGGTGGTGTTGAACTGTCCTTCAATCTTGTCCCTGTACTGGCGTTTTGCTGCTCTGATGGTTTTCCGGAGGGCATAACTTGCTTGTTTATGCTCCTCCGCATTACCGGAGCTAAAAGTGAAGGTCCGCGCATTGAGTGCCGCGCGAACATCCCCATTTAGCCACGGCTTCTGATTAGGGTACAACCGAATTGTTTTGGTCGGAACAACGTCTTCTACGCACTTCCTGATGAAACACGTTACGCTATCAGCGTAGACCTCGATGTCGTCATCAGAGGCCGACCGGAACATCTCCCAGTCCGCGTGATCAAAACAGTCCTGTAGCATAGAGTCCGATTGGTCCGACCAGCACTGGATGGTTCTGAGGGCGGGTGCTTCCTGTTTCAGTCTCTGCCTGTATGCGGGCAGAAGGAGAATGGAAGAGTGATCCGATTTGCCAAATGGTGGGCGCGGGAGGGATTTGTAACCCTCCCGGAAGGGAGAGTAACAGTGATCCAGGACACGGTTCCCTCGCGTGTTGAAGTTAACATGTTGGTGGTATTTAGGTGCAATGCGTTTGAAGTTGGCTTTGTTAAAGTCCCCGGTCACAATAAACGCAGCCTCAGGATGCGCGGTTTCCTGCTCACTCACTGTCCTATACAGTTCCTATAGTGCCCGGTCTGTGTCGGTTTGTGGGGGAATATACACAGCTGTGATGATGACCGCTGTGAATTCCCTCGGTAGCCAGAATGGTCGACACAGAACCATGAGAAGTTCCAGATCAGGAGAACAGAAAGACTTGATAGAATGTACGTTTCTCTGATCACACCAGGATCTGTTGATCATAAAACACACACCCCCGCCTTTGCTTTCCCTGAGAGTTCTTTTTCTCTGTCCATTCGATGCACGGAGAACCCCGTGGTTTCGATGGCCGAATCTGGAATCTCAGCAGACATCCAAGTTTCTGTGAGGCAGATAATGCAGCAGTCCCTCGTCTCTCGTTGGAAAGAGATCCGCGCTCTCAGCTCGCAGAGTTTGTTGTCAAGAGACTGAACATTAGCCAGTAAAATACTGGGAAGCGGGGGTCGGTTTGCGCAGCGTCTTACTCTGATGAGCACGCCGGCTCTGCTTCCTCTTCTCCGGCGGCGTTTTCCGCGGCCGGACTGCGCAGACAAAGGGCTCCGCTGCCGTGTTTGTAAGCAGTGGGTCGTCGTTGAAGAATTTAAAGTCCGGTTTTCGGTGTGCGATTGCCGAACCAATGTCCAAAAGTGTCTGTCTGTCGTACGTAGTAAGGCAGACAACATCCAAGACAAAAAACACACAGAACAACAGAACAAACAAAAAACTACAATGTTTCAGCGGAGCTCGCAACGTAGCAGCCATCCTCGGCGCCATCTTGAGTCATCTTGAGTCACTTGAGTCACCTATGTTATTTTATGATTATTGAAATCGCTAAATGGCCTTAAACAATTACTAAATAAACTGCAAAAAGTGAGGTTTTCTAATATATGCACGGATTGATTCTGACAGCACTGCAAGAGCGGCGCCAGCGGCCGGACACTATTTGCTTGTTAGCCAGGGTTCAAAGTCCAAAGTGCAAGAAAATCGGCGCTAAAAACGCACTACTCGTCAGTTGCCCGGTAACCTTTTTATGAATGGATGGATTTAGTATGACTGAACATGGACTGTAGTAGACACTGTAGTAAACACGGACGTTCAAATGCGCGAAAACAACATGAGAGGGAGTAAATGCAGAATTAAAATTCTTGGATGAGCTAAACATTTATAGCCTGGATGCCAGACGAACTTAGCCCCGCCCACAAAAAAATTTGCACGGGCAGTTCGGTCTGGACTTGATCCGTAGAGAAGTAATTATGCCCGAACAGAAACTGTTCGGACCAATGAAATTGTCAGGGCGGGCTTTAGACGATGATGGACAGATGATGAACACAGTAACGTAATCATCCACGTCATCAAGGAGCGCTTGGGTTGAATTTGCTCTAATCCTAAACGGAGAACTTGTTCGTATATGCATTCACCTTTACTATTTCTCTCAGAAATGATGATCGTGTTGGTAAGTACTCTGTGTATCCTTAAATTCTTTTTTTTACAACACCGGCAAAGATCGTTTACACTAATTCTTCTTCTAATGTGACTTATTCTAGCGTGCTTGCAGACAGGGTTGCCAAGTTTTACAACAAAACCCGCCCAATTGCTACTCAAAACTAGCCAAAAACAAGCCCAATAGCTTTCCGGGTGGGGGGGTTCTCCGGGAAAATGGCATTTGGGGGGTAATATGTGTTATTTTGGCAGGGCTGCCTGCTAAATTGCGCATTCCTGGGTCTGTATATCACATAATTGGGGTCGCTTCAACCCGCAGACTTGGCAACACAGTGCAGTTGAGTTCTGTTGACATTTGACAACTAACGTTATGCGTCGCTCCGTTGCTCTGATTGGTTGTAGGTCTATCCAATTGAGGTCTTTCCTGGTTCGGTTTAAACACGCCCCATAATCACAGCCCAACGGAGCAGTATCAGACTCAAATTCTGACTAGAATTGAGTATGACGACGTCAGGCTAAAACATTTACAGTTTGAGTGGTCATTTTGACACGCTTTCTTGTGATGAGAACTGTGACTGATTGCATTGATCATCTGAAGTGCACGCGCTGCCGCAATGGGAGCGCAAACATTATTTAAAGCGGAAGCACCATTTAAAGCGGCATTCCTTAGTGAAAGCGCAAACATAATTTAAATCACCAGATCACATTTAGTTTTACTAGCATGATTATTCAAAGCATTTTAGATGGTTTATTCTATATGTATAGTTTATTCTATATGTATAAAATGGTTTATCCGCCTACATATATATAAACCATATATAATGGTTTATATATATGTAGGCGGGACATAGCGAGCATGGGGAGAGCTGCCTGCATTGAAAGTGCAAGTAATGCATGAGGGGAAAAAATGACAAGTTTACACAGTTTCAGTGACATTCATGGGCGTCGGAAGCAAAAAAAATGTGGGTGGGTCCTCAGAATTTTTTTTACTGGAATAGATGCCAATAAGTACAAATATACCACTTTGCTTGCTAAGCAAATAGGAAAGACAAAATTACGGGAATCGCCATTTCATTGAGAGCAGCAGTAGTGTAGAAGACGCACGGCATCTAGTTTTGACACAAGTCAACCCGCGGTTCGAATCCGCCTATCGCCGAGTTCAATCATCTCCCTTTTCCCATCACATATCAGATCGGAAAGGCATTTATTTTCAATAAAAATGACGAAAATATTAGAAAAATGGAAATAAAGCATCTAACAAGTGTTTATCGATTAGGGGTAGGTAAACAGACATGTGCTGAATGTTAGAGACGATAAAAGTGAGTGGGTCCAATATCATTGATCGTAAAAAGTGGGTGGGTCTTGTCCCACCCACAAACAATGGTTCCGACGCCCATGGTGACATTATTACATTAAACGACTATATATAATGTTGAATATAATGTATAATAATGCAATGGGGAAATATTTGTTGGGTCCTGATAAAAATACACTAATAATAATAAAAAAGTACAAAATAAAATAAAAACATCTTGATTTTGCCTACATATTGGGATACATATCGTATCATGAGTTCAGTATCGAGATACATATTGAATCGTGACACGAGTGTATCGTTACCCCTAGTGCGAATATCTGGTCTGACGTGCTGCATGTTTTGGACGGAGTACTACAGCATAGCTTCCAGTTTCTCAGTAAATGTTTTTCTGCAAGTGCTATATCGTCTCCTTGGAATTATAAATTGTGTAGCCTACATTTTAGAAGTTTATATTTAGAAAATAAAAAGGTTCTTTCTACACAGTCGAATTTCACCAAAATAAAAGCTCTGTTTAATGTTTGAAATAAATCAACATTTCTTGTTTTTAAAAGTAGTCTCTTCTGCTCATTAATGCTGCATTTATTTGATCAAAAAACAGTAATATTGTGAAATATTATTATAATGTAAAACAGCTGTTCTCTATGTGAATATATAGTAGTGTCATTTATTAAAGCTGAATTTATCATCATTACTCCAGTCTTCAGTGTCATGATCCTTCACAAATCATTCTCATATGAGGATTTGATGCTCAAGACACATTTATGATTATCAGTTTTTACAATATTTTTAGGATTCTTTGAAAGCTTTCTATTTAAGAGAAATGCTGTCCTTTTGAACCTTCTATTCATCAAAGAATCCTGGGGAAAAGTGAGCATTTTCAGCTTAAGAGACTAGGCAAAAAAACAGTACATATCCCAGTCTGAACTGTAGAACTGTAAGACTTACTGTAAGGCTTTGAATATTAACATCTGACCACTCGTGTGGGTTTGCTACTGTTACAATTAAAAACTGTGTAAGTGTAAAAACCATGATAAGCAGACATGATGAAAGCAACACAGCTACAACTACTAACATTGATACTGGGTGTGCGAATGATCAAGAATTGACAATAGTCAATCGTATTGGTGGCACCGAGGGGCCCCCAAATAAAATTCTGCTTAGGGCCCCATAAGGGCTTGGGCCAGCCCTGATACTGTTACATAACTTTCAATGTAGACTAGCATACAATAGTACAGCTTTTCCCAAAGTGCCCATGGACCATCAAGTTACTGTTGGTGGACTCTGAAAGGCATTTTGTGAATTTATTTATTTGCTTGCTTTAATAATTGCAAAGGAATGTTTTAGGTAACTATCATAATAAATGTAATTATAAATAAATAAATACATATAACTTATGACTCAACATTCAAAAAGACACTTGCAAATACTGTATCTAAGTCTTGTCTTTCACCATAGTTGTAAATAAAGATTTGAGCAGGTGGCAGAAGATTGACAGAATTAGAACTTTGTTGCAATTGCAGGTTTAACTATGGCTGCTCTTACAAAGAAAAGAGGTCAAACGATGGATTGTAAAATTAGCTTTTTAAATAAACCAACAGGTCAAGAATAATGTTAATTTTTAGGTATCAGTAATGAAAGAATGTTGGTACGAACTACATGTGGTCAAAAGGTCAAAAGGCAAGCAAAAAAAAACAGGCCATCATAGTAAGAAAATTAGACAGTTTGCAGAAAATATTTACAATATTTCAAACCATGCCTTGACAAGCGGTTCATTCTGACAGATCACAGAATTATATGTGGCAAGTCAGAAAACATCCCAGATGAGACGACATGCAACAAGCAAAAAAATCTATAAGGCAATCATAATAAGAACATTTCCAGACCATATTTACAAAAGTATATTTACAACATTTCAATGTGCCAAATAAAGACTTAGTACACAGACAAGAATAACACTGTGTAGACTCACTGGGCCCATGCCTTGACAAGTGGTCCATTCTGATAGTTAATGAGAAGACATGACACTGCAAACAGTTGATTAATGCTACCAGAAATGGACAGGGGGATGACTGCATCAAACAACTTATGTTCCTTCACCCACCGGATCAGGCGTTCAACATGCACCCTGAGCCTCTTTTTGAGACATTTGTGTGCCCTTGGTCACAAAAGCAGGCCTGTGGATTTTGCATGGCACCAGGTTATCATTTAAGAAGCCCTTGTCCACCATTATGGCCATGTCAGGAGTGAGGACGTCGATGATCCCTGATTGCTAGAACAGCTCCCGGTCACTGATTGACCCTGCATACAGTCCAGAGACAAAAGTTACTGCACCATGAGATGCCATTCCTATCAAAGCCTTGAAGGTGCAGTGAGATTTGTAGCTGGAAAAGACCTCACTCTGTAATAACAGAGACAAAGGCATTTGGCAGCGGAGCTCGGTACAGTCCAGGAGAACCTGGGTGTCTCAGAAATTCTCAAATTCCTCTGGCAGGTAGTCTCGTACTCTCTCTTTTGGCAAACACATTTGCACAGAACCTAAAAGAAAATAGAGGAAGTTTGCCCAAGTGGTCATGATGCAGCTCACTGTAGACTGATGTACATGGAAGCGATGAGCCAGGTCTTTCTGCTTGAGGCCCAAAGCAAGGTGCATCATGAGGAGGAATAATTCATCGATTGCAGGAAGTGCCTGAGTCGTCACATATAGCCCAGTCTCCCTGGTGACGCGAATCATCCTGTGCGTTAAAGGTTCAATCTGTTCCCAGAAGGCCATCATATGTTTATAGGTTGCAAATCTGCAAATAAATAAATTGTTTCTTTTAAAACATTTAAGGCATAACACATGGTACAATAATTAGGTAATTACTACAGTCTTAAACTGATTCTCAGATAATGAAACTACACTGACTTTGCACACGCCCACCCCTCAACACTCACACACACACATCCTAACACATTACACTAGTGGATAGGGGAGCTATGTGTGGATGCTCTTTGTTGATTACAGCTCTGCATTCAACATCATCCTCCCACACAAGCTGGTGGTCAAGCTAGGGGACCTCGAGCTCCCATATACAGGGATGCAAACACATGTATGGTCAAAAAAGAGAGAGGTAATCGAAGCCCTCGCCCCGCGGCAAATATCCAGATACTTACATTTCCACCAACCCCTGCCACCCCCGGCCCACCCCTATAGGCACAGAGTAAAATTAAATTCTGAAAATCTAAATACACCAACACTAATTTGGAATATTACATTTCATTTTTCATTCCGAGACATAAACCCTTATTGAACTATCTAGCACTTCTTCTTGCTTTACTCCTTCCTCTTCTCTATATTTATACATGAATGTAAATAATATATATATATATATATAAGTCAGAGTGACACGTGACGGTCAAGTATGGTGACCCATACTTGGAATTTGACCTCTGCATTTAACCCATCCAGTTAATGCACACACATTGGCCCTCATTTATCAAAAGTGCGTACACCAAATTTCCAGCGTACACCTGGCGTACACCCAAAACCACGGTGACTTTGAGATTTATCAATATGGACGTTGGCGTACCGCACGCTCAAATCCTACGCCAGCTCAGGAGGTGGTGTACGCACGTTGAGTTAGTGCAAACATGCGCAGAAAAACAATTCCTATGCAATTCCTATGCCCCCCATCGATATTATTTTGATTGTTTTATAGTAATAAAAATTATTTTGTTCAGTTAGAGAACAGACACAATTAAAAACTGAACTGAGCAATAATAACAGTATACGACGGAAGATTCAGTTTCAAAGCTAAATGTAAAAGTGCCCATTTAAGCGAGTTGTCATTGTACTGTTCTGTTTTTGTGTTTTTCATTAAGAATAATATTAAACACACCATTCAAGCAATTTGCTCCCAAATTGGTGCTCATTCTAAAGTGAAAGTATAATCCGCCCGGCCGCACAGGAATTCATAACGGTGCGCATTATAAGCAGCCTAGCGCCATTCTTTGTGAAAGATAAAGATAGAAATGCGCACAGGACACAAAAACCTTGCAAAAATGATATACGATCCGCCTAATCCCGGCCAAAACACAGAGATGTCGATTCGCACGGGACTAATGTTATCACAGGACCTCAGTGTTTGGTGAAATATGGTAGGTCATTTGCGGGGGAATTTTTACTTCACATATCACAGACATTCTCTGCAATTATTACAAATCACCTGAGGTCCCCATATAGGCTACTAATCCCGTGCGAATAGGGATATAGTAATTATAAACGTCAGTGTTTATTTTTGTGCAACATGGACTTCAAGGTTTAATTTGTGTGACTTTACCAAAGCATTTGATTTGTAGGCATATGTATCCCTCCAGTTGCGAGCCTGTGCTCTTTACCTGACGTTTCAGGGACTGGGACTGAAAATAATTCAAACTGAAAAAATAATAAAAATGACATTCTTCTTCTTTTAAATAATAATAAAATAAATAATAATAATAATAACGACATTCTTCTTCTAAATAACAATAAGCGTCATTAATAATACAAATCTTAATAATAATAATAATAATCTTACAAATTGTCATGCAATTATATTAATGTGAATGAATGGTACTCCACATCACATCATCATGACTATTGTACACCCCAATACATGTGATGTGATACGAAATTAAATGCTAATTATTTCAAAACACGTGCTGTAAAATAATGAATTGTGATAGGTAATTTCTCATCCAAACAGCTATTTAAACTGGATTTCCACCGTACATCTTTTTGTGGGCGCCTTTAATCCCACTCTTTAAACTCCCAAATAAAACAATTTAGTTTTTTTTCCACTTCCCTGGTGATGGTCTCGATCTCCACGTCAGAGAAGTTTCGCTTCTATGCCGTCTTCCGAGTGTCCATGGCGTAAAATGAGGGCGTGGGGAGGAATATATAGGGGCGTGTTATTCTAATGACGATCGTTTTCAGCCGCCGCATTTATCAAGGGCAGGTTTTGCGTACGCCTGGATTTCAGAGGTGCGCACACTTTCATAAATCAGGCGGTGAGAGGAGTGTAAGCATAATCTTACGCCAATATATACGCCCGTTTCTACGCAAGATTGATAAATGAGGGCCATTAGGAGCAGAGTAGTGAGTAGTTAACACACACACTGCAAACGTGTATACAAACACCCAAAGCAGCGGGCAGCCTTGTGTGGCGCCCGGGGAGCGATTAGGGGTTAGGTGCCTTGCTCAAGGGCACCTCAGTCATTTCCCACCGGTTCTGGAATCGAACCAGCAACCTTTGGGTTACCAGTTTAACTCCCTAACCACTAGCCCATGACTGACTCTATATATATATATATATATATATATATATATATATATATATATATATATATTCAGTACATATCCATGTCCTGCACTTATTCATCCATTGTATATCATGCACTTGCTGCTATTGCACTTCTGGTTAGACCTAAACTGCATTTTGTTGTCTTGTACCTGTACTTGTGTAATGACAATAAAGTTGAATCTAATCTTATATATCACACACACACACACACACACACCAAAAGGATTATTAGGAACATCTGTTCAATTTCTCATTAATGCAATTATTTAATCAACCAATCACATGGCAGTTGCTTCAATGCATTTAGGGGGTGAGGTCTCAACGAAATCATTATAAGTAATAATAACTCTTATGATATACATTTTTAAAAATATTTTTATCCATTGATGTCCCGTGTCACAGACTGAATGCTGCTAATCTGAGACCTACCGCAGCTCGTATGTGAACACATCACACGCGGCTTCTGTTGATGGCCGATTTAGTCACGTTCAAGAACGGTTAAACAGAACTAAATTAATATTATTATCATTACTGTTAAAGTTACCGCATACCGGACATTCTCACCGCTTCCCAACTCCCAACATGCACACGCACACACATCAGTGCAACTGTCATTATACTGTAGCCTACGTCAGTGTTGCATTATTATCTCGTCCCATCTCACCAACAGTTTAATACTCGCACATCCAAACGTAGTCAGAGAAGGGCCTCATCATCTTTCCGATCACATGACCGTTGTCGCATCCTCTCAAACTCCCCAATGAATCACTCAATTCTCATTGGCTACCTGCCAATGTGGCAGGTAGATTGACAGTCTTACCCGCCAATTGCAAAATTCACCCGCATTTGGTGTGTTGTCGGGTGTTAATTTCAGGCCCTGCCCCCAGCCCTTTATCTACATATCAAGTATTACAATGGGAATATATCATCTTGGAGAGAGTTTTACTGTTCTGACTGTTGTAAACGGACACTACACATTGTTAGAATGCTGAACAGAGAATGATTGACAGCTGCCGCGGAGGTAAGACAAGTTTCCCTGAACTTTAATTTAACAATGTAAATATTCTTCTGTCCCTCACACTCAGCTATGAAATGGCTTTAGATGACTTTGTACCAGCAAATCACAATATAAGAATGATTGCCGAAGAGGATCATGTGAAGTATAGATTTCTGATGATTATTTAATTATCACAACAGGCCTGTCTGAGTTGTGTCGACAGATGGAGGTAGCAAGAAATTTGACGGAGGCGGCCACCTCGTAATTCTCTGTGCAGGAAAATCCCTGTATATAACATTATAAACCAAAAATATCCTTACCTACAGTGATCTCACCTACTGGTCTTAGTAGACGGGAAGGCACGGTGCCGAACTCTGGTCTCAGGAAGAAATTTGTTGCAGTGGCAGATACCACAGACAGTAAAAGATACGCAGCAAGAAGAAACACTAGTGGTTCACTGCTGTTTGGGCATGTTCTGATTTGCTTAGCTCCTATTTACTTGTTTGGTGCAGGCAATCCAGAAATTACAATCAGACCCTCTCCCCCCCCCTTTAAAAAACTTCAGATCTGCACGATTCACACAAGTCACCCAAACTGATGTGAAAAAAGCGGGAGGTGCCGAAAAGCGAGCTGTTTGCATCCCTGGATATACCACATGCAGGTGGATCAGCAGCTTCCTCTCTGGTTGCAGACAGAGAATCAGAGTGGGACATCACACATCCACGGCCCTTAGCCTCAGCACTGGAGTCCCCTGCTCTACTCCCTATACACACACGACTGCACCCCTGTCCATCACAGCAACACCATTGTGAAGTGTGCAGACGACACCACAGTGGTGGGACTCCTCTCCGGGGGGAATGAGTCCGCCTATAGAGAACAAGTGGAGCGGCTGTCAAATTGGTGCACGGTCAACAACCTTCTTCTTAACACTGCAAAGACAAAATAACTCATAATAAACAACAGGAGAAAGAAGACAGAGACTCCACCATTGCTCATCAGCGGGGACAGTTTGGAGAGGGTGGCAGACTTCCGCTTCATGGGAGTCCACATACAGGACAGCCTATCCTGGAGTGTGAACATCTCTGAGCTACTGAAAAAGGCCCATCAAAGACTGTACTTCATGAGAATACTCAGGAGGAATAACATCACACAAAGACTGCTTCTACCGAGCCTCCGTTGAAAGCATATTCACTTATTGCATATGCATTTGGTATACTAGTTGCACAGTGGCTCAAAGCAAAGTGCTCCAGAGGGTCATTAACAACACTCAAAAGATTGTTGGCTGCCCTCTCCTAGCACTGGAAGATCTACACAGATCCCGTTGTCTCAAAAAAGCTCAGAACATCATAAAAGACACTTCATACCCTGGGCACTCCCTGTTTAAAATGCTGCTTTCAGGCAGACAGTACAGATTAATCAATGCAAGGACAAACAGACTCAAACACAGATTCTATCCAACTGCAATAACCACTGTTAATGCTGCCAAAAAAAAAAAAAATTGTTATGTATTATGTAATGACTGTGGGTGTATGACTGTGCTTGTTTATGGTACTGTCTTAGGTATATTTATTCTTATTTTAGTAATTTTAGCACTTGATCCCTTTTTATAAAATCAATGAATGACGCACTGACCGGAAGCACTTTTTATCTCATTGTACATGTGACAATGACAATTAAGATCTATTCTATTCTATTCTACACACACACACACACGTTCCCCCTGCATTCTACGCACGTCCCATTTATCACATTTAGTATGATACTATGATACTAACATTCAAAACATGTTCAATGATGGATGGTAAAACCCTATTCAGAAATATGAGAGGTACGTGAGCTAAAAACTAAACAACAATAACTAAAAAAACACTTCACAATTCTGCTAATGGCTTACATAGCAAATAATAATCACTAAATGGTTTTACCTTGTGTAAAAGCGAATATACTCATCAGACACTGCAAATCTCTGGAAGCCAAAGCGGCTATTCACCTTGGCCTGCTCCAGCTGTTTTCAACAGATCTTCAATCTCTCTCTTCAACTCCTCTTTTTCACATAGTGATAAGTCCAGAGCTGCAGGCTCCGGAACTGAATAATAATCATGTCCACGATCAATTTACATTTAGTTTTTCTCCATATCTGAGTCTGGCAGCGGTGGTTTCGTCATTCCCAAACACGTAACCTCAGCGGCTGCATTTGCCGTTCACGATTCCACTCAAATTCAGAATTTTTTCAGATGCCTCCTACTTGTTCCTTCCACAAAATCATCCTGTTTGAAATGTAAACTGCATACCTTTGTGTGTTTCGTGATTTGTAAGTGGATCCTTCTGATGTTTACAATCC